>OU898280.1:114590089-114734994 GCA_918026665.1 Diabrotica balteata
GATCTTAAAATAATTTTAGGTTTTAGTGCTTAAATTAATTGAATAAAACAATTTTCTCAGTTCCACAGTGATATTAAATACAGATATAGAAGTTTTTTTATTCCAATGTACATTTTTTTTATACAAAAAATCAGATTCAGCAAAATGAAAAATATAAAATCCAGGACAAAGAAATATGACACTAAATTACTGGCATCGTTAGAAAAGCTATATTCTTCAGAAAGCTTCTTAGCGTCAAAAACATGTGATGTCACTCCGCAAGTAAAGATTCTTATAATATTTTATTTATTTCACATATTGAGTCGGGTTTATGTAGCAGATGTTGACTAAACTGTGATAGAACTTCAGAGCTTGTTTTGATAAATATTTAATGAAATCTCTGAGGACATTTCGGTGTTTTGAGGAAAAATGATATAACCAGAAAACAATTTTGTTGGGACTTGAGGATACAGAATAATTTTTCGACTCGCTAATATTTTTCGCAAGAATACGTGGCGTAATATATAATATAAAACACGACTGTAAATGATCTATAAAGTTGAGAACATTTTAACGAGTTAAGAACATTTGTAAATTTTCTGACAAATAATTTAAGTAATGGCGTAGGAAACATATCTAACTAGTTTTAATTTTTAGTCAGACACCGATATCGAATAAGCATACACACTATTTCATTAATCTTGACAGGTTGGTATATTTATAGAATAAAAACTATCGCAAAATTTTAACATTACACCAACATACAGTAGTAAAAAATTATAGTAATTACATAGTTAACGTGTAATCAAATATGTGCAAGTACATATCTATCCATATAAAAGGCTATGTTGAGAAGTCACACAGTTTGTCCCGTAAGATAATGACGTCATCTAGAAAAGAAAAACGAACGACCAAAATTTTACATTTCAATCATTTTTTGTTCTTTAAACAATACAATTAATTAATAATACTGTATTAATAGCATATTAATATAATTAATTATTAATTTTAATAATATTTTTAAGGTAAGCCACGATTAAAGATAAAAATACGATTATTGACGTTTCAATTTCTACTTCGGAAATCGTTCTCAAAATACAAACAGTAAATTAAACAAATTTTGTTTTTTGTTACATAGTGAAAAATTCTTCTAATAATTTAATTTTATCTGACTCATTTATATTGACAATTCAGACATACATTATGCATTTTAAAGTAGACGACTTTAAAATGATATTGCCAATATTGTTGAGTTGCGCTCCTGGGACGACTTTACTTATAAGATAGTTCATTCGATTACATGAAATCAACTTTAACTTGAGAATATCCGTCAGAAAAAAATCATAGCATGTAATTCGTCTTTAAAAAGACAAACACATGACATGATGACAGTAAAATTCTCCTGTTAGTGATTCCATAGTAAATTATGAGGGAAAACCAGGAAAAAAACCTCATAATACTTCCCGACATTGTAAATATTTGTTCGTGAATTTAGATTACCTTCAACAAACATCAAAATTCTGATTTTATATGTTACCTTATTTAAAAAAACATAAATGATGTATCCTCTATATGTTACTGACTTACTAATACTGGTATTTTCTTATTAATAACTTCCTCTTTCAATATTGATAACCAGATCCTACTACATTCTGCCGAGGAATTTGCGACACAATTGGCCTCATTTAGCATAATTAGAGCTGCTTCTTTGATTTTTCTTTTTTTAGCATCCGTTTCTTTTAGGACTACATTTGAATTATTCCATTGAACCCTATGTTCATTATCCCATGCGTGTTTACAGATTTGAGATCTATCAAATTCTCTATTTTTAATATAAGATTGATGTTAACTTATTCTAATATTTAATGGCCTTGATGTTTCACCTAAATAAAACTGATCGCATTCACAAGGTATTTTATAAATGCAATTCTTTGTCCTTTCTTGTTCATTGTTAGGTTTGGTTTTGGACAAAATAGATCTCAACGTGTTTGTTGTTTTGAATGTTGTTGAAATGTTGAATTTATTTCCAATCCTTTTAAGTTTTTCTGATAGTCCTTTTATGTACGGTATTGTTATTTTCCTCATATTATTCCTTGTGTATGCTGTAGGATCTCGTTCTAAGTTGTTCTGTTCTATTCGATCGATTGTTGAAAATTCCTTATTTATAAACGATAAAGGATAATCATTTTTTAATTAAACAGATGTTAACAAATGTTTCTCCTCCAAGAACGAATTTTCGTTAGAACAAGTAATTTTGGCTCTATCGTATAAGGATTTAATCATTCCCTTTTTTACATTAATATTGTGATTTCATTTACATTAATTTGTGTTGATATATTATTGTGAGTCTCATATCCAGTATCGTTCTTAGAGATTAAAACATCCAGGAAAGGTAGCATGTTATTATATTCCTTTTCCATGGTAAATGTTATTGTCTATTCTTTATCGTTTATATCATTTAGGAATGTGTCCAACAACTTTGATCCATGAGGCCATATTGAACATATCATCTACATACCTCCACCATACTGTGGGTTTGAAATTTTGTTTAGAAATGATATTTGTTTCAAAATCTACCATAAATATATCGGCTAAGAATGGAGATAAACTAAAGCCCATTGCTAGACCAAAATTTTGTTTATAGAATTCATTATTTAGTTGAAAATATGTATTATCAGTACATAATGTTAATAACTCCATTATAGCCGATATGTTTAGTCTTGTTCTAGTTGCCAATGAATCATCACTCTCTAATTTTGTCTTGACTATACTTAAAGTCTTATTTAATGGCACATTCGTAAATAAACTATTTATGTCAAAACTTACCAAAGTATAATTTGAATTAAATTCAATATTTGATAATTTATTTAAAAAATGTTGTGTATTTTTTATGAATGTGTCATGTTTATTTTTAAATGGTTTTAAAATATTTAATGAAAATTTTAATAGTTCACTACAAGGAGAATTCATGGTACTACAAACGGGTCTAAGTGGTATATTCGTTTTATGAATTTTCGGTACTCCATAAAAATGGAGAATTGTGCAATTTACAATGCCACAAGAAAATAGCTTCAGAACAATATTTTTAAGGTATAATTTAATACAAAATAATTTAAAGTTTTATGTTAGTTTATACTGGTCGTGAAAACTTGAAAGCCCCATGCATGCTTGTTTTGGTTTTATAAGGCAAGCAAGCATAACGCCTCTCTTTTGCTACATTTTTAGCCCATTTGGAAGGATTGGATTTCGACCACCTTAATTGTTTTTGCTTCTGTTCTTGTTCCCTCTGATTAAATAAAGGCGCGTGTTCATTTTCGGAATGTATAGTTCGTTCAGAATTTGGTACCTCCTCAGAATTCGGTACGTCTTCAAAATTTGGTACGTCTTTAGAGTTTCGTACGTCGTCAGAGTTTCGTACGTCTTCAGAATTGGGTTAATCTTCAGAATGTGGTTTTAAATCTAAATGCTCTTTAGAATCAAAGGAATCTGGGCAAATAAAAATATCTTGTTTATTTTTAGATTTTAGACTTCACGTCTTATCCTTTACAGAGCCATCATCTGACTCATCCTAAAATATTTATTACCTTTAACTTGTCGAAAAAATTATAGAAGATAAGGGAATCTTCTGTCGGAACACGACATTGTAATTATAGTGCCTGAACAGTGCCATGTAATATTAGCGGACAGTAGCGGATAGTAGACAGTAACGTAGAAGGACGTAGAGGCCGAGGTCTCACGCTAACCTATCCGATGGTCAGATCAAGTACAGAAAGCCACTGGAGAGACGTTTTCCGAGTCCATGAGAGTAGCCCAAAATCGCAAGAGATGGAGAGAATTGACAGCCCGCATTGTAGGGAATCACGATCCTCAGCAATGAGGAAACGACAAGAGAGAGAGACTGTTTTTCGTTCTTATAGAGATCCGGTAAAGATTAATGTTTTGGTCACAGTGAGTTACGCCTCCATAAAAGTGCTTTATCATATTTGGTTGAGAACCAAAATGTATCTCTTCTCTTTATGGAAAAATCCTTTGACTAGGTGATGTGGTTTTACTAAATAAACGTTAGATGCAATTGTACCGGCATTATTGTCGTGCCAGCAACAAACCACAATTCCTGAGTTTTTATCTAATCGTAAGCATCCCTTTCCTTTTTTATAGCTGTTGGAGCGAATAGGGAACATTTTAGTTTCCTATTGTGTCTTCTTACCCATAACGAAAAGACCTCTATAACCCCAACGAATGGGTTTGTTTCGTATAAATTGTTTCCTATGGTATCTTAAAAAATATGGTACCATAGATTCATCTAGCTAGGGTAGGTAAAAAAATTATTCAATGCATCATATAATAGCCGTATTTTAGCAAACTTTCTGATTTGTCCAAACTATTATTATTATACACATGAAGAATTTTCATTATATGGGAAAATCTATCTCTCGATTGAGCTCCAGCGACTTTCTCATTCTGACTATCATCACGATTTTCCCAATACATAAATCTTTTCGGTAACAACAGGTAGCCACTTAAAGTAGCCACGCATACAAAACACGTAATTTCATTATCTGTAACATCACTAGTCAAATTTTTTTGTGTACTTTTGTTGTCGTCAAAAAAATAGCCTGAAGAGCTCTAATGGCGTGCAATTTTGTTTATGTCCGATTTCTGGTCTCCAGTCTGGTTCTGTCTAACCTCTTTAGGATGCTGGTACAGATCACCTACAATTCATTGTGCAGATCCTAGTTTTTCGAGATTAATCGAAGGTTTTGTTTCTTCTTTGCGTAGTGTGATAAGAGGTACGTCGTCTTCATCGTAATCTGACTCTTATGCACCCTGATCTTGATTGTCGAAAATAAGCTTCACGTCATTTTTAGCTGGCTTCCTGGTAAATGGTCTATCGTTTTGACATCCTCTTCTCCTGAATCGCAATCTGTTATATTATCATATACATTTAATTACTGTTAAACTAGGAATAAGCCAGAATTAAAGATAAAAATACGTTTATTGACGTTTCAATTTCCACTTCGGAAATCGTTCTCAAAATACAAACAGTAAATTGAAATACTGTTTGTATTTTGAGAACGATTTCCGAAGTGGAAATTGAAACGTATTAAAAAATTAAACGTCAATTAACGTACTTTTATCTTTCCATCCATCCAATGGCACTACAGCCCAAGCCGGGCCTTGGCCTCCTTCATTAAACCTCTCCAAACATCTCTATTTACTGCTGTTCTTTTCCATGAACGCGTTTTTAGGAGATTTTTGGCATCCTCATCTACCTCGTTCTCCCATTTTTTTTTTTTGGTCTTCCAACAGGTCTTTTTCCTTGCATTCTTGCGTTTAGTAATTTTCTGGGGATTCTGTTCTCATGCATGCGGGCCATATGCCCTGCCCATCGTAATCTCTGCAGTCTAGTGTATTGTGCTAGTGTTGGTTCAGTGTATTGTTCGTATATTTCGTTATTATATCTAATTCTCCAGTTGTTATTTTCCTTTATTGGACCCAGTATTCTAAGCAATATTTTTCTTTCGAACTCGTCTAATGCATTGGTAGATTTCTGTGTTATAACCCATGTTTCACACCCATAACTTACTATGGGTCGGATTATTGTTTTATATACCCGGAGTTTTGTTTTCCGGTGTACGTCTCGCGATTTGAATATGTGGCCCATCGCGAAATAGGCTTTGTTTGCCAGCATAAGCCTTCTATTTATTTCCGGTTCTTCTTCATTATTTTCGACCAGATCCATTCCTAAATACGTGAATCTATTCACGTATTCTATATCGTCTATAAATTGTTGTTGTTGCGCCTGTCTATTTGATCTGGTTTGTATGAGTAGTTTTGTTTTATTTGTATTTATTGTTAGCCCTACAACTTCTGAACTCTGTTTCAACTGAACGTAGGTTTCTTCTGCCGCAGTCTTTGTTCTGCTCATTAATTCCTTAAAATACATCATCCAGGTTCTCTTAATTTCGTCCATATTGCTAATTATTTCCCCATTCTTATTTTTGCATAGGCTAGTCTTCGGTTTGTAACCCTGTCTTAAATGTTTGATAAGTTGGTATGCACTGCGTGTTTCGTTTTCCTTGAACGCCCTCTCTATGTTTAGTATCCGGTTGTTTTCGTATCGTCTCTTTTTCTGTCTGCATATTTTATCAGCTCTTCGTCTTTTATTCTCAAATTCTGTCCTTCTCTCTCTAGTTCGTCTGAGTATGAAATTCTTATGTGCTTCATTTCTTTCGTGAATAGCTTGTTTGCATTCTTCATCGAACCACTGTTCTTCTCTCCGGCTCCGGCATTTTTATCTTTAATTGTGGCTTATTCCCAGTTTAACAGTAATTAATTTACAATGCCACAAGAAAATAGCTTCAGAACAATATCATATGCATTGTCTGGAGAAAAAATTAATATACCGTCAGGAGGCGTTGGAATCTCATCTGTCTCAAGTTTTGCAATTTTAACGGTTTCCTAAAAAAACCAGTTTGTAGTGCTTATTACTATTGTTCTTTTAAAAGAACGAAACGGAAATGGCCATACATAAGAAAGTAAAACAAAACTTAAAGCAATATTTCCATTATAATTACATGTAAGTAAAGCAATGACTGGCAAATCATGTAAAACGCTCACATTTGATTTGTAATAAAAAAACTTACCTCCAATAAGCAACATCCATGTTTCTTTAAAAAACGAAACAAAACAATGCGATACCTGTATGTAAATAAACTTTTAAAGTGGAGACCTGATGAAATATCTTGATTGATATGTTTGACAGTATCCCATAGGCGCCATCTATCAATTGTAAGTTTAAGTTATCAATTCAAGGGAAATAGATCAGTAGCCTTTTTAAAGGACAGTAGTAGTATGTGGGTTAAACAGTTTAGAAATTTTATGGTCTATTGTTGCCAGAACATCCCTGTAAGTATTTTTTATTTGTTTTTTTTTTCTAGTTAGCCCTCTCAGTTCCTCAAATAAAGATACCTTTATCATAGATCTCCAACCAAAACAGGAGTGGCCGTTCAAAAACATCTTAATTTATTGATAACCCTATCTCCAGACCAGTAATTGTTACGGCCCCCTTTTCAACCCTCTATAAGCAACTAATATAATTGTTACAACTGGCACCCAACGTGGTAAGCTTAAATAAATTGTTACAGCTCTATGACAGATAGATGTATTTTTTTGTCATATCTACCTTAATTTGGTTAATTCCGCATGACTTTCTATTATTATTATTTCAATTATTTTTTTGCACATTTTGTTTCTTTATTTTTAATTTTCGTTCATTATTATCTAACAATTCTATTTATTTCGCTTGTTAATTTATTTGTTCCATCATGTTCTGTTATTTTTCATTAAAAAGGTACTGGTATATACAGGGTGGTGTTTAATTAATTGTACAAAAAGAAACCGTAGATTCTACACTTTAAAATATTAGGATTTAAGCCAAATTACTTTAATAATATGTTGATATTAAGAAAGATACAGGGTGTACAAGTGGAAATTTAAAATTATAATTTTCGCTATAACTTTTATGTTTGTGAACATTTGTATCTAAAAATTTATAACTAAGTACTATTGACTATCAGAAATTCTTTTGCACAGATTTCGCCTTAAGTTTGATGACAATTCTTTCAATAAATCAATAAAATCGTTTTATGAAAAATGTAAATAAATCTCACCCTTCAAATTACAAGGTAATTCGAATGTCCGTAAATACACCGATAAAAATCGTACCAAACCATACGATATGCATTTTAAACATAAATTTTAAATAAACGTATGGTATGGAACCATGAAACCAAAAATATCTGGTTTATGCAAGATGGTACATCACCACATTATAGAGAGATTGCAATGAGAACATATTATTAAATACAACTTTCCTGAACGTTGAATAAACAAGTGGTAGGCATATTTCTTGGTTATGTAGTAAGATCTTAATATAATCACTAAATATCATAAAAACTATCAAAGAGTACTTATTAATATACCTATAATAAATACTGCAACAGTTTCTTTAGGACCTATGATGCTTTTTAATATGAGACCATCTTTTATGGAATGTATTGACAAATGAATTAAAGAAAATGGTTGACATATCGAACACTTACTTTGACAAAAAGTTTAATGTTATTTAGTTTAACTATTTCTTAATTCGGTTTATAAATAACATATTTTGAATATGACTTTAATTTAATACAAAACGTAAAATATTTAGTGAAAAATCCAATCATTCTGTTATTTTGTCAAAGCCGCTTGCAAATTATCCTGCTGATATATTTATTTTATTTAATATTTCGTTCACTATTAACTTTATTAAAGGTATTTTGTACCAAAATTCATAAGTATTGATGTTTTTGTCTAATTTTGTTTCGTTGCCTGGAGTAATTGCGTTAAATCTGAATTATGTAGTTGATTTGCAAAATGCGATTATCTCGAAAACTGTCGAGTTTTAAAGTTATTAACAAGTATATCTTTTTTTTGTTAAAATAACGTATCTTTAATATTTTTTATCACAAACACCGGTAACTTAAACAGCAAAAAAGTAAAGTGAAAATGTATGGTCTCTATCAGCTACATTAAAGTATGCATCAAATTATAATACCTGATGTGCAATAGTACCCAGTTATGAAATTTGATACATAAATGTTTACAAACATGAAAGTTATAGCAATAATTAAAATCTTAATTATTGTATTTTAATTTGTTTAATATTGTATTTTAATTAATTTCCACTTTAACACCCTGTATCTTTTATCAACATTTTGTTAAAGCAATTTGGCTTAAATCGTAATATTTTAAAGTGTAGAATCTACGTTTTCTTTTTGTACAATTATTTAAGGACCACCCTGTATAATAGTAAACTTGAAAAAAATTGGAAAATAAAAGTTTTTTAATGTTTTTTTTTTTATAAAATTATTTATAAACTCAAATTTACCTGTAGTTGAAATATTCCTTAATCCATTAGGAAACCTGCGATAATATCTCGAATTTTACCCACTGTAGACTTAATAACCTCATAGTGGTGATTTTAATAGTGTAAAGCTTTGTAAAGCTATATATATGAATATGAATGCAAACTTCTACTTTACCAACTATTGTTTAAAGCAAAACGTACTTTATTATGGAGTTTTGGTGGCGATAAATCTTACTGTAAATGTGTATTTTCAAAGGCCATATTAAATTTAATGGTTAACAAAATGAAATAAATGGTTCTAGGAGTTGGCTAGTTATGTGAAAATAGCCCAGCTTTGTTAACTTATTGTTGTCGACAGCTTTGTTACGGTACCTAGTAAATAGCCGACAAACTATACAGAATAAATTAACTTCCTTAATATATTAGTATATTTATTTAAAGAAATATTTAATTAGTGTTAAATAAAACGTGTTGCTATTAGTTTGTCAATATATAATTAATTCTAATTAGAGCCGTATTCAGTACTGTGTAGTTGTAGTTAAATAGTTTCACTAAAAAAAGGATATCTATAGCAAACTACAAAATTATGCATCATAAATACTTGTTTCTTTAATTGACATATATAGGTACATATTATTACATTAGATTATTATATTATATTAGATTAACATTACATATTTATTAACGCTTTAGATAAGAGATAAATAAAAAAACCAGTGCAGCTTTAATTTTATTTTCATGTAGGAAATACCAGCAATTACATACATCTTTTTCCTTGTATACACGGTGAATCACTACGAAAAAAATTGAAGATTACAGCGAAAGAGTAAAAAAATTTAAAAAAATTTAACCTTCCGCTACCGGAGGGGGGTACAGATTGTACCCCAAATTTGATTTTTCATGAATAATATTTAAAAATGTCGGAATTTTGTTTAACTGTTTTAGTTACTTCTTTATTTCGATGTGTAAAAGCATATGCAACCATTTGTTTTCAATTTGACACATTTTTACCTATGAAAAGTGCAGCACTGTGCTTGGGGTACAAGTTGTACCCCCTCCGTTAACCGCGGTACAATTCATTGCAGTGGACGCCACTGACTAAACCAGACGTTTTGCGCACGACACCAAACCTGTTGTTTGCAATAGCACACAAATCAGTTCTGTGGATGACTTAGTGCTAACATACCGTTTTAGTTTATCCATTTGTGATTACACGATTTACCGATATGTCGAAAAAAATAAAGTTGGACCTTCGAAAAGAACAGGATCGTGAAACTGCAGTGCAGTGGTTAGAGGAAAGTGATGATGATTACCTTTCTGAAAGAGATAGTTTATCGGATCATTCAGAATTAGATGATCATTTAGAAGTAGCGGAATATGAGCCTAAAATTCTGAGGTAATTTTTATTTTTGTTTTATGTACGATATTTCTATCTTGAGTTTATTATATTTAAGCCATCTGAGAGCGACAGTAATGATTCTGATAAACCAGTTTCGGGGGCAGTAGATTCCACATTAATTTCCAAGAATGGTAAAGTTTGGAAAAATCGTCCTTTACAACAAACTAGATGTCGCACAAAAAACTTACTCGAAAAACCAATGCTATCTAAAAATGTCGCTAAAATTAGTGATTGCTTCAAATTATTTGTAGATGAGAAAATTGTAGAGATCATCGTCAAATGTACAAACTAGAAAGCGGAGAAATACTTTCAGGATTGAAATGGGAAAAATCCTAATAAAACAAGAACCTGGTTGCCCACTGATTCTGTGGAAATTTATGCGGTCTTGGGACTCTTGATTACGGTGGGTGCGCTAAAAGCCAATAGGGAACCAGTGCACTTTTTGTGATGTCAAAACCCTTTGTACAGTCGATCTATTTTTTCGGCTGCCATGTCACGCGACCGATTTCTAGATTTAATTTTACTTATGCCATTCGATGATTTGAACAGTAGAGAAGAACGTAGAAGTTCTGACAAACTAGCAGATTTTGGAGAAGTATTTACAAAGTTTGTAGAACACTGTAAAGAAAGTTTTAAGTGCCACTCGCATCTAACTGTTGATAAACAACTTGTAAATTTTAGAGGTAAGTGTCCATTTAGAGTCTGCATGAAATCAAAACCAGCCAAGTATGGCATCAAAATATGGGCTCTAGTTGATGCAACAATCACCTATGCTGCTAACCTTCAGATTTATACTGGAAAAGATGGTAACAAACCAGAAAAAGACCAGGGCAAAAGATTAGTACTTCATTTGGTCTCATTTCTAAAAACTGGTTATGGCATCACTACTGATAATTTCTTTACCAGTGTTCCCTTGGCAAAACACCTCCTAGATCGACAAATAACATTATGTGGAACACTTCGAAAAAACAAGCAGGATATCCCTCCATCCCTACTACCCAATATTTCTAGACAAGAAAAGTCCTCAGTTTTTGCCTTCACTGAGGAAATAATACTGGCGTCTTACGTTCCTAAAAAGAATAAGGCAATAATCTTATTGAGTACAGAACATAACAACAATAAAATTAGCGGAGAAGAGACGGACTATAAGCCAGACATAATCTTGCATTACAATTTTACAAACGGTATCGTAGAGACTATGGATAAGATGGTAAATGAATATTCTTGTAAAATAGCCTCTAAGAGATGGCCATTTGTTTTGTTTTACAATCTTCTAGACATTGCAGGTCTGAATGCACACGTACTGTGGACGACAAGAATACCATTCGTGCGTATAAAGCTTTTCAGAGACGCAGAGAATTTTTACTAAAGCTGGGTCAAGAACTTGTAAAGCCCCATGTCGATAGGCGACTAAAAAGTCCACAAAAATTTCATAAGCGAATTATAAACGCGATGTACGAATTATGTCCACCGCCACCAAGGGAGAATCGCGAAAACGACGCCACCATCTTTAAATCCTCAGGGCGATGTTTACTTTGTCCACGCAAGGAGGACCGCATAAGCATAAAAACGTGCAATTCTTGTAAATTCTTTGTTTTTGCTGAACATCAAACAACCACAACAATTCAAACAATAATATGTACAAAATGTAAAGCTAATCAAAAAAACGATAATTAATTTTTTCAAGACACCATGTATTTTTTTATTGTTACTTATATTCAATAAAAAATACTTGCATTTGTTTTAACTATGTTTTAACTAAAATTATTGCATTATGCTAATATTTAATCTATAAAAATGCATGGGGTACATAATGTACCCCCTCCGTCAACTACAAAACAACTTGACCCTTCGGTAGCGAAAGGTTAAGCTATTAGTTTTTAAGTTAACAAAAGCTTCATTTTAAAATTATTTTAAAATGTACAGGGTATACCAATAAATTTTGGCGTATCAAAGTTACATTTTACCTTCTTATTCTTCTTCCTCCTTATAAGCAAACTTACCTTATTTTAACTTTTGCCCGTTACCGCCCGTTTTTACCGTTACGTTTGTTTATTGATAAATAGTATTTTTGAAAGTTTTGGTTTACTTGATTTCACACATTGCGTATTGATGCTAATTTGTTGTTTCTTCTTCTTTTAGAACTATGTTCTTATCGTCAAATCGAACAAATCTTAGCAAATTTTTAAATCGTTTTAATCCCATGGTAGCTTTAAATATAGCAGGTCCATTACTCACTTACTCCAAAGGATATCTACATTATGAATGTTGGCACCCAGTTCTCTATCCCCAGGACTTTTTCGGCTTCGTTATTTGTACATTTCACTATTTCGTTTACAAATTTTTCCTCCACAAACAAACAAATGGAATCAACAGGATCATCTACACTTGGACCAAGGGCTAACATTACTTTATGCACATAATGTTTTTTTATTATGTCGCAGGATTGCATATGCACTGTCGGTTGTGGTTGACTCTTCCAGTTAATTCCATCATTAGTTTAAAAAATTACAAACTTTGAAATCTGGGAACTTCTAGATACACATTATTTTTCGTTATCACTCGATACTACTTGCTGATTATCCTCTTACTGGCTTTACTTTCTTTCGAAAAATGATCTTCAATTTTTAAGTTACTTTCAATGCCACCTACTTTAATAGATTCTTCATGATCGGAATCCTATAAATTATTAGCAATATCTTGCAGTTCTGCAGCTGGTAATGGTTTTTGGGTAATTTCATTATGAACTACTTTCACTATAATCCAATATAATTTTAGGAGCTTATTTGTTGACACTAACATCGATATCAAACGATGCTGATGAAAAGATAGCAGATGCATTATTTATTTCAAAATAGGTACCTTCCTAACAATATTATTGCATTTCAACAATGAGTATCAGTTTTTAAAATTCATTTAGAATAGATATACCACCTATTGTAAGCATCCGTTTGATTTTGACTATGTTAAAGGAAAGGTTTCAAATGAAGATGTTCTTCAAATGATCAACTCAGAACGTCTGCTCATAAACATCATAAAGAGGAGAAAAACAGAATACTTCGGCCATATAATTAGAGGACCCAAATACCATTTACTTCGCCTTATAATACAAGGAAAAGTGGAAGGAAAGAGATGGATTGGTCGAAAGAAACTTTCATGGCTGCGTAATATTAGACAATGGTGTGGTTTCACAGTAGAAGAATTATTTCGCGCAGCAGCCGACAGAGAAAGGTTTCAGGAAATTGTAAGCATGATGATGGCCAACGTCTGAATACGGACACGGCACCCAAAGAAGAAGAAAGGAAACATACTTCTAAACAAATTTAGTGAGGAGATCGGATTCAGTTGGCCATAGGGGTTGGTTGGTAAGTTTCTACTATTTTGGCATCCGATCGGGTAAAAGCGGTGTTGCTCTTATTTTTCGGCGGGTGTTGGAATACGCGCCAGCGTCAGTTGACGACAGTTATGGTTGGTGTGAGAGAAATGCTGAATTAGCTATAAGGACGCCTCAAGCCACCAGTTTGTCTAGTGCGACGAGTTTCAACAAAAAAAAATTTGGATAGATTTTTCAGCAATCTAGAAATTGTCCTTAGAAGATTAACCTTCAGCCCTGCGGACATCTGGAACATAGACGAGACAGGGATTACTACAGTTCATAGATCTAAACGTATTGTGGCTAGACGTGGTGTTAAACAAGTGAAAAGAGTTACTTGTTACCTTTACCTTGTAATTTTAGAATGTGCTGCTTCTGCTGCTGAAAATACTGTGCCATCTTTTCTCATATTTCCCCAAGGATATTTTAAGCCCCATTTTCTCACAGATGCCCAAGCTAGAAGCGCTGGAAGTGCTAATCCGTCAGGCTGGATGAAAGAAGTTTATTTTATACAATATATCCAGCAATTTATTAAATACTGCAAGGCATCTAACGAAAACCCTCTCCTACTTTTAATAGACAACCACGATTCGCATTTGTCTCCTTAGGCAATAAACATCTGCAAAGATTACTGCATAACAGTGTTATCCTTTTCATCTCACTGCAGTAATAAGCTCCAATCACTGGATCCCTAAACAAGTATGTGAATAGTGCGTGTGACTTTTGAATGACTAATCATAATAGTGCAACGATGACTATTTATGACATACCCAGTATAGTACATACTACACTACCATTAGCGGCAACTTCAAACAATATTACAGCTGAATTTCAGGTGTCCAGAATTTACCCATTTAATAGAGATATTTTTCCGGATAGTGAATTTATGGCTGGTTTATGTCACAGATAGACCAGATCGTGAACAAGATTTGCAAGCTATCGAGCAAAACTCGAGGCAAAACCCGAATCCCGTATTGGAGGTTGAAACAAATCAACCGGAACTTATCAAATTACATCCATCGACGTGACTTTAATCCGTGTCTACAACCCATTGCCACACCAACAAACTAATTCTAATGGAGACAAGCAGCAAGCTGGACCAAGCAGAATTAAAGAAAGTGAGACGCCTACCAAAAAAAACCAAATATTTTCTTACCTTAAAATTCTTAGTGCCCCAAGTCCCTTAATAAAGAATCAGCATGTAATTTTACAGATCTCGAAATTTTGAAACCGTTTCCAAAAGCAGCAAAAATAAATGGGGAAAATGGTCTCAAAAAAATAAAATCTGAAATTTTAACAGATACCCCTATTAAAGATGAATTAGAAGAAATAAAAATAAAACGAAATCAATTAAAAAACAGGTGTTTGGCAAAAATAAAAAGAAGATGAAACAACAAGCAAAAATTAAAGACGAATCAAGTAGTGATGAGGACACCTTCTGCCTGATTTGCGTTAAACCCTGGTCAAAGAGTTTGCCTAACGAGAAATGGATTCAGTGCAATCAATGCAAATTGTGGGCATATGAAAAATGCGCAGATGCGGGATTGTTCTACGTATGTCACAATTGCGATTCGGATGGATCTGATTAGATTATTCGTTTTTTTTAAGAATATACACGGATTTTTTTATGATATTAACTTTTTGAAGGCTGATTTGTATATGAAAATAATAAAATTAATCAATCTCCTAGTTTCTGTCTTGACCAACCAACCGCAAGGTGTGTACAAACTAAACCCGAATACGGGGTTGCTTGTTACACTTGCATCCTTAACCCTACAGCAGGCGCGCCGACTACCGTTTCATAACCGGGCGCGCTGTGTATTTTGTACACAAAACACATTTTAGTTGATTTTACCAAATTTAGTGCGTTTTAACAAAATGACAACCACGATTTACAAAAATAGTTTATTGTTACATAAAATAATAAACACAAAACATGTACCTACGGGTTACTTCACTCGATTTCTTCTGATGGCTGCCGTTCATGGTTCTTACATTTTACACAGGTAATTGTGGTTTCTGAATGCATTTTACATAGCCCACATCTAACTGTTGTGTTGGAATTTTTTGAGCGTGGACATATTGCACAACGTCCACGTTTTCTAGAGCTTTGCACTTCTGTTCTAATAGATTCTTCACATGATTTATATTTCACTAGAAAACCTTGAATATCCTGAGGAAGATATCGCAAGAACTCAAGCTTAAATTCTTTAGAAAAATTCGGCGACATATTTTGGAATTTATTTTATTGGCACAAAACAACACCTGCGCGTTGATACCTGCCATATCCATTAGAGAAAAAAATATAATTAGTGGCCATCTTCTGGTTATTCTTTTTACAGAATATATTGCACACATTTTTAGAATAATTTCTGGTTTTTTTGTTTCGACGTCTATGGTGGCAGTGTCATGCATCGTGGATAAAAGTATGACCGACTTGCTTTTTTTGGGAACAAATGAACCAAAGTGACATTTTTCTGGAATCCAAAAGTGACGTTCCCACTTCTTTTTGTTTTTGGGGTAAAAACTCAATAGGTATTTCCCTTTTGTTTTTTCTCAAAGTGCCAATTGTAGTTATTTTATTTTCCAAAAGGGAAATAGCTAAAGGATAACTGGTATACCAATTATCGGTTGTTAAATTGCGAAAGCCTACTTACAATATCACTGGGAGAGTTTGATACAGCATAAGGCCCCTCAGGTTGTCGTCCACAATAAACCTCTAAATTTCCAACAAAGTAAGTTTGTGCATCTCCCAAAATGAACAGCTTGATACCGTATTTTGTTGTTTTATTTAGTAAATACTGGATGAAACTACAACGTCCTCTAGTTTTTCGTCTATTGTAACAAATTCAGCAAGAATATAGGAATTTTTACAGTTACTAACAAATGAGTCCAATACTTTTCTAATTGGTGCAAGTTTGTCATATATTTTCCGTTCATGTCTTGTGGTTTTGTCATCAAAGCGCATTGAACGTAACAAAAATAAAAATATTTGTAACTCATTTCAGCTCTAAGATTTTCAATACCTGTTCCATCAGATGTCCAAAGTTCAAGTGCGTTAGTATGGTTAGCCTTTTTAGTGAAATGGTTAGCCTGTTCTTTTATACTGAACAGATTCTTTTTTACTATCAATGTACAAATTAGTAAATTGTACGATGTTCTCTAATATATCAGAATCTATAATTTTTTCAAAAGCTGAAAGTTTTGAGGTCACTTTTGAAAGTCACTGCATTTGGTCCTGGAAGTATTTTGATAATATTTTTTTTTAATTTTTGATTGCGACGACAGCAGAGTTTTAGGCCGTGCAGTTTTTTTATCTTTACCTTGAAAATATTCAAAAGCAGTATTATCCTCGAAGTTACTGGCTCTGTCATGGTCATTCTGTTCTTGTTCAGATTCAGAATTGTGGTCATCATGGTGTATTAATTCTTTATCTGTCTCAGATTCATCGGAATATTCTATTTCACCAGTTTCTATTTCTGGGTCTTCATTAAAAATTTCATATAACTCAGCCTCAGTTAAAAACTTCTTTCTAGCCCTGCAAAAATAAAAAAAAAACACACAAATAATATAACAATGCAACTAAATTTTTACATAATATTCTCTCAGCGTAGCCGTTATATTTCTTCTCAATTATGTTACAATATCCTGTTCAACCTAAAATAAAGAAAAACCAAAGTTAATTTGACTTTAATTTCGAATTACAACTTTTTATAAAGTAAAATAATTAATGGATAAAATACTTACACTAGAAGGCACGCCGTGTATTATGTACACAAAACCGTCACCCTCTCGTATTTCTAAGAATTTTCACAAAACTCAGCTGCAACAAAAAATATTACTCAACTATTCGAACGACAGATCTCTACTGGACGAATAAACGCGACGATATCGCCAGATTGACGACACTTCTATTTTTAGACGACTTTTTCTATTGGGCGTGTACAAAATGCACGGGCGCGCCCGCTCGAGGGTTAAGGAAAAAATTAAATTCTGGAATTAGGACAAGTCCGAACATTTCGTAATTTGAAATTAATGTAAATGACAATACTAATCAGGAAATTAAACATATTTTCTTCAATATACTGTGATACTATAATGTTCTAAACTCCTTTAAAATTTCTATTTTATAACTGAGAACCCTCAGGCCAATTTGATTTAAAAGATATGTATTAGATGAACTTAATTCGGTAACTTACATAAATATCAAAATTAGCTTTTTGTCTAATTTAAATAGTAAATTTTAAAATAAACGGCATATTGTTTGTTGCTTATTTTTCTTTGCTATATAAAGAAAGAATGTTTCAAATTACTTAAAAAACTTTCAGTATGAAACAAAATTAGAATTTTCCATTAAAACATACCAACTCAAAGTCAAAATATCAATCAAAGTAATTCTTTGCACACTTTAAAAAATTACATCGTTTTGATGTTAAATTCCACTTCCTCTGTAGGATATATAACAATATCTAAGTTATTCCGGATACCTAAAACTTTTTAAAATCCAATTTTATTTTCATTTTCATGAAAGAAGTATTAATTGCAATCTCGACATCGCTACAAAGTTTGCCTTACTTCCTCCAAGAAGAAAACTTTTCAATGTCTTGAACCCATTTTGAGTTAAAACGCCAGAGAAAAAGTAAAACTGCTACAAATTGCAAGATGCTGGCGGGTGAAAAAGGCCAATATTTTCTATTTATACGCAATTTATTTAAAGAATACCTTTCGTAGAAATATAAAATTAAAAACAATTTGTTGCTTAATTAAGAAAAGTTTTTCAAATCGTTAAAAAATATTTTTATACTAACTTATACCCTAGAATAAGCATGCAGAGTTTGATGCAGAGAAAATGATCTGTTGAAGTTAATTTTTTTGTCAAGTAAACAGGCAAAAGAAACTTATTTTTAAATTATCTGCTAAAAAATCGTATCTAGAATGAGTGCTAGGTAAGAAATAGTGAAGTTTATGATTAAATAGTGTTGTACTTATTGATGTCTTTAGAGAAATTCAGAGTATTTTTAAAGTTACAGTCTGCACCTACACCTTCCAGAATTGTTCCTAATATCTTGTTACTTTGTTGTTGATTGTAGAGGGGACATTCACATACTATGTGCCTTATTGTTAATGTTGTATTGCACGTTTCACATCGCGGCGGTTCGCACTTTTTAATTAAGTTATCATGCGCTAACCTATAGATAAATTTACATTCAGATGGCAGCGTTACAGAGATAGGCCTGTACTTTCTATATGCCAGAAATAACTACATTGTTGTCAGTTTTTAATCGTACCTACAATCGTACGTTATGGGCCGGCTCCTATAAAAGAATTATAATTTCGGAAATATTTATGAATGTGAAACGGAAAAATACTACATTTTTTTAATTATATAATTTTTCTGTTGGTATTTTAAAAATAGAAAGTTATATTTCGGAAATCTGGTCTTTTCGGAATTATATCTTCTGTTCAAAATAGTTTACAATTCGTGGAAATGCAATAATTATTTGTATAATCCGTTTTTGATCTTAATGTTCTTTTAATGACACACTTTCTCTACCTGCATTTACAGTTACAGACATTAAAAAATAATTTAGAATTAAAAAAATATACCTATTTATAAATTCAAAATTATTGTCTAATGCCAGCAATTATAAATTCAGGTAAATACTTGAGAGTCATTAAAAGAATTTTCAGTTGATATCAGACGTTTGTGTCGTGTCAGTGTCAAAATGGCCGCGAGGGTAATAAAATTCAAAAACAGTAATTTGTTAAATAGTGAATGCAAAAAAATAGTGTTAAATGTTTTTAACTATTTATCAAACAGTAATAATGATAAAAGTGTATCAACAATAGTGCGGGAAGTTTCTGCTATGACTGGAGTCTCTGAGCGAACGATATTCCGATATAGAAGTGAAAGTAAAAGTTTCAAACAAAACGACGTTAAAACATTGATTTATGAAGGTTATGATAAAGTACAGAACAATGGACATTGGAAAAATTACGTCAACCATGTTATAAAGTTGGAGAATAATTTTTGGACAGTAGACAACATTCAAGATGACATTGAACCTATTAGAATTTCATTAAACGATGACTCTGAAGATGAACTAGATTATGAAAATGAAGATGATTGAAAATTGTTTTTTGGGGGTATTCTTTTCTCAGTAAAGGTAATAAAATATTTAGTTGATCTGGTTGAAATGTAGCACACTTAAATAACTCATTAATCGACATAATTTCAAGTAGTTATATTAGACGTCATTATGCAAAAAATAAAGTTATGAACATTTAATAAATTAGTGCACAATTGAGGCCCCTAGAACACAAGGGGTGTAAGTGCCAAAAACAAAGTTTTGAAAAATCTTTGTTCAAAGTTCGATATAAATTTAAAAACCTAGGTAGCACTTTTTCAGTTTTCAGCATGTTTTCAATGACATGTAATTTTTGATGGTGTTATTGTTGTTAATGTAGAAAGTTTGAAGCCAAAAGTACGTGCCTGTTGTTAGATATCAGTTGCTAAGTGATAAGCAACTGTACTTACACCCTTGTGTTCTAGGGGCCTCAATTAGGGGTATTTTGCAATTATCTCAGTCATTTGTTTATGTATTTTAATTTACAAACTAAAAAATTAAAAAAGTTTTTAAGATCTGCAACCTTTATTTGAAACATTTTTCCCTAAAATGCACGAGGAACAAAATAGGCAAAAAAAATGATTTTTTCCAAACTTCATCTTTCTTTAAAGAATAAACAAAGCAAAATTGGCTGTAATTCTTCAAGGAATTATCATCAGTTATCCCTTATCTACCGTTTAGAACATTAAAAAACCTGTAGAATATTTTTCATATTTTTCTCCCTATTAACTGCGGTATTATGTATAAAAGCATTTTTGGAATTATTACCATTTATTTCATTCACGAATTTTCTACTATCAACTTTAGCTTACCTAAACATATCTTAGTTTACCGTGAGTTTGGCCCTGCTTATTTTACAAAAGAAGCAAAACTTACAATGGCAGTAGAATTGGCAACGCTGTTATCCTATATCCGTATACTGCCATCTGAACGTGACTTTATCTATAGTTGATTTTATTCTTATGGTTACGATTTAGACAATACAATATATCGCATCAACCAACGTCTGTCGTGTCAAATCTTCACCGTTGCATTTAAATCTGGTTATCTGTAATCGACGCCATTTTAACTAATTTTAAATTTTAACATTAAACTTTTTGTTTTGTCCAATCGGCAATTGCATATTGACGACAAAATATATAAGTTTCGAAAAATATTACAAACAAAAACAATTTTGATATCATGATTCAATATTATGTAATTAAAAAAATAAATATTTTAATAGTCCGCAAAATACTATCTATTAAAGTGGCACACGACAACCAATTAACTAGTATTTGTCTTACAAGTCTGTTAAAGCCACAAGATGAAGACAGCCGATCTAAATTAACTGCCAGGAGTCGTAACAGAGCCTTACCCAATGCTTCTGGCGTAGTCCGTTCATAAATTTAGCAGAGTTCTCATTGGCAGGTGTCGGAGGTGTCCCAAAGGGCAGTGCTAATTAGCGGTTACCAGTTCATTATTCAAGCACGTCCCGACGCTACCAGACGTTGCTTTGTCCAGCGTCGGAAGCCGTCAATTCGGAGTAAAATATTTACGGCGCTGTTAGCCGGGCCACGATGGACGTTGCTCGGCCCGTTCTAAATTGGTTCTGTCGTTTTTATTTTGCGGATAAAGTTAAAAAATTAACTGAAACATAGGCGGTACTAAAAGTCTTTTATATTTGATTATAATGGGTATATGTAAAAGTGCATTCTCAAATTTAAAAAAGAGTTTCAATTTTTAGGTTATACCTAAAGCGTTACTGCACATTATTAAGTAAAACGAAAAAACAATATTTAATATTTTAATAGTTTTAATAGTTTATTTAAATTTTTTAGTCTACATTAAACACCATCAAAATAAGTAAGGGAGAGGCTGGAACAGTGGCCAGTCAGGTACAGTGGCCACTTTTAAATATTTTGTTGTTGTTTAGGGTAAATTGTGCAAATACCGGTCAGTGGGTAATGGCGGTCATCCCGATTGTGCGAAATCTATTCAATCTGGCAACCTCCTATAACTGCCAACGTGTCGCTACACTACTCTGTATTCAGATTGCTGACGAGCGTTGAGTTGGCGCAAACCATTGTCATAGAAATATTATTAACCTGTTTTCAGTGTTTTCGATCTTATTTTTATGCTGAGTAATATAAGGTCTTAATTCATTTTTATTCACTTGTAGATCTTAAAATTGGTTACAGTTGATTATAATGACGTTAGCTGCCTAAGACTTTTTTAAAGATCAATATTTTAATACATGTTTGCGAGTAAAAAATTCTAAGAAAAAAAATGCCAACAGGAGGCAATGCCGGTCAGTTGACCGGTATTATCCCCATGCTATAATTTATACCCTATACTATAATCCTTAGGGAATAATCCATCCATTTTTCGACATTGCAAGAAAGAATAAAAAATAAAAATGTTCAAGGTGTCTCATTAGGTAGAAAATCAGTATTTTCTGCCGAACAAGAAGCTAAAATAGCCACACAAAAAAAATATTTAGCTTAATTTTTTATGGCGTAACAGCAATAGAACTGAGAAAATTAGCATTTGGGTTTACAAGATAATTTTTCTTGTAATAAAACACCTTTTTCTTGTAATTGGCATTACAAAAAAAAGGTGTTTGATTCTAGTTCTTTGGAATCGGATATTGATATATCATGTGATAACAGTGACGATGCATACGAAGATAGATGCCTGGTTTACAGCGAGTTTGGCAAAATCAATGAATTGTGGTATATATTTACCGTTTGCTCACGATCGGCTTATTCAGAGTGCAGTGGATGGGATTCTGCAGAGAGTTATACCTGCGATGACTGTCAACTATTTTTACATTAAAACACATATTTTTGTTATTTTTTGTTTGTTTTGTATTAAAAAATATTCTTTCACCTTTCTTACTGATTTACTTGAATTATGACCGATTAAGCCACATTCGTTAATCGTTTTATAACAAAAAAATGTTAAATAGATATTGATTTTTATTTTAATAATAATACAAACAAATTGACTGGCATTACCCACACTCATGACCGGTATTGTCCATGTATGGTGACAATACCGGTCAAAGATACTTTTTTATGTTTTGTCTCTGTCAAAGACAAAAATTTTATATTTTTGAAATTAAATGTATCTTGCAATAAGTTAAAACCCCAAATTACGGATTGACGGCTTAAATTTGATTCACAGAGTTTTACTTTTTTTTATATTAAATTTTCTTCTTAGGTGACCGCGATTTGCACACTTTATCCTAATAGATACAGACACGCCGTCTAGTACAACGGCTAACAATTTTAGTCACAGTAGTCGCTTACTACGCTTGACCGCTGCACCATCGTTTCCAGAACCATTTTGTATAAGAACCTGTTGAGAGGTGTGTTGTGTAGAAGTAGCAGATAAGTTTAAACATCTTTTCAACCAATAATAATATATATTAAATATTCCGTATGTTTTCTGGTATACAGTATAGTATTTTAAACTTGTAGGTGATGCAAATTATGATCTATCTTCAAAGTAATAGATTTTAGGTTATGCTTCCTAAACAATGAGCTTTTGGTACAGTGGTCACACATTTATTATGCAGGAACAGTGGCCACTGCATTTGACAAAAAAGTGGTGGCCACTGTTCTATAATACGTTTGTAAAAAGCAGTGGTCAATGTTCCTTCTGCAAAAAATATCAAAAATAATTTTGTTTCAGACAGTAATGTGCCACGGAAAATACCAAAAAATCACGGTGTTGGAAAAACTATAGATGAAAATATGAGAAAAGCGATTTATGATGTTTGGGAAGGTAGATTATCACAAAAGGCTGCTGCTTTAAAATACGACATTTTCCACACTACTTTTAAGAGATATTTTAAAAAGTGCAACGAAAATAAAAATAATGTAGATTGGACTTCAGATGTTTTAAGGGAGCTCCTAGATTGACCCCAAATTATGGTATTAATCAAATTTTTTCTTCAACTGAGGAAAAAGAACTGAGTAAATATTTACAGACGATGACCAAGCTTTATCATGGTCTCAATCCGAAAGGTGTCAGACAACTAGCTTATGATTTTTTAATTGCTAACGGAAAAAAACCCAGTCGTTGCAAATTTTTTTTGTAATCTTAAGAGGATTTATGAAAAATACACATTAACGCCTAGTCAGGTAGACAATGTTGACGAAACAGCACCAACAACTATGCAAGATACAGGAAAATAATAGCCAAAAATGACAGAAACAAGTAGGCCATATAGTTTGAAATGAAAGAGGCACTTTGGTTACCATATTATTATATAATGCAATAAACGCTATAGGTAATTCTATTCCGCCGTTTTTAGTGTTCCCTAGGACATTTTTTAAATAATATATGGTTAAGAATGTTTCCAGGGGTGTCCTACACCCTCTGGATGGATGAAAATAAAATTATTATAACTTGACAGACTTTTCCAAAAATTTGCTAAGACGAGAAGAGAAGGTTTGCTTATGTTGATTCCTTTCGAAAGATTTATTTAGAGCTTTTATTTTATCTAAGCTTCTTTTCAACTTATCTCTTACATAAATTTGTAAGAGATTGGGTTATTCTATTAGTGTTAACTACCGGGTTAACTAACATATATAACGCTACCCGGTCATTCTATCACATTTCTTAATGTGTACAAAATTATTTCCAAAAAGTTACTTTTTACCAAAAAAACTGAAATTTTAAGTCAAACGCGCAGACTGAAGATATCTTTTTTCGTCAAAAATATTTTTTAGTTTTATTCCATTCAATCCGAAGCATTGTTGCAAATCATGCTTGTGACTCTCTCTTTGCTTTTTTTTGTAACCTGGTGCAGTTCCTTCATTTTTAGCAGCTAGTGTTTTTGATGGAAGCAGTTTAAAGTTAACGCATGTCTCATCACAGTTAAATATTTGGTCTGAAGTTAGTCCATCTTTAAGGATAATGTCTTGTAATTTTAAATAAAATGTTCCAATTTCATTTCAGTTAGCAGAAACTTTTCGCCACAAATATTTAATTCAATATAAGGTTGAATGTTCGAATAATTAAACTTTGAGGGTGTACAAGGCAACTATCGAACACCGTGATTAATTTAATCTTGCCCAAGTACTTTCGATCAATAGATCATCTTCAGGGGCATCTGAAATCAGCCAAGAAACGTTTTTTATAAAAAGGAAAATTAATTCACTTGCATAAAAAAACTCCAAGTTTATGGTTGAAAAAAATTTTTATATGTGATAAACGTTTATAGACTTACTTCGTCAATTGTGGCCTATCCGACATAGTAGAATGTCATAAATGTAAAATCTGGACATAACAATACAAAATACACTACACTAAGACAAACAAACACTTTAAAATTTATATGGAGAAGCTACATATTGTGAAGAAGCCGGAGACAGAATGGGCTCCCGGTCTGACGGAAATGTAGAGATGACATGTGACAAATGACAGCTTATGAAGGGCAGTTATGTGATCTGCACCTTTCAAAATTCTATGACACTAAGTATTGACCAAAGGTCCAACTGACACCACTATAGGAAATCGACTGATGAAATATAAAATTATATAGTATATTTTTTATGTAGATTGAATAATTCCAATCTCACACTCAAACCTGTCTATACTAATTCGGATGGTGGTTTGAGAGCAATTGAAGTTGACATAAAGTATGAATGTGAGAAAAGACTAACAATATATTAGACAGTGGATGGTTGACTACAATAAAATGGTCCACCAAGCGCTATCAGTACTCTAAAAAAGAAAAATCTGAATATGCAGTTAAATTACTAAAAGTTAAAATCAAAATTGAAGACAAAATATTTAAATGTGTTATAGTCCACGTAGTTCAGTTGAATCCACAGTCAATGGAAGAACTTTAAAATTAATATTGAAATATTCAGTGCATGAAGTCTAAACAGTCGAGCTGGGTCCTCTACGAGGTGAAGCTGTAATAAAGTTTTTAAATATAGGATTAAATTTAGTACAATTTAAATTAATTTGAGTATTAAGACAGTGGGAGTTTTCATTTGTTTCCCTTGTGATCTCAAAATCTTCAAATAAATCCAACTCAAGATAATTTTTTTTTTCTGCTAATGTCATGTAAGATAGATGAACCAGAATTGATGTTAAAATTGTGGTTGCTGGATACTAAGTGTTGACCAAAACTTGAAGAATTTGGTCTTTTCAAATGTTCAGAGACTCTAGTGGATAACTTTCTGATGGTTCTACCTACATAAGATGCATCACAATCATCACATTTTAATTTGTAAATACCACTTTTATCAAGTGTATTCATCCTATCTTTGGTATTGATTAAGAAGGAACCTAAAGTGTTATGTGATTTAAAGGAAATTTTGATGTTATCAATTGTAGAAGAAAAAAGTTTAGATATTTTATTGGAAATGCTACTAATATAAGTGAAGGAGAAATATCTGATGTTATCTGAACCATTCGGTTGGGAAAACTGTGAAGTATATGCAAGCTTTTCTGCAATTTTTAGTTTAGCTCTATTTAGAAGTTTGTATATAATGTTGGGATCATAGCCATTATTGAAAGCAATCTGCTTAAGAGTATTAAGTTCTGTATTGAAATTATCATCAGAGAGAGGAAATTTAAGTAACCGATGAATGTAACTGTTGAAAGCAGCCATTTTATGTTGAGTTGGGTGGTTAGACGTTCCATGTATAACATGATCTGTTTGGGTGGGTTTTCTATAAATGTTGTACTCTAAAGAATCTTTCTTACGGGAAATAGTCATATCCAAGAAGTTCAACTTATTGTCAGATTCTGGATGATCTTAATAACCTCCATCCTAACATCTCTTTTACTCTGGAACCAGAATCTGACAATAAGTTGAACTTCTTGGATATGACTATTTCCCGTAAGAAAGATTCTTTAGAGTACAACATTTATAGAAAACCCACCCAAACAGATCATGTTATACATGGAACGTCTAACCACCCAATTCAACATAAAATGGCTGCTTTCAACAGTTACATTTATGGGTTACTTAAATTTCCTCTCTCTGATGATAATTTCAATACAGAACTTAATACTCTTAAGCAGATTGCTTTCAATAATGGCTATGATCCCAACATTATATACAAACTTCTAAATAGAGCTAAACTAAAAATTGCAGAAAAGCTTGCATATTCTTCACAGTTTTCCCAACCGAATGGTTCAGATAACATCAGATATTTCTCCTTCACTTATATTAGTAGCATTTCCAATAAAATATCTAAACTTTTTTCTTCTACAATTGATAACATCAAAATTTCCTTTAAATCACATAACACTTTAGGTTCCTTCTTAATCAATACCAAAGATAGGATGAATACACTTGATAAAAGTGGTATTTACAAATTAAAATGTGATGATTGTGATGCATCTTATGTAGGTAGAACCATCAGAAAGTTATCCACTAGAGTCTCTGAACATTTGAAAAGACCAAATTCTTCAAGTTTTGGTCAACACTTAGTATCCAGCAACCACAATTTTAACATCAATTCTAGTTCATCTATCTTACATGACATTAGCAGAAAGAAAAACTATCTTGAGTTGGATTTATTGGAAGATTTGGAGATCACAAGGGAAACAAATGAAAACTCTCACTGTCTTAATACTCAAATTAATTTAAATTGTACTAAATTTAATCCTATATTTAAAAACTTTATTACAGCTTCACCTCGTAGAGGACCCAGCTCGACTGTTTAGACTTCATGCACTGAATATTTCAATATTAATTTTAAAGTTCTTCCATTGACTGTGGATTCAACTGAACTACGTGGACTATAACACATTTATATATTTTGTCTTCAATTTTGATTTTAACTTTTAGTAATTTAACTGCATATTCAAATTTTTCTTTTTTAGAGTACTGATAGCGCTTGGTGGACCATTTTATTGTAGTCAACCATCCACTGTCTAATATATTGTTAGTCTTTTCTCACATTCATACTTTATGTCAACTTCAATTGCTCTCAAACCAACATCCTAATTATTATAGACAGGTTTGAGTATGAGATTGGAATTATTCAATCTACATAAAAAATATACTATATAATTTTATATTTCATCAGTCGATTTCCTATAGTGGTGTCAGTTGGACCTTTGGTCAATACTTAGTGTCATAGAATTTTGAAAGGTGCAGATCACATAACTGCCCTTCATAAGCTGTCATTTGTCACATGTCATCTCTACATTTCCGTCAGACCGGGAGCCCATTCTGTCTCCGGCTTCTTCACAATATGTAGCTTCTCCATATAAATTTTAAAGTGTTTGTTTGTCTTAGTGTAGTGTATTTTGTATTGTTATGTCCAGATTTTACATTTATGACATTCTACTATGTCGGATAGGCCACAATTGACGAAGTAAGTCTATAAACGTTTATCACATATAAAAATTTTTTTCAACCATAAACTTGGAGTTTTTTATCCAAGTGAATTAATTTTCCTTTTTATAAAAAACGTTTCTTGGCTTATTTCAGATGCCCCTGAAGATGATCTATTGATCGAAAGTACTTGGGCAAGATTAAATTAATCACGGTGTTCGATAGTTGCCTTGTACACCCTCAAAGTTTAAATATTTAATTGTTGGATGCCATATTTCTTTTTCCATTAATCAATCCATCCTTCACTAGCACAAAAGTTTTCTCCTCCATCCATAAGCTTCTTCCGGAATTCAATAAATTTTGCTTGGAGTATTGGACTACTTATCCATATCCTCTCATTTGTGAAAACCACAAGAACAACGCCTCAGAAGATTGTTCATGGTCCCCTTTCTTCATAGTCTTCCGGGCCATTTCACTACCACCACTCACACTTGGGTTGACCCACTATTTGAGTTAATTCCGCTTACGCTTCCAATCTCCAACAGTTACCTTTCCAACATCTAAATCTGAAGCAAGCTTCTTTATCGATTTACCCTTGTTCAACTTCTTAATTGCGTCCACTTTTGTTTCCAAAGATACAACTGCTCTCTTCCGCTTTCCACCCATATTGCACAGAAAGATGCTCTCTAACACTCACAAAAATCAACTTATGACAAATTAATTATGAAACCGAAACTAACACACTCGAATAAATACACAAAACAGTACATAAAAGGAAAAAGTTTACCATACAGTAACCTAATTTGAAGATCTGAATGACAGCAAACAAATCGGTAGTTAAATTCACACTATTAACATAGAAAGGAACAGGAAGGTGTAGACAAAACACCACACAGAACTTTCTGGAAATAAGGCGGTGACCAATTTCTAAGAATACTCTCAATTCTCTTCTTATTAATAATAATTATTAATAATCCATAATTATTAGCTGCCGATATATCTTCTGACCATCGATCCTTTTTTTATTACTCGATATTGTGATTCAACAAGTACGACTATAAAACTAAAACCGAGGCAATATTTTGCCTGGGTTAACCGAGGAGCTCGAATAATTTAGATTCGGATAATCGCGAGTCTACTGTATTAGAAAAATTTTCTAGACGAAATATGAAGGTCCTAAGCGCAATCCAAGTTGTTGCAAAGCAATTAAAATAAAAGCATTGGTTTCTCCTCTTTTTTTTGTATTTATTATTATTTTGTAGCAAGGTAATAAATTAAAAGATTTATACTAGCTCTATTTTATAGAAAATTCAATTTCCGTCATTTTGTTATTTACGACTTTGCTCAAAAATTAATTGTTTTAAAGATATAAGCAAGTAAAATGGAAAAAATCGACGACTTTAGTAATTTTTGAATAAGATAATTTTTTTATTATTGTTTCAGGTCTATTGGAGAGGGAGTATAAGTTAATTATTATTTATTAAGTTATCACCTAACTATTTCTGCAAAAATTCGAATGCCACCTCTCACATCCAAATTTAGTCGTTTTTTTACAGATCCGTCCAGGCCAGTTATTTGCCTAATAACTGTTTCATTTTGTGGGAGTTATTAATGAAAATAGACGTGAAACAGCGAATATCTGCAGAATTGCACATTATTATTGAAGCCTTCAGTTTGAAGAGCCATATTAGAGTAAAACCACACCGATGTAACGAGAATTTCAGTTAGTTCATGAAAATATCCTCACCCATCAGGAATTGCGGTTATTGCTTTTACATAAATATTCTGCAGCTGTATCAACCCTCCATTAGTCAAACTCAATCGTTAGAAGGGGGTAAAAATGAGGGTAGTGTAAAGCAATTACCATTTTCCAATGACCGATTACGTCGGAAATTGATTCGGAAATGTACGGCATTCATTTTCCCTTTATTTGCGTATTAATTTTTCCCTTCTTTATCTTTTCTTTCAACTTTCCTTAATTAGAACCTTTTATAAAGAAAAAAGGAAAGGCTAGGGAATAACGCCAAGCCTCATTTTTTTCTATTGATATTTAATTTGATGGGTAAGTGACAATGGAAATGTCTTACCAGCAAATGAATTGGAACAAAACGGCATCAAGCAAAAAGGAAATTCATTTTAAAAAATATTATTTTGCAGGTTTGGAGAAAATTCTTTAATTTCCGTCGCTACGGATTGTAATTTTGAATTGGACAATTGCTTTGAGCACAAAAAAAATTTAAAGCTCTTTAATTTTAAATTTGCTATAAGAATATTTTACTGCTATTGCATATTTTTTATATATTATACTAATCCGTTCTGAGTCGTATATATATATATATATATATATATATATATATATATATATATATAGATATATATATATATATATATATATACATATATATATATATAGATATATATATATATATATATATAAAGAAGTACATGTGACTCGTTTGGAAAAAATATAAAACTGTTTTGGATGGGTTGGAGTAAACTTTTATTGACTCCAACCCATCCATAACAGTTATAATTTTTTTACATACATATATATATATATATATATATATATATATATATATGTAAAAAAATTATAATTTCATCATTCAAATATTGCCACGCTATACCGAGCACATCAGCTGGAATAACAGACACAGTCACTTCTGTCATCTTTATATTTAAGAAATTGTCAGATTTTATTTGTGGTTAGGAATGTTAAACATTGACAGTTAGTGACATTGAATGACGTTTTTTTAATTTCAGGTAAAATTTTGTGTAAATAATGTAAATACATGTTATAAATCGTTAATTTCAGAAACTCAGTTGTGTTACTAATCATCAAAAGGAACCTTATAAAACGACATTATTGGTCATGGAAAAATTGGGATTCCAATACATTTACAATAGTAAAAAACTTATTGAAAAAAAGAGGTCAAAAACGAAATGTATGGATCATAATAGATAATGAAATAAGAAAAATTTATTTGAGTGAAGATGAAAATTTACAATTTGGTAATCAGTATTTAGAAGAAAAACTACAACCAGCTACTGTTAGTCATGAGGATTTATCAAATACTCAGAATGTGGGGAAGCTAACAGAAAAGTTTTTAATTGAAAAATTCTCCATTAAAATGTCTAGTGTTAGACAATGGATAATAGAAGAATTTAAAAAAGAATCTGAAATGATTAAAATTTTAAATGATGAAGATAAAATAGAAAGTTTGAGATATCTACTTAAAAAACAATGTTTAGAGTAGTATGGTAGTATGTTAATTAAATATACAGTGAAATCAGATTGGAAAACTTGGAAAACAAACTTTTGTGATACTTATGATAAAAAGGTTGGTCCCAAATAAAGTATGCTTTTACACTTAAATATCAAGCTGGTTCTCTATTAGATAATGCCACAAAAAAAGAAAGATCATAATTAGAAGTTAATAACTTAATTGACAATAACACACAAATAAATCTGATTGTGTTAGGTTTACCAGAAAACATCATAAACAGACTTGATAAAGATTAACTGACTTCAACTACTCACCTCTTTGGTGAATTTAATACGAATGAACACTCAGCAAATCAAAAAAGTGAAAAGGTATTCTTACATTAGAAAAAAAAATGACGAAGAAAAAAAATTTAAAAACAAAGATTTCTTAAGAGCGTTAGGATGTTTGAGTATTGAACACATTTCTAAAAACTGCCTTTTAACAATTTAAGTTTATTAAAGTTTTATCATTTAAGTCTACTTTGTGATTAGTATTGACAGCATGCTGGGCAAGATCGGAAATAAGCTTAGACAAGTTTATATCACTGCGATGTGTCCTAAGACACCTTCTCAGTGATCTCGCAGTCTGATCGATGTAGCACGTCACACTCAGTATAAGTTATGATAGATGACATTAACTTGTTCCTGAAGGGACAAGGATGTTTTAGTTTTTAAAAACAAATTTCTAACAGTCTTAGCATTCTTAACTGCAATAACAGGTACGTTATTCTGTTGGTACAGTATAATAAGTTTTTCAGTAACTTGGGTAAAATAAGGTAGAGATGAGTAATGAGTGGTAGGAGTCCAAGTACAATATTAGGCAGCACAGTGTTATTCATGGAATTATTTGATATTAATCTAAGTTGGCCAACATTGGTTCTTGACCAACATTGATTGGTGGTGAGATACTAAATCATCCAGTACAAAATTTACTAGGATGGGAGAGATTGAGAAACCCATAGGTGTGCAAAATATTTGAATATAATATTTGTCATCAAAGATCAAAAAATTAGTGTCAAATACTAATTGCAACAGTTCTGCAAATATATCCCAGGAAACAGGACAGTTAGGTTGAATAGAGTTCCAATGCTTTCTTAAGCAGGTGATATTATTGGAAAGAGGTAAATTAATGAAAAGAGATACCACATCAAAACTCATTAAAATGTAACATGTAACTCATTATAAAATGTACCTTGTGGAAGTTCAAAGTTATTAATAAATTCACTATAGTGAAAAGAATGAACAAAATTAAAGTTGTTATTACAAATGTAAGATTTTGATAAGGTATCCGTTAAAAATTTTGCAATATTAATATTTGGTGAATTGATGGATGAATCAATAGCTCATGCTCAATGTAGGCTTTTGTATTTTCGGTAGACAATAAAATCTGGGAACATATCGATCATAACTATGTAAAAATTTAGCAAGTGGTTGATCTATGATCTTTAAGTTTTTTAAGTGAGTAATGAATTTATTTATTTTATTAGTGAATTTAAAACAAAGATTTTTAGAGAGAGGTTCATAGTATCTATCATCATCTAACAACGATTGACTAAGACTGAGACATTGATCTCTATCCGTGAGGACAGTGGCATTACCTTTATCACTATAAGAACGAGAAGATTAGGTTGGGTTTTCAAAAACGATACCGTCTCCCAGTAAATCTTATTTAACTCCGATATGGGTTGTCTAGGGCGTTAGAAAAATTCAACAGAATATTGTTGAAAGAAGACCTAAGAGATAGAATGTCGCAATTGTCAGCATATGACAAAGTGTTTTCCACATCTGCTAAAATTCTACTAACAAAGTAATCTCTGAAGGTTGGCTGTAAGTCAAATTTAGGACCCAAGGAAAACACCTTGAGAATGTCGTGAGGAACCTCAGTATTGGATAAGTTTTTATTCCACATAGAATAAAATGGAATTTTTTAATTGGGGAGTGTCTAAATTATTAAGTTTCTTACGAAGGTTTGCCATGGATTTATGATATACAAAATTAAATTCGTTTTGTAAAGATGACTCAAATGTGTCCAACAAATTGTCAGGAAGGTGATTATCAAAGAAAGCAGTGACACTATTGATTTGAGAAATAATAAACTTAATATTAGTGTGAACCTTAGATATACGAAAATTAAGTAATAGTGCCCTCATCTGTCTGTTTATAACTTGGCTTCTACAGTCTTATTAATAAAAATTGCTTAGTCCGAAGTTAGTCTCGGACTAGTTAGTCCCAGATTAAGCGAGTACTAACTTCATTTTCAGAATGTTATTAATAAACATGGACGAAGCTCAGACTAACTAAACCTTCCTTAGTCGTAGGTACAAAAAGTTAATGTTGACAACCATTGCGAAAAAGAAGAAAAATGGAGAGAATTTTGTGAAAAAGAAGAAAAATATTTGAGAATTTGACAGTTAGCATAAGTTGGAGCAGGTAGAGTTAATTTTAGTTGGACTGTGTACTGTGTTCTGAGAAAGTTTGTTTATATGTTATAGTATTTTTCAGGAGAAAACTTTAAAAATATTTTATTACAAAGGGAAAATATAAAAAATACTAATAAACATAATGAATTGTAAAATATTTTATTAAATAAATTTTATATATTTTAATATGTATTAGATGAATATTATTTCACTGATTTCTATGATCATTAAGTTGTTCTATTAATCTTAAGTCGTTAATAAAATAATCTTTCACTATTAAATAATGTATGAATAATACAAAAACAATTCAGGTTATAAATCCCAAAACAAAGTCCAGTCAATGTCAATTGTCAAGTTAGTCACTCTCTAAACCTGCTACTACCTCGGATTAAATGTCAATCCGAGACTAGCCAAGGTTTAGCTTAGTCTGTCCTTAGTCGCTGTTTAATAATACGAAAAATGAATGTTATTGGTATAGTCCTGGGACTAATGTTAGTCCAAGGTTAGTCCGTGCTTATTAATAAGAGAGCTAGGGTATAGTGTGCTGTTAGTGGAACCTGATGTAGGGAAAGTATGTTGGAAGTGGTGTCTATGATAAATCTTGGGATCTTCTTAGTTCTCTTACACTCCAAAAGGAAGGTTCTTCTTGTTTCTGCTGTTGCTAGTTTTTCGGTTAGGTTAGTTCATCTCTTCAACTCCTTCACTGGTGGTTCTCCATGGATGCGCCTAGTGGTGGCATATATATATATATATATATATATATATATATATATATATATATATATATATATATATGTACGTCTCTAAAAATAGAATTGTGTTACTTGCTTTTGCATAGGAATAACTACAAATTGCTTTTTTTATTAATTTTTTGTTCTCATTAAAGTCAGTAAATTTGGACTGAAAAATATATTTCCATAAATAGTTTAATTATTTATAAAAGCGTATATAGCTGTCATACGCGTATATTTTCTCTAAGCCGAAAAATAACCAAGTAAATGCATTTCCATGATTTTGAAATCTAACAAATCATAAATGTGTTTGCTTTAATTAATCAAAATACAAAACCCTCTTGTCAGTTGTATAACTAACAACGCTAATGTAATATAAAAGTCAATATCATAAATCTGGATATTTATTTCATTTTATGATTATAATCGTGAATAATTTCGTTATACCAGTAGCTGTGGTTTGATCTATGGACCAGATATCTCACTGTGTACAACCAGCAATTTAAACATCTGTTATTAATTGGCGGTACTTTATATATTTTAAAATGTTGCAGTGTGCTATTACTATTTTTGAAGAAGAATAAATATAGTCGTACAGGTTTAAACTAAGCCAAACAGATGTACAGTGAAAGTATTTTTTTAACAATACCTTTTGACCCTAGGATAATCAATAGGGGAGAGGGGGGCAAGTTGTTACATAATTGATTCTATTATTTATTTGGGCAATAGTAGATCTTTTATATGAAAACTAAAATCGGATTAAGGTAGTTGATACGTTTACACAAATAATGTTAATTTTAATTTATTTAAAAAATCATATTTAACATTTTGTTATTATCAATTTAACTCAACTTGTAAATTGTAACAACATACCCCACTATGAGGCAAATTGTTACAGTCCGTGGGGTAAGATGTTACAATAGAAAAAAAAATTCTAAAAACTTCCCACAAAATTATTTAGTCACAGAAAGAACCCTTGCTTAGCTACAAAATGTATTATAAACATAACACAAAATGAAATAAAATAAAAAATGAAAATCTGAACAAACCTGTTTACAAGAATGTTAAGCTAGTCCCTATCGGACGAGCAGTGAATACAAATATAAAAATCGTCATCTTTTCCACAAGCAATATTTGCCCACTTTTGACACACAATGCACCGAATCCATTCTTCGTTTTTGGACTTCGAAAATGGAGCTAAACATACCAGACACGTCGATTCCTCATCCTCTTCCGAGCTTTCAGAATCTGATTTTTTGAAGGTGTTTTTGGTAATGACGGTCCGTTTCTTACATTTTTTAACAGTAGTTCTTACCTTGTTTCTTGATTCACCTGATATGTTTCTTTTGGTTGCCCCATTTTTTTTTTCTTTGTCTTGCCTTTTCTTCCTCCTCCAAAGCTAATTTAATGAGAGTATCAGTCAAAACAGCGAAAGTTCTTTTCTTCCGACCCCCTTTGGATTTCCTTGGCATTGCTTTTGGATAAGGCTTTAACTCCTGGGGCGTTATATGAGTAGGTGAATCGCAGGTTCATTTATCGCCAAGTTAAAATCTGTGCTTGTAGAAGGTTGCTGTTGGGAAGGAGTTCTATGTGTTTCGGTGCCAATAGGTGCCGGATCTATGACTACTGTTGCGTTTATATTTTCTGTTATTGGCCTATTTGTTACCTCTGCAGGCAAGAATTCATCATCTTTAAAAATTTCTCTGTTGTATGGCCAAATTGTTGTCACACTAAATCCTTTTTGTATATTGAGAGTTGTAACAGCAAGAGGAAATGAATCTTTAAGAACGATAGGTATATCGTAAATGTTCATTACTTTACCGGGATTAGATCTAAACCATGCATCTGCAGCACTATTAAAATATCTTTTAAGTGGGCAAAATACCGTCCTATCAAGCGGCTGCAACTTGTGTGATGTATGTGGCGGGAAACTTAAAAGAACCACTACATTTTCTTTACAAACATTCAACACCGGAATAGACAAATGAGACTGGTGATTATCTAATACCATCAAAACGGGTTTCTCTTTGCGACATCGTACAAACTGGACGAAATGTTTCATAAACAACAAAAAGTTATCATATGTCATCCATCCAGAGGAATAAGACGCACCTACACAACCAGGAGGTCTATTGGCAACCACAACATCTTTAAATTTCTTTCTCGGAATTATTAAAAATGGAGGTACAAAATTTCCAGTTGCGTTGACAGCTAATGCCGAGGTAACTAACAAGTTGACCTCTTTCTCCAGATGTGATAGCACGTACCTGCTTAGTTCCCCTTGTTGCAATGATTTTTGTAGGCCTTTGGACAGTTGTAAGTCCAGTTTCGTCCATATTGTACACTTCTTGGAGCTCAAATTTATATTTATCATAAACTTCGCCGAGATTCTTAAAAAACTGTGACACATTATGACGATTAAACGCGGTAGCTCGACCCATACTAGTAGCTTCAGGTGTCCGGACTGATAAATTCGATGCCTCTTCAAAAATCCATATAGCCAGTCTCTGGAAGCTATTTAATTAACCTTCCAATTTTCCGGAACAGATATTTGGTTGGGCTGTTGCATATTGAAATACAAATTTTCTCAAATCAGAAGTTGTAAGACCGTAATAAATTTTAGCAGAATGCTCAGTATATTCGGCAAGTTCCTCTTCTTCAGCATTGTTAAATATTTTTCTGGTCGTAGCGTAGCCGACTAAGTTCTTGTTACTGTTTTCAGCACCTAAGTTTGATTTTCTTTTCATATAGCGGTGCAATGTCATAAAATTACCTCCATAGCGAGTAGCAGCATCCCTAATTGACAAGTGTTCTTGTAAAGTTGATTGCGCCGCCCTTTTAAATTGTTTGGTTGGAATAATACCCCTTGTGGTTTTCTCGGTATACGTTCGCACCATGTTAAGCTATCTGAAAACAACCAAAACAATTTCATGATAGAAAAATTTAATAAAACCTAATCTGTGTTTCTAACATGCTTTGCGAAAATAAATGTAGGTAGGTATGCTATTCATTACAAACAAATTACTATCTACAAAATATGTCTGATCGTAATATTGGATTTTTAGTGAAATCATAAATTATGGTAACCATATTGTAACCATTGTAGGTATTTCGATATATTCTTACATTAACGTGTTCGGGGCAAGTTGTTACAGTAACAACCTGGCCCCAGATTATTGTAACAGCTGGCTCCACGTGTACGAAATGAGGTTAAGTCAACGTTTTTTGTTAAATATTGAGAATCAGTTACTAACAATAGCATGCCAATAACGAGAAATATATACGCTTCAAAACTATATAATACACATATTCATATTACTTACCAATTTCTCACAAATAAAAACAAAAGCCACCTGACAACGGTACAGTTTTAGACCCGAAACCACATTCTAAGCAATAACACTATGATGGATGTCTGACTTGAGTATCAATATCCGTTCACAGATGACGGGTCGGTTGACCCAACTTTCCATAAAATATCGCAACTCATGATACTTACTGCATTTTAATATAATTGTGTAACAACTTGCCCCTCTCTCCCCCACCACAACAAATTTAAAAGGAAATGTACAATAATACATGAAATGACTTCTAAAAGAGCCCGCTATAAAAGAAAACCAACCACTTTACATTTCCATTCTACGTATTTACATTTATTTTATTGATAAAATACCACTTAAGAGGTGTCTTTTACACTTTAATCTGATCAGAAAGAATAATGAGCGGTTCTGTTACATCCTCAATTAACACTAATACATACTTTAACCCTTCATTAGGCGCGCAACCTGCCCGAACGCCGTTAGTCGAGGTAGGTCCAATTGACCTATGATTAACTATATAATTACTAGCGGATTTTTAAAAATATTTTCCTTCTTATTTTAATGTTAAAACATAAATAAATGTGTTTTATAAGGAAGTAAGTAATTAAACAGATTTTGAATGCGTAATATTGTCCATATATGGAGAAAAACAAAAAAAACTATTTATGGAATTAATAAAAATATATTTAAAGTGAAAAAAATAACATAGATATGTTTATTATATTTATTTACAGATTTAATATATATCTCAATAATATTTATTAAAACATTCCTCGCACATTTTTTTAGTATGGATACCCAAACATAAAAATTTGTAACGAGCTGCATAGTATTTTCTTTTACTTCGGTTTGAACTATTTACTGCTCGATCCCTTTCATGTGTCTCTTCTTGTTCAGGTTTATAAGGTTCTAAAAGAGTTTTCAGTTTAGTCGGTAAACTTTGTATTGTTGATCTCTTCTGTAAATGTGGAGTTACTAAACTTTTTGCCAAATTTTTTAAAAAGATCAGCCTCGTAATATACTCTGCCCCATTTCCAAAAGAAATAATCATGGAGTTAATTCTGGCTACATTTAACAAGCGGTAAAATATCACCATAGACCATCTTCTCGTAGCTCGTGCTGGTTACCTATAAATTGCTAATTTACAAAGTCATCCTAAAACCGATATGAAGCTACGTAATTCAATAATGGGGGCAGCGTCTCACTCAAATATCCTACAAAGATTCCAGTCCAAAGTACTTAAGATTATTGTAAATGCTCTATGATACGTAACTAAGTGTTATGGCCCTTGATCTTGAAATGAAATTTGTCAAAGATGAAATGTCGTACTTCTTCCAGAAGTATGATGAACGCATAAAAAATTATTTAACGCATTGACTTAACTCCTAATGAGAAAACCCATCCAGGGAAGTCTAATAAGACATCTTTCATCTGATTTACCTATCAGATTTTTAAATCTTAGTACTATTCTATAGTGTAGTGTTGTGTAGTAGTTAAGTTTCATAGAACCCACGTAAGATAAGTAAAAGGAAACTACAAGGCAATTTTCCTGGACAGATGATGCTTGAATGTAAAGTTGCATTATTTTCGCTTCTTTAAAAATTGAATTTTCTATTAGAAAAATTATGCAGTATTCTAAGGTTTAGTTTTAAATTAAAGAAATTAGAGTGTTCTCTACTTGTTTAGGTATGTTATTGCTCCCGTAAATCTCTCTTCCTCTCGTTGTGTATATTAATAGGGAAGTTTAAAGCACAAAAATCTATAAATCTTATCACAAGTTTAAATTTAAATTTAAAGTAAAATGAAATTAAAAATATGTCTTCCTTAGAGATAATTTTAAAAACTTTATTAAATGAAACCTTATTACTAGCGATAAAAAATAAATTAAAAATAGGAAGAAAACTCACAGTTCGTTTTCATCGCTACATTTCACCGGCCACGGCCACGCCAGAAACACTTTCAGGAGTAGATACGTTCAAGCTCAATTAAACCTTTTTAGTGTTCACCATGGCGCTCACTTGCAACTACAAGAAATAATTTTTAATTTTGTGTTGCGCAACACAGAACAAACACTTCTATTACGAGATTGCTATCTTCAGAATGAACTTCTAAAAACGGTATATGTCAAAGAAAACGTTCCGAGAATTCTAGGCTCTCATATTGTACACCAAGAAAAAGTATATGTACATTGTACAATATCACTGCATAACTAGAAATAATCGTGGATTTGGTGCTAAAACTCATTTAAATAATCATTTAAAAATTCACAATAACTCGCGTTAAAATAGTTTATTTCAAGAAAACTGAACAAATTTATTGAACCAAATTCAACAGTTCTGATCTTAAAATACCGTTAAATATAGTCAGACTAATGTAATTATTATCTCTTATATAAACATGTATGTAGAAAAACATATCTTTCTGTAGAAAACGACGGTAGTACCTATACAATTCACAGTATTTATACGAATAGTTTTCTTGTCGCAGAGTTTAGGAAGATCTACTTTTTTATTTAGAAAATAACTTGGTATCCACCCTAATGAGTATTAGTGACGGCTACAGAATACAAAATTAAATTTTATTAACTATTCCTATGAATTTTAAATAATTTACAATATTATCTGAGTACACAAGCACTAAAAGTAAGATTGTTCCAGCCATAATACATACTCCGTTAAATTCATGCTGCAAACTAAATTGCTATAAGTTGTTGAACATCGAAAGTCATGAGCAGATCAATAAAAAATTTTATGGTCTTGCCAGTACCGACTTGCAAAGTGCATTTATTTTTTCGCAAGTGAAAGTAGTAGGAGTTGCACGTCACTATTCAAATAATAAAGTTTTGAGAAAATCCAATAATTTCACACATTACTATTTACCTTACAATGAAGGTAAGGACATCAAAATATGCAAAACATTATATAAGCAAGTACTGAACGTCAGCGATGGTAAACTTGATCGAACGTTGCAGAAAACACAAAATCTAATTCCAGCAACAGACCAACGCGGAAGACATCCGTATGCTTATAAAACCCTACCCGAAACTGTTAAAGCAGCTTGTGATTTTATTGAAAAAATGCCATCATATATATCTCACTAAAAGATTCTGTTTTTGAGTTCATATTTAAAGACATTTTCAATACAAAGTTTGATTTACACTATCATGCTTCGATTGTTGATTCTTGTAGATAATGTAATTTGTTAGAAAGACAAATACAAACCAACGAAAACAACGTGCAAAGAAAAAAGAAAAAAGAGCTAAAAATTGAAAAAGAGCTTAACCTGAGAAAAGTTGAACAGACATCACTGTTTTTGGCTTTGACTTGATGAAGACACTGCCTACCCCAGTTATATGGACAGTAATAACATATTATAAAAGACAATTGTGGACGTCTGGGCGTCCACAATCTACAATCTGGAGAAGTTAATATGTATATATGGAATGAATCCGTTGCGTCTAGAGGAGCTCAGGAAGTCCGCTCCTGTCTTATCCATTATATTAAAAATTATGTTAGAAGCAAGAAAGTAATCATGTATTCCGATGGCTGCGGTGGTAAAAATAGAGATATTAAAATGGGTTTACTGTGTACTCATATGATGCAATCGGATGACTTTCTAGTTGAAAAAATAAAGCATAACTTATTAGTTAGTGGACATTCCTTTATGTCATGTGACCGTGACTTTGGTCTAATCGAGAAAAATAAAAAATATCACCCCAATATTTTTTATCCTAAAGATTGGATTAATGTAATCTCCTCGGTGAGAAGAAGAAATCCTTTTCATGTAATAGAAATGGGGTCCGAAAATTTCTTTTCAACAGCTAATTTGCAAAAAAATAGTACACATCCTTGTATTATTCACAAATCCCTTTATTACTTATTTTAAATATAGTGTAAGTGATCTTCACCAACTTAAAAACTTTAATATAAAAAAAAGGAATATATCAAGGGATCGTTTGAAGGCTAAATTACCACTTTTATATCCTGATAGAAATGTTATAACTCCAGCCAAAAAAAAGACCTGTTGCAATTCACCGAGTTTATTCCACCGATCTATCAGGACTTTTATAAAGATCTCAAATGCTCCGATACTGTTCAGGACGAAATTTCACTGCGAGAAGATGATTTGGACGAAATTCATATACTTTTGTATTTTTACATAACCAACAATAAAGCTATTTGATAGTTATGTCCATTTTTAATAGGAATATTCTACATGAATGGAAGTTTTTCTAAATACCAAAGAGGATTAACCCACATTATTTTTGTAAATTACAAAAAAACGTATTTTCTTTGACAATCCGTTACAAAATACCCACTACTTTTAAAATTGCTTCATACTAAAAAAATTTAACACTTTTATGTGAGCGACAAAAAATTCTTTAAAATGCCAGTTTTTATTATTCTCAGTTTTCTCCATTTAATGTTTCAACATTAAATAGATATTGACACAGAAATGTCTACCCAATGATTAGAATAATGGAATAATTTGCACCCTACATAAAAAATGAGATATATGTGAATGATCTAACTACAGAGGAATTACGGTTCAAAATACAGCGTATTATATATTTTCCACAGTACTATCTCACCGCATGGCACCATATGCAGAAGGAATAGTAGAAAATTACCACCTGATTTTAGAGGTGGTTAATCGGCAATTCATCTTGCAACACTAAAACACATTTTAGAAAAAACACTTGGATATGGCATTGATACGCTCTTGAAAAAGTTGAATGTAGATTACGAATTTAGGGGAAACAGGGAGACGCTCTCTTCTGTATACTATTTAATATGGCTATGGAAAAAGTAATAGGTGTGTCATAAATCACAACCACTGGTTCAATATATAACAAATCAGTGCAAATCCTGGCCTATACTGATGATCTTATTATTCTTGGGAGCACGGAAAACGCTGTACGAGAAGCGTATGTAGAATTAAAAGAATCAGTTACAAAAATGGGTGGGCTTCAAAGGTAGGTCAAGTTTGAAGCAATATATGCCAATGAACCCGACCAAAAGAGGGTTTAAGGTGTATATAATAGCATGTTCTGCCTCTAGCTACGAAGAAGAAGAAGATACATTAGGCGAAAGAACAGTACTGCGTCTTTCAAAATCATTTTTTAATAAATGGTACTGTATATTTTTTGATAACTATTTTTCATCGTTAAACTTGCTATCCATCTTACTTGCAAACGCCACTTTCAGCTGTGAAACATTTAACTATGCTTAACAGGCCGGTCGGAAGAAGAAGAAGGGGGCGACCTAAACTCAGATATCTGGACGATGTACAGGAAGATCTGAGGAAGATTGGAGTGATGGGCTAAAGAAGACAGACACTCGATAGGGAAGGATGGAAGAATGTTTTGAAGCGGGCCAAAGCTCACAAAGGGCTGTAGCGCCAACTGGTGAGAAAGTATTATCAAAAACATCTTCTTAAAAATGACAAGGCCTTGACACTCGGGAAGTTTGATTATGCCACAAGCAATGAACTCTCTGTTTGCAAGTGGAAGGATAGAGGAAAGAAATCTGTTGATTATTGTAAATTCTTTACAGGAGCCATCATGCCTCACAACTGTATCACGAACCAATAAAAAAGGCGAAAAGGAATGGCCCATATACAATTATAATAAAAATATGGTAGGAATGGATCATTTTGACCAGTACATGTCCACGTATAATATTTCATGGAAATCCAGGAGTTATTGGATGAAACTGTGCTATTATCTAATTAACGTCCCAATTGGCAACGCCTACAGAAGTTATAAAATTGATTGTAACAAGAGGAATACAAAACCAGTGTCTCATTTGATGTTTAGCAGTAATTTGGCTGATGAGCTAACACAAGATTATTGCACCAGAAAAAGACTAGGTCAAAAAGTGAATATGTATTTCCAAAACAAAATTTAAAAAACAAAATTGACGATTTGTAAACACGACAGTGTGTGTACTGTAGTACAAAAAAGAAAGTTGTCAGATCAACACTTATTTGTAAAGAATGTAATGTGGCATTGTGTGTTTCATGTTTTGAACCATTTCACACATTATAAAGTTTTTAATATTAAGCTAACTACAATATCTTTTGTATCTTTGATATAATATGATAAATAAATAATTAAAATAAAAGTGGTTATTCTGTTGATCAACAACCATGCTGATATTGCTACTGCACGAAACGTTTGGTGGTTAGTCTAGTGACCCCCTCAAATTTTTTCTGATCAAGCTTGGAATTTTTTAAACGTTTTTATGACATACATTGGATCGTATCTGCAGCATTTATTTATACAAATGACCTAATACTGTAAAGAAAAGTTTTGTCCTATACAGGGTTAACTACCTGAAAGATATTAATGTTTTAAACAAATTGTAACTATTAATGTTTTGTAGACCCTAATTACAGTTGTACAATATGACATTCTAAACTTATTGTAAACCTAGCAATTAATCAAAAATACGTAATAAACTTCTATGTATAACTATAGTACAGCTAATAACACAAAGTGGTTGATGCTGTTATCAATAAGTCAAAAAAAAGATATCGTCGGCTTACAAGCGAAACACACTAAGTAAATTTTTTTCACTTTTGAGTTATTTGCAGCATTTTATTGTATTTTTTTTTACTCTTTAGACTGGTTAAACTCACTAAGTCATACAATAACAAAAACGGTTATTTTTATAATTATCATGTTACTAAGTCTCAAAAACTATATATGATTCAGGCAAAACACACTAAGGGACTTAATGTATTTCACTTGACTAAGAATGAACCTACCGACTGACTTACGCAGAACAACTTGTCCAATCTTGTAAAAAATTAATTATTTGTTTGGGCATATTGCATAGGTTTTGTTAGTTTTATTCCAGTGTTTTGCGTGATTAGTTCGTTAACAGTTTTGAAGTTTGTGTGTATTTAATAATTAATTTCTGTAAGAAAAATGAAACGTGCTGATAAAATACTGAATGTTAAATAAGGGTATTAGGTACATTAAAATGTTTTGTATTACACAAACAGTATTATATTAAAATGTTTTGAATTATCTAGCATTTATCAAGATCTAATTATTTTGTTATTGTTTTGTTAAAATCAAATATTTAACTTTTCCATTGAAAAATTGGGTTAGTTATGAATAGATTTTCACAAGGCATTTACAATTTTTAAAAGAAAATGCATGCCATAACGTAGTCGAACTTTTATAATTTTATTTGTTATTAATTATATCAACAAATTATAAGAGAAGCTTTATATATATATATATATATATATATATATATATATATATATATTTCAGAAAATGTGACAGATCCAGTGTCTCTATATCCACTGAGTGACATGACCAATACAAAATTGGGATCATCTTTGATAAAGAGTGTAATTGGACAAGGTTAGTATTTAGACCTACTTATTAATTTATTGATAATATTGAGGTCAAATTTTTTTTAAATAAATAATAGTGCATGTAACTTATAGCATGACATTATAGATCCATTTTGTTAAAAACTTTTACAAACTGTAAAACCTGTGTTTCTATTTTAGAAAAAGAGGCATCCTCAGGGTTTCCAACGTCATTGACTGATGCGCCTACAGAGGAGAAGATCTATACAACTTTGACACCAGTCGTCGAGAGAGAGATTCCAGGTAAGCAATTAATGTAGTCACTATGTATTAGAATACCAACCAATTTTATTATAGATTACAAAGAATATAATTTGATCAAAAAGCTACAACGATTTTTATGGATCTTAATGATTATTAGGATTGTTTCTATTGTTATTGATTTTAACCTCTTTTTTTAAAAGAGCTATTGAATGAATTGTACTCACTGGATACATTTTTTACAGACATATATCAACCAATCCAACCTGAGCCAACTTTGACGTTATTTTCTGTCGAACTACCTACAGCGATAAACAAAGACGTGACCCTAATTTTTGATAATTTTTGTCAATATATTTAGACAGGTCCTCCTCAAATAAGTGAACAGGATTCTGATGAATGTATGGAGGATAGCGACTATATTTCTTCAGGTAATGAAAGTGATAATTTAGATACCAGCGAAGGAAACTCTACAGCAGCCAAGGAAAAAACAAATTCAAATGAAAATAGTCAAGTAGGACCTAAAAGAAGCCGATGGAACACCCCAAGAACATCTGTGTGGAAAAGAAATGTTGAAAAAAGCAAACAAGTTAAAGGCAAACCCTACAAAAATACCACTGGTAGAATGCAAGCTCCTAAAATTCCAAAGGCGGTTGATTGCTCTAAATGTCGATTTAAGTGCCAAAATAACTTTTCTGAAGAGAACCGGAAGTTGCTATGTCAAACTTATGCGATTTTGTCATTTCAAAGACAGAAAGATTTTATATTATTGAATGTGCTTTCTAATGAAGTAAAGAGGAGAAAAACGCAAAATCCCATTTTTTCACAAATATGGGAAAGAAAAGTCAAGTGTGTGAGAAATTTTTTTGTAAAACATTGTCTATTTTTAATATGCCTATAATTAATGTCTTTAAAGAGCAACATAAGAGCGGCGAATATAGTGGAATAGACAGAAGGGGCCGTAGGATTCCTGGCAATAAAACTTTAGTGGAAACAAAAATAAGAGCAAAAAAACACATTGAAAGCTTTTCTGTTGTAGAAAGTCACTACACTAGAAAGTCTTCGAAAAGACTTTATTTAAATTGCAATCTTAATATTAAAAAAATGCACGACCTGTTCGTTAAAAAGTGTAAAGAGGACAATTTGCCAAGATTAAGTCAGATAACTTATAGGCGAATCTTTTGCAAGGAATTTAATATATCATTTTTCAAACCTAAGAAAGACCAATGTTTGACCTGTAGGGAATACACAAAAGCATCACAACAAGAAAAAGAAGCGATAGAGCTTAATTATAGGACTTATTTAGACAGAAAAGAGGCTGCAATGAAAGAAAAAAAATCAGACAAAGAAGTATCGAAAAATAATAAAAAATTTAAATCAATTACATGTGATATGCAAAGTGTTTTACAAATTCCATCATCGCAAGTAAGTCTCTTGTATTATCTTAGAAAGCTGAACCTCTATAATTTTACAATTTATGAATCTGCTCCACCAAATGAGGCATTCTGTTATTTTTGGACCGAAGTCAGTTTTAAGCGTGGAAGCTGTGAAATTGGTACTTGCCTAGGAATGTACATTAATTCATTATCTGATATAGAACATCTAACGATTTTTTCAGATACGTGTGGAGGACAGAATAAAAATATTTAATTATCTGCTCTGCTTTTACATATTGTTAAAAACCATCAGAGTCTTCGGATAATTGAGCAAAAGTTCATGGAAAGTGGACACTTCTATATGGAAGTAGATTCCATGCATAGCGCTATTGAAAGTGCCAAAAAAAAATGTGGAGATTTTTAGTGTTCACGAATATAAAGATGTCTTTAAAATGGCCAGAATGGGCAATAATGGGAATAAAAATCTTCCTATAATAATCGTGAAGTTAATTATAATGAATTCTTAAATTTGAAAAAACTTGCACAATATACTATTGTTAATAAGAAAGAGGATCAAAACGGGCAAACGGTCAATTGTCAATTTTCAATCAATATGAAAATATTAACGTTAGTTTTGTACGTCGTGCTTCTAACAGAACAGTCAAAGTAAATAATAATAATTAAACTTTGGTTATTCCTTAACTATATTCTAAACAGCTTCCAATTTCGGATGCAAAAAAAGACTTGATAAAGCTCTGTGAAAAAAATATAGTTCTGTAAGCGCTCCTGGTTCAAAAATCTACCAAGTTCTTCTTCTATTCGAGACCAAACAGCGGAGTCAGCTGAAAAGGACTCTGACGAAGAAGACTTTGAAAATTAGAAGCATATTTTTTTTGTTATACACGTTTTGTTTTGTTATACCTGTTTTTTTTTAATAATGTTCTTGTTTTGTGAAAATATACACGAAAAAAGTAAAAACTTATATTAGCAAAAATTATTGTATTATTTACAATGTAAACGAAGCCTGCAATAATCATATGACAGTAAGTAAATAAAAAAAATACACGTAAGTCATACTTTCATAGCAAAATTAAACAAGTAAAGCAGACTAATTTAAATGCTACATGTAAAAAACATTAAGTCAACGTATTCAAATCGAAAATGAAACAAAAATTTATAATTTGGTAATATATAATTTACTTCTCCTCGTCAGTAATTATTATTAATAACTTATAAAAACTTTCATATAATTACAAAACAACAAATAAAAGTTTTAAATGTGAAAATTGATCAAATTGTTTTTAAAAAAATTTAAAACACGATTATCTCAAAACTATATTTTTTGACAGTGTGTTTCGCTTGCAAGCCGACGATATATTTTACGTACACCTATATTTGAGTCTGTCAAATATTTTTAATTTTCTTTTATACATTTTTGAAACGAATCACCCAACTGACTTCTAAATCGACATTTATTTCAGCAATTTCAAAGTGTTAACGGCTTTAAACGTTGTTAGGATCATTAGAGTGAATTATTGCCCCCTTTCTGCGATTATATTTTGATAGAGGAGGGTCTTGCGATGCTTGGTTTAGATGGGGTTGCTTAAATGGAGAAACTGAGCTACTCAAATTAGATTACTTTATGTTTCGTTACATATTCTGATTATAAATTGGTGTTAAAATGGGGATGTAGTCATTATCATTTTATTGCCGAATCAAATCATTTTCGCTTGGAAATTTAAATCTATGTATGCTCAAAATCTATTATAAAGTGAAATGTGTTTAAACTTAGAGGAAATATATCCGAAAAAGTTATCTAAAAAATATTTATCAGATCTCTCTTCCTCCAATGAAATTGGGGGATATAATATTTAAACCAGTTCATTATACAGAACGAGTTTCAGATATAGTACTCTTTAATTGTTGCGGTTTGTGAGAGTATATTTTCTATATGAAAATACCATAACTACGGAAATATCTTTAATAATTTATATTCTGAAATTCCATAAGATCTATTGTAAGTTTGGTAAAAATGTTAATAAAACTTGCGCAGTAAAAGATTTATGAGAAACTTTTCAGGAGAGCTAAAAACACTTTGGGCTTTGACTAAAAATCTGTTTGTAATGTTATTTGTCTTTACACACCTGATCTGGTAACCTTAACACTCGGTTAGTCGCTATCGGTCTCACACACAGACGACAAAATTATTTATTCGGGATTTACAAATAACTGTTATTTTTCTATCGCCACTTTCTGTAGCTCTCCCTATCAACCAAACTCGTGTTAGTGTACATTCTTACCTTTCTGGGTGCAGTTGTGTAAGTTTTATAGTTATTTTCGGTGCCAGACTCCGTAGCGACTAACGGTGTAGCTATTACTTGTTGCAGAACTTGCATAATAGGTAAATATTTATCATCGTATGATTGAATTTTATCGGTAAGTTTTTGTCAATTCTTATTTGAAGATGTCCTTTTTAGTCGAACAACTTTGATTTCAATGCTTGTTGGAATTATGGACAATGGTTCCTACCGACGATGAAAATTATTTTGACGATGAGGGAAATAAAAGCGAAATCGATCAAATTGAGGAACGTGATGGTGGAAGTGAATCGAAAAAAGATGTGACAGATGAGAAAAAGAAAGTGGAAGTAATACCTTAGCGTTTCTTGGAAAATATAGAGTTACTGGATGAAAAAAGGCTATTTTACCGTAAAATGTTAGAACAAGACAAGAAAATTACATAGTACGTAATACAAACTAAAATTAAAACACCAATAAACTTACTTTAACCTTTAATTGTGGCTTATTCCCATTTAAACAGTAATTACTTTAAAAGCCACAAGAAAATAGCTTCAGAACAATATTCACAATATATTGTTATACTAGTGTTTTTCATTTTGTATATGTTTTTTTTTTCAATAAAATATTTTCAAAAACATTTTTTAGTAATTCCCATACACAATATAAAATATTTGTATGAATTTTATATTAAAAACTATTTTTTTTTAATTGTCGGTCTTAGACACCATAGCGACTTTTGATGCTCAGTTTTTCCTAGCGACTAACGGAGGGTTAAAAAATGCCTAAAAAAGGTTAATATTGAAAATATTAATGGAAGTAACCATAGTTACCAAAAAAGTAACATTGGTTAGTTTACCTAAGTGACTATTGTTGGAATGTTAGGCTATAAAAAATAGCAAGTGTTAAAGGAGAATGAACTTATGTATCACCTATTGATTGGTTTTTCCATGAGGTGGATAAACAAAATAGAATTTTTTAAGAATGAAAAAAATTAATTAAACGCTAAACTATTTTAGAAATTTGCTTTAAAATTTAGAAGATTAGTGGTTTAGTTGTTATGATTCGCTCTCAGATTCTTCAGAGGCATCTAGCTCTGGAAGGGCATATCGTACAATGTACTTCGAGGGAAGATTTGTGTAGAAATCATGGTAAACACGTGATATTTAAAGATCGTTACAAAATTGGGACACTACTACTTTGCTGCTCTATTTTGGCATGAATGGAGTCACACTTTATTTGGCTATGACCAGATTAAAAAAAAACCTGTGACCAATTTGTTTGATCGAGGGTTGCTTTTTAATAACATTAATATACATGGTAATGAATTTTGAATTTTTTGCTACCCTCCGCAGCTATCCAACATCATTCTGATAAATTCTGTATTTGTTTGGCTCACCAAGTAATTATAAATGCAGGTTGATATCTCTATACTGCACCGGTTTCCTCATGTGTTGTCCCAGACACAACAGGTAGCACTGGTATCTTTAAGATTGTAAATGATAGGGTTGTATACAGCCAACTTTCTGACGTAGAAGAATAATCCGCTATCTCCTTTTGGTGTGTTGAGAACGGCTTGATCTGATTGTATTGCAAAAACACTTTCTTGCTCCTTTGTATCCTCTTTGTCTCGATCTCTAATTGTTCGCGCTGCTTTCTTGCGTATATTACGCATACAACGATCTTTAGCAGGTTTGTGAAATTTTTTTTAGATGAACTGATGATGCTTTCATAATACGAAAGCGAAACGTCTTCAAAATAGATAGCCTAGCAAAAAAGTAGCCTATCAACTTTGTCTTTTATTTCTCCACATTGAGACCAATATAAGAACCCACCACTCGTCTGAGTGATCCTTACAATATATTGGATTGACGATCGTTACTCCTTTTTCCGATATGTATATATATATATATAAATATATATATATATATATATATATAATATATATATATGTTCGGCTAAATTTCCGTGGTCAGATGAATGAAAATTATTTAGTTCTCGGCAAGAACCGCCTTGAGAACTCGACGTTTCGGCTCGCATTTTGAAGTCATTATCAAGAGTGATACAATTCGATTCGAATTCGGTGTCTCAATTTGCCTATTCCCCTCACTCGAGACGTAGCAGTATCGTGTTATGTATAAATACAAGAACTGTCTCTCGGCACTAAGGTCTTAATCTGCCTACTCCTCAGTGTCGAGTAACAACGGTCTTATCCTGTGTGGCTGCTTTGATACTCGCTGTATGCGCGGGAACTGAAGCAGGGGTCGCCATGTTGCCGGCAATCGTTTCGCGTCGCGTTGTATTTAAGCTGTTAGACTGTTTTTCGATTTCGGTAGCGTCACGAATGATTCTTGATTTTAAGGAGCGGATGGGGGCGATGGTTTCTGCTTTTTCCAAATCTGTTTTGTGGCCTCTTTGAATATGATGTTGGGGCTGAAGTAGTATCGAAATGTTTAACTTTCAATACTCTCATTTCTCGTTTCTCTCTTTTCTCATTCCATAAGACTTAGCGACAACAATCATAGGTCATCCGAAATCAATTCAATAAGGCAAACACTCTTACAAAACGGCTACCACAAAACCCAAATCAATAAGAGCATTCAAAAACATCTAAAGCCCATTCCATCCAAAAAAGAAACCTTGCCGCCGGATCAACCCAAAATCTTTCTACCTTTTATTAAATGTGTCACTGAGAAGATCAGTAGAACTCTTTTTCCTCTAAACATTAAGACCATCTTTACTACTCACTCAAAGTTGTCCACTCTCGTCAGATCCGTAAAAGACCAAATCCCTAATGAAGATATGTGTTTTTCGATATGTTGGAATTTTTGGTAGTTATTGTGTTTTTATCGTTTTGTTGAAGGTTCTTTTAGTTTATTCACAATTTGTTTCCGTTTTCTTCAGTTAGAGTTGAAAAAGGGGGGGGGGGGGGTATTTTTTCAGAAGAAAATCGGCTTTGCGATATTCTTACTTGTTTTAACAGAGTTCATAAGTTCAGGGAGTAATAGACTACTAGACGCTTTATAGATGGAGTTTGGGTATGAATGTTATGGGGTTTGAAAGAAGACAAAAATTTGTTATTAATTTTATTTGATTGAAATATTCTTTTCTGATGTTAGTATTGACGTGTTTGTACAATCACTAACGTTATGTGCATTTATCTTGTAATAAAATGTGGTAAGGTGTGTTTTTTAAAATTAACCCAAATTAAGGTAGGAGTTATTTCCGAGATCAAGTTCTATTTTGCGCTAAGGCCTTTAACTCATTTCAAGACTTTCGTTGACCTCTTATCTCGTTCACAATGGATCTTTTCCAAGTTTGTAGTGGGCGACATTATTTTTTTGTGTGACCAATCCAACCCCACTTTCTGGACTTTATTTGATGTTCTACCCCTTTTTCGTTTGGTCTGGTGTAGTAGATCTTCGTTTCTGATGATGTTAGGCCAGAAAATATAAATAATTTGTCGTAGACATTTATTGATAAAGAACTGCAGTTCATCTGTAAGAGTTTTTGTCACTTTCCAGGTTTTACATCCGTAGAGTAAAACAGACGTGACATTTGACTGGAATATGCGACTCTTTGTCCTTGTAGTATACTCGCGAGATCTTCAAACAGGGTTGTGTATGCTAAATGCTTTTTGAGTTTTGCGTACCCTCATAAAAATATCGTCATCTGTACCTCCGCTTTCTGTTATGACACTTCCAATATACGTACAGTTTTCCACATTTTTAATCTGTATGTTGTTGATAGTAAATAGATTGTTGTTTCTTGCATTTACTCTTATGGATTTGGTTTTTCTAGTATTGATTTTTAAACCTACTTTATTGGCTTCAGCGGAAAGTGTTTCCAATTGATCAGCCATATCTTGGAACCTTTGTCCTAACAGGCAGATATCGTCGGCATATTCCAGATCGCTTAGGCATGTGGTTAACATCCATTGCATCCCTCTTGTGTCGTGCCGGTGTTAGTTTCTAAGAAGGAGAGGTTCTGAACTGAGTAGGGGCTTCTCAGTACTTCTTGGAAAACACACTCGGAGGGGGGCAGCTCTCAACCCCGACACGGCGCGTCCCAATGGCTGATAGGGAACGTCCTACAGATATGTAGGACAGGTGCGAATAAGGCTTTGCCAAATAAACACCCGCGGATCAACTGAGAGCATGGCATAGGGCAGCAGCTATGTCATTACAAGATCAGAGCGGTAGAGACAAGATCTCTGTATCGGTCTGATACCGGATAGTCACGGGCGGTAATCAAATTATGATTTAACCGGTTGTGATACTGCGGTGCAGAAAGCAACGGGAAACTACTGCACTATATTTTTCCCTAGTAAAGTAACCTATGCAAAACAAAAATTTAACGGCCCTAGTCCGCGGCAGACCTTAAGTGGTCAGGGGGTGCAAAGAATCCCCGCGAGGAGGAACCACCCGAAAGTGGAATACATTAATAACCAATCCTTGGTACGAATAGGCACTTGGAACGTACACAGTATGTTTGAACCCGGTAAAGTTCAAAATACCATTCGTGAAATGAAAAGACTTGGAGTGGACATACTAGGTATAAGTGAGATGAGATGGTTTGGTTCTGGAAATGTATCCATCGATGACTACACAATATACTACTCGGGGAACGAACAGCAGAGACACTGGAATGGTGTAGGCCTTATAGTAACAGAGCAGATAAAAAAAGCAGTAATTGATTTCATACCCTATTCTGATCGAATGCTTCTTTTGAAATTACAGAGTAAGCCCGTAAACATAAACATACTCCAAGTTTATGCACCAACTGCTGACAAGTCGGATGATGAAATAGAGCAGTTCTATGAGAATCTCCAAGAATTACTTAAAATGACAAAGAGTTATGAAACAACATTAATCGTAGGAGATTTTAATGCCAAAGTGGGTTGTGGAAAAGTGGAACATATTTGTGGAAATTACGGACTGGGCAATCGCAATGATAGAGGTGACAGACTACTACAATTTTGCCAGGAGAAACAACTAACTATCATGAACACCTGGTTCAAGCTACCACTACGGAGGCTATATACGTGGAAATCACCCGCAGATAATAAAAACAATTGTGTCCGAAATCAAATCGATTACATTATTATAAACCAGCGATATAAAAATGCAGTAACGGATACAAGAACATACCCAGGCGCAGATGTTCCATCGGATCACAACCTACTAGTGGCTAAATTAAAAATAAAGTTCAAAATGCTAAAAAAGACTGTCAAAAGAAAAACCGACATCAATTTACTTAAACAAGAAAATATACAAAGTATGGTAAAGACTAAACTCAACGAGGAATGTGAAAGACTCCAAAGAGAGTTATCACCAACTACAGAAGGCTTATGGACTGAAGTCAAGAATGCTTTTACTAGCGCCGAGAAATATATAAAAGACACTAATAACAAAAGAAAATCTAAACCCTGGATGACACAAAAAATTCTGGGAATGATGGATACTCGAAGAGCCTACAAAAATAAAGATAATGAAAAATATAGGGAGATACATCGTCAAATCAAGAAAGAAATAGCTACAGCAAAAGAAAATTGGATGATAGAAAACTGCCAAGAGATCGAAGAATTAATAAAGAAACACGACAGTCAAACGCTTCACAAAAAAATAAAAGATCTAGCTGGAATGACAAAACAAAGACTCCCTTGTAGATTAACAAACGACGAGAATGAAACGATATGGGAATTAAGCGATCTAAACAACGTATGGGGACATTACATAGAAGAACTATTCTCGGACACACCACTAAACAACATAATATATAAAAACCATGAAACCAGTCCTCCTATATTAAAACAAGAAGTAGAGAGAGCAATCAAAAACGCAAAAAATGGGAAAGCCCCTGGCCCCGATGACATACATACGGAAGTCATAAAGCTACTGGAAGAGAAACATTTAAATATAATCGTCAAATTATTTAATCAAATATATACAAGCGGTGAAATTCCACAAGACTGGTTAAAATCAGTCTTTATTCCCCTTCCAAAAACTAAGGGAGCAAAGAAGTGTGGTGATTTCAGACTTATTAGTTTAATGTCGCATATGTTAAAGTTATTCTTGAAAGTTATTCACCAACGCATTTATAAGAAATGTGAACAGGATATCAGTGATGAACAATTTGGCTTCCGAAATGGATTTGGGACACGGGAAGCATTAACCAGTTTTATTATACTGCTGCAAAAATGTCGAGACCAAAAAAAGGATCTCTTTTTATGTTTTATTGACTATCAAAAGGCCTTCGACAAAGTAAAACATGATAAGCTGATGGATTGCCTTCACAAAAAGGGACTAGACGAGAACGATTTTAAAATTATCCAAACGCTGTATTTTAACCAAACTGCAGCAGTTAGAACAGAAGCCGGTGACACAGAAATATTCAATATCAAGCGAGGTGTACGACAGGGGTGTGTATTGTCACCACTACTTTTTAATATATATTCGGAAGAAATCTTTGCACGAGCACTAGAGCAATCAAGAGAAGGTGTTAAAATTAACGGCAGAGTTCTAAATAATGTACGATACGCCGACGACACGGTCCTAATTGCAGAGAGCGCACAGGATCTCCAGACACTCTTAGATCGCGTCAGATCGACTGGAGAACAATACGGCCTCAGCATTAACGTCAAGAAAACAAAAACAATGATTGTCTCCAAAACATCCATCCATCCACCCATGGCTTTAAACGTGAATGGTAACATTATCGAAAATGTCGAGAAATTTCGATATCTAGGGTGCTGGATAACGAAAGATATAGATCCAGACATAGAAATAAAATCGCGAATTGAACAAGCAAGAAATGTCTTTTTAAAAATGAAACAAATGTTTACGTCCCAAACACTCAATCTCAAAATCCGATACCGAATGCTGAAATGTTACGTTTACAGCACCTTATTATATGGAATGGAGGCCTGGACCTTCAAAATCAACTCACTAAGGCGTTTGGAAAGTTTTGAAATGTGGTTATTTCGAAGGATGCTGAAAGTCCCCTGGACAGCGCATATGAGCAACGAGCAGGTCCTACACAAGATGGGTACCGACAGAGAACTCTTAAAAATAATGAAAACACGGAAAACCTCATATTTGGGACACATATACAGAAATGAGAAATACCAGCTACTGCAGCTTCTTATAGAGGGGAAGGTAGAAGGAAAACGTGGTCCTGGTAGACGGCAGGCGTCCTGGTTGAAGAACATTCGTGAGTGGACTGGTTTGGATTCTCAATCTTTAATAAGAAAAGCCAGGGACAGAAATGATTTTGCTAAGGTTATCGCCAACCTTCATTGAAGACGGCACCCAAAGAAGAAGAAGCATCCCTCTTGTGTCGAAGTCTAGTTTGGAGAGAACGTAGTTTCCTGCTATGTTAAAAAGAATCGGAGAAAGCACGCATACCTGCCTGACTCCAGTAAGTACGTCAAATTTTTTGCTGTTGATTCCATTGTGTGTCACGCTGCATTTAGCCTCAGTGTACTTTATAATGATAACTGTTTTATGCGGGACGGTTCATAGCTCTAAAATTTTCCATTAAACAGCATGATATAAACTGTCAAAAGCACGCTCGGAATGAACAAAAACCATTTATAGGGGTGTGCTTCATTCAACAAATTGTTCCAATATTACCCTCAAAGTATGAATGAGGTCTATACAGGAGAATTCTTGTCTAATGCCTGCTTGACCAGCTCGAAATTCAATCTTGTTTGTAAATATTTTAAGTACGATGGTTGTAAATTTTATTTATTTCGGTAAGCAAGGTTATTCCTCTCCAATTCTTTGCACAGTGTGAGGTTGCCCTTCTTAGGAAGCTTAATAATGTTACTCCCTTTACAGCCTGCTAGAACACGGTTTGTTTCCTGCATCTCTCGGATTATGGGGATCAAAAGTTTAGCAGTTAGATGTGAATCAGTCAACAATGTTACCGATTCCCGGAGACTTTCAGATTTTTTAGAGATTTGATAGCTGTTATTATCTCCGTTTTGGAAGGGGCCTCGCAAGATATATGTAAGTCTACATTCTGCGAGTTTTTGACAATTTCTTCGTCGTTTTCCTTGGGCGTGCCTAGAATCTCCTGAAATTGCTCTTTACATATCTTGGTCATTTGTTGTAGTAAGTAAGTCGCATGTCTTAGACCTTACCATGATATTAATCTAAAAATGGAAAGAACTTCATCGTTTACTTTAATTTATTGTTTCATTTGACTCTTGTAGGAGGTTATCTACACATTTTTTTGTTGAGAAATATACGCTTATTCGATTATTTGTAATTTGAGAAGAAAAAATATTATTAAATAACTAAATTATCCTGCCTCAAGCTTCCAGGTAATATTTCAGTTTTGGTCTATTAATAGAATTTACTACTATTATTTATTAGCTTGTTACTTGATTAAAAACGACATTGCGTTCCATTGTTTTGTAATTTGTGAATATGATTTTAAAATTATAGTAGGCGAATTAAATATATTACTTGTATTTGCGATTACTAGTAATTATTTTGATAATTAACATGCTTAATTCTTAAAGTAGTGGCAGGTTTTAGGGTTTAACTTGTTTAAAAATTTAGATTTTAATTTTGTGTATTGTATGTTTTCTATATAAATATTTGAATGCCTTTATTGGTAATAATCATGGACGTATAAATAAAGATGGACTGGGCATGCCCTGCACTCTGTTCGCCTAAATTTGAAGTCGAAAAGTTTATAGGCGCGGGAACAGAGGCGAGGTGATAGACTGTGACATTACCTTTTAAGTCATCGGTGTACCTTCCAATACTTGAAAGGTATTTGAAACAGTTTTTTTGATTTGAATAAATAATGACTATTGGTTTGATTACTTTTATTTTTCGTATCGTAAACATATAAAATATTTCGAATAATTAAGAAACAACTAACGATGAATAATTTTAATTTTCAGTGTATAGTGTAAAAATGTGTAAAAATTGATTTACACAAAAGAATAAAGATGGGGTAAATAAAATCGCAAAGTACTTTATATAATATTTTATTTAAACTAACATAATACACAAGCAATAAAAAGTTTAAAAAATTCTTCCCCAAACATTAACCTGTTCAGTGTTCAGGGTATTGAGTACCTGTTCTTCTCTTATCCACTGAGTGATACGTTGAAAAAATGTAGTGAATTATGGTTTATAACTCCAGATAAGTTGTTATTTGGCAACATTAGAAGTCATGTTAGACACAGCAGTAGGCAGAAGAAAGATAAAAGTTTAGGAATATGTATTTAATAAAATATTAATAAACGTAAGAAAACATAAACTATTGTTTAACAAAACATGAACAACAAACCACATATACAACAATAAATAAACACATTAAACCTTATGGATGGGGTAGGTTTCTAAAAGAGAAATATGCTTTATTGCCACTGAAAATTGTACAATGTTATGAACAAAACTTACAAAAAGTAAAAAAAAATAACAATAACAATTAAAATTTACTAAAATTACAAAAATGGTCAATGTCATATAATAAAAGATAATAAAATTTACAATTCATTGCAAAATCTAACTAAATTGCAAATTGCATAATAAAACCTTAGGAAGTAGTTTACGAATAAGTTTTAGTTGCTGCATTTGATACCCAAATATATAATACTTTAGTTGCTTGTACCTAAACGTACTGTAATTTCTTAATTTCTCGTTAAGAAACCCTTCCACTGAATAATATGGTCCTTTAGATAGATAGGCTTTTGTTAATTTACAGAACTTAAGGAAATAAGTTGTAGATTTAAGTTTCAAAGGAAATTAATTGTATAATTTTTTTGCCGAATATAATACAGATTTATTTACTAACTCAGTGGACGAAATCGATAAATACATATCAAAGGTTGAATTTCTGGTGGACAATTTATGATTGGGTCTTGCTGAAAAAACATGTAGGTGTTTACCAATTAAGAAAAGAGTTTCTAGAATGTACAAAGAGGGAAAGTTAAAATCCCGTGATTTTTTATGTAGCTTCTAAAATGTATTATTTTACTGAGGCCAAAAAGATAGGTGTTGCTCTTTTTTGTAATTTAAAAATAACATTATATTGGGTAGCTGTACTAGAACCGCAAAAAGGAAGGCCATATCGAAGATGAGACTCGAACAAAGAAAAATATGTTATTTTGGAAGATGCTAAATTCAGCTTCGAAACAGATCGTATTGCATAGCTGGCTGAGATTAGTTTCTTACTTAACAAATCGATATAAAGGAACCATTTAAGGTTGCTGTCTGTAAAAATACCATGAAATTTTAAAGAAACAACGATACTGATCTGGCTGTTATTAAGAAGCACGGGTTGAAGAGCTCCTTTATAGGATAATGCTACTGTCTTATTCATGTTAAAAGAAAGTAAATTATAGTCGGACCAGGTATTTATTTTAAGTTGATCAGAAGTTTTAATTGCATGAAAAGCTAAATATAAGAAAAAGTAAAGGACCCAGTACTCAATATTGCGGTACTCTACATACATGCTTTTGTGTCTAGAGTCAGTATTATTTGCTCTAACTGCTTGTTTCCTATTTCTCAAGCAAGATTGGAACCAATTCAAAGAAATACCTCAAATTCCGTAGAAATTTAGTTTTTTTATCAAAATGTCGTGAATTACACAATCAAAAGATTTGGCATAGTCTCAAAAAAACAGTGGCAGCGTAAAGATTATTGTTTAGTGCTTAATAGACCTCATGTAGTACAGAAAACATAGCATCACTGGTACATTTATTAGATAAAAAGCTCAACTGACGTCGTGATAAAATGTTCATTTCAACAAGAAAGGACATAAGTCGGGCTCTTATAAATCTTTAATCATTTTAGATAGGATGTAATTTTTGTTTTCATTCTTCTTACATATTGTTGTAAATACTTTATTTTACTTTTTTGACTCTTAACAGTATTTTTTAACACTCTAAAATGTTTTTTGATCCTTTCAGGTGTTGAAAAATCGCTGCTAGACATGTCTTCAATGGTTTTATTTCTAAAACATATAATTAGGTTTTCATAGTTAAAATTCTTGTTTTTATAAATTAAACTAAGAACTCACTTTTTATAAATATTACGTGGCACATATGAAAAAGTATTATCACCAAGTAACAACTCTACAGTTTCAGTTTCTGATGCTGTAATGGTGCTCGAAGGTGCATTTTCTATATCTATACTTTCCTTGTTTTCTTTATTGTTAAACATCTAGAATAATCAATTTATTTAAATTAAAGAAAAATATTAAAATTGGTTTAAGCTTGAAATAATCTTATAAAAAATTTATCCAAAACTCACCTCCTTTTTAGGAAAATTAGATTTTACATTAAGGCCCAAGTCTGTCTCCATATTACATTTTTCAGTATCAATGAAACTCCTAAAAGACTGTGAGTAATTTTAATATTAAAATAAAATAAGTAATTAAAATCCACATTTAGATTTATTTGTAAATTTAATTAACAAATTCGATCCAAACTCACCTTTTTGACGGTCCATAAACATCATCCATATCAATACTACTGGAAGTTGTTTCTTTATTTTCCATATCGTTTGTAGAACTAACGAAGGGAAACATTGAATTAATATGCTATGCGTGTGCATTATATTTATTATACTCTGTATAGTAAATTACATAGAAATTCTTTATAGTTACCTTAGTTCTGATGATTTATGATAAATATTTATTGGAACAGTTCCCTTCCTCATATTAACCCGTCCACTTGGTTGTATAATTAGATCATGCTTTATAAAGTGTTCTGAGTAGACCATAGCAGTTTTGGTTACTTGTTCTTTATTTAAGCCGAACATAGACAACCACATAATATCTAGCAGCTGTTGATTCTTTACTGGGAACCTGCATATGATATTTCTTTGAAATTAATATATTTACCTTAGTTCTGATGATTTATGATAAATATTTATTGGAACAGTTCCCTTCCTCATATTAACCCGTCCACTTGGTTGTATAATTAGATCATGCTTTCTAAAGTGTTCTGAGTAGACCATAGCAGTTTTGGTTACTTGTTCTTTATTTGAGCCGAACATAGACAACCACATAATATCTAGCAGCTGTTGATTCTTTACTGGGAACCTGCATATGATATTTCTTTGAAATTAATATATTTACCTTAGTTCTGATGATTTATGATAAATATTTATTGGAACAGTTCCCTTCCTCATATTAACCCGTCCACTTGGTTGTATAATTAGATCATGCTTTATAAAGTGTTCTGAGTAGACCATAGCAGTTTTGGTTACTTGTTCTTTATTTAAGCCGAACATAGACAACCACATAATATCTAGCAGCTGTTGATTCTTTACTGGGAACCTGCATATGATATTTCTTTGAAATTAATATATTTACCTTAGTTCTGATGATTTATGATAAATATTTATTGGAACAGTTCCCTTCCTCATATTAACCCGTCCACTTGGTTGTATAATTAGATCATGCTTTCTAAAGTGTTCTGAGTAGACCATAGCAGTTTTGGTTACTTGTTCTTAATTTAAGCCGAACATAGACAACCACATAATATCTAGCAGCTGTTGATTCTTTACTGGGAACCTGCATATGATATTTCTTTGAAATTAATATATTTATAGCAATTATAGAGTAGATTAGAAAAAATAAATAAATGTATTTATAATACGACAAAATTTACTTTATTTCACAAAATTTAATTTCAATTCATGTCAAGAATTAAGTAATATCACATCCCTGTACTACGCTCATGGACGTAATTCCAATGTTTACTTACGAACGAAATGACAGTTCTGGATGAAAATATTAACAAATTCACTAAAATGTCACAAAAAAGGAAATTATCAACTCAAAAGTAAACAGTACAACGCCATATTCCTTTTCCTCAAATCACTACGATTGGTTAATATTACTAATAATGCCATGTTTTAAATAAAGTTAACATTATCAGAATATATTTTCATTTAATAAATTAAAAAATTAATGTTTTTCTTTTAATTCCTTGGTTGCGAAATGAGTATATCTAAAAATAGTTTATATTAACTAAATAATACATTTTTATCTATAAATTAAAATTAAATTATACTAAAAATCGAAAATTATTTCGAAGATTCGCTTGGAAAAAAAATAATGTGACAACGTCAATTGTGTCTATGACTGTGACGATCTCATGGCTTCATGTACAGATGTAAATAGCCCGCTCCTTCTTTATTTATACGTCCATGGTAATAATAAATAAAATGGTTTAAACAGCACAGATAATGTAGGTTATTTAGATAAATATTGTGACTTTTATCACTTGGATAATGTTAAAACTTAAATATAAATAAAAAAATACCTCTACCTTACATAATATTAACTGCTTTCAATACTTTAATAAAATTATTTATCACCAACCTTTAATTCTAAATAAATAGAGTACTAAATTAATAACTGAACTGCAAACAAACAAATAATAATAAAAACAAAGAAAAAGCAAGAAGAAATTTCATTATCTCCCTCTGGCTCGCTTCTCTGAAAGAAAAAATTGAACCAAACAAGCTTAATTATGAACTTCGGTAGCGTGTTAACGTTTTTCCCTCTCTTAGAAGGCCACAACGCCACCAGTATTTATTTAAGAAAGTAATTAAAAAAGTAACCCAACTAATGATGGTGCTCGATGCTGCAATCTCTTTATCGAGGGCTTGCTCTCGACATAGTTTACTATTTTCGAGATGGTTTGGGCTGTTCTTTTTATTCTTGGCACGTAAATGCTCGTTATTTAATCCTAAATAAAACCACTGCAGTTGGAAAGCAAATATGAGAAAGGGAATGTGATTGTTTTAAATGTGTAAAGCGGGAAGTTTAGTCAAAGGATAACCAAAAATGAGCAGTCTTTCGGTTTTTTTTACGATATTTTAAGAATGTTTCCTACTCTAGTATACAGGGTTAGACGCACAAAAAATTTAGTAACAAAAAATAAATACTGACATATAGATATGGGGAAACAATAGTAACAGTGACACTTAAAATTCCAAAATCATTTTCAATATGTTCAATAAAATTTAAAACGCTAAGGTCATTTTTTTAAAACTGAAAGGTGTCCCACTATCTCGTTTAATTTGGAGAAGCTTATTTCAAATAGTAACAAGCACGTTTTTCTATTTAGTTGAGGCAATGAAGCACAAAATTTGACTCAACCTTAGAAAATCAGCGCAGTTAGAGTGATTGAAATGCAGTTTGATGCATTCGATTGGTGCATTCTCCATAATGCATTTTCCAGAGTTGGAAATTAAAGAAATTTTAACAAATTTACTACCAGGGACTTTTGAAGGTCGCCGAGGACAAATATCTTGTCGCCGAGGGTCTAAAGTGTACTTTGTGCCCAGGACGACATCGTACTCACCTCGTCTCTGGGAGTTTCATATAATACGAATATCATTTCAGTGAAGATAAGTAATTCAATAAAAATTTCATAAATATATGAAGAGGTCTCTCTAAAAACGTTGCAACTGACAATTATTCATAAAGTGATGTTTTAATGTAAAATGGTTACTTATGCAGTTTAATATACAGTGGTGCTATCCTTTAGTCGCTAGTTGAATTAAACTATTATAATTTTTAGTACTGAAATTTGAGGTCAGTCTAAAAAGGTTACATATGTAAGAAACATGGCAGAAACAACGTCTATTTCTCCAATGTGTAGTGTTATAAAAAAGGCAAATAATGGTAAAAAACGAAAAATACACTATGACCAATGGCAGCAGGTAAAGAATAAAAGGTTAAAGGATAGTGGAAAAAGTTATATGGGCCACAAAAATATTGTAAAAGCCGAAAAACAGTGTCCAAATGAGGTGAGTCTAAAAACGTTACATGTGTATACTCTAACCTTAAATGTTTTTCCTGCGATTTTGTTGTGTATTACAGCACGTCTATTTTAGGATTCAACTTGTTCGTTAACTTGCAACTATGATGGTTGTTCCGTGCTTAACCAGAATTTGGAAGTAAAAGTTGATATATTTAATCGTTTTTTACCAGTATTCTTATAATGAGCAGCAGCGATTCCTTGTAGAGTGTATGGAGTTAAGAGAACCTAAACGAAGGATTGTGCCTGAAGATATATCCAAACGCCAATGTACTATCAAGTATTCACTTCCAGTAAATATTATTGCTTCACAACGGCAGCAGGTATGTCAAAAACATATTATATCTGTTTTGAATTTAAATCGGCGGAGATTGCAGCTTCTTGCAAGTAAAGTTAAGCAAGGTCTCAGCATCGACGATGGTCGTGGTAAACATAACAATAGACCACGAAGTATTCCTGATGCAGATCAAGAGCTTGTCATTACGCTTATTTCTTCTTTTCCTTGCCAAGAAAACCATTATTCGAGAAACTCAAATAAAAAGAAATGTCTTGCTTCAGACCTATCCATAACTAGAATGTACCAATTATTTAGAAATAAGTATCCTACCACAAGGGTGAAATTACACTTGTATAGGTCAATTTTTCACGACAAATTTAACTTAAGATTTGGTGTTCCCAGATCTGATACATGTAAAGTTTGTGACAAATTTTATATACAAACGGTTGCAAGCCAGAATAATGAAGAGTTAAAGCAGCTACAATTTCAGTCAGAACTGCACCACAGAAAAGCAGAAAAGGCTTATAAAACGTTGGTAGAAGATACACAGACAGCTATTGAAAATGAAAATTTGGTTGTTCTCTGCGTTGATTTGCAACAGGTCCTTTTAACTTCTAATCTAAGCCATTCAGATGTCTATTACTTGAAAGAATATTCTAATTATAACTTTTGTATTCATAATATGGGGAAGAATAGAGCAACAATGTGTGTTTGGCATGAAAGTGTAGGAAAACGGGGATCAGGGGAAATTTCCTCCGCACTATTTCGCTACATTCAAAATAATTTTGAAATCCTGGGTCTACATCAGGAGAGAAAACTTATAGTATGGTCTGATAGGTGTGTAGGACAGAACAATAATTGGCGGATGGCAGCTTTGTATCATTACCTACTTTCATTGCGTTATTTCACAGAGGTCGATGAGAAAATTCTAGTCACAGGACACAGTTTTCTTCCATGTGACCGCGATTTCGCCATTATTGAAAAGTTTAAGAAAACGGCAACCCTTCATGATCCTCAAGATGTTGTAAATATGATTAGAAATATAAGAGAATCGAATCCATTTGATATTTTGGAAATGGAAGGACAATTTTTGGATATGTCGTCGATTGAACTGCAGATCTATAAACATCCCGATATCAAAATTACTGAAACAAGATGGATCCAGTTTACTTACGACGAACCAACTGTCATTCATATAAGAACATGCCACAATCCAATGAAGAACTGGATGGTTTATAATATAATAAAGAAACCCAAAGGAAAGAGATCCCAAACTGCCTCATTACCTGTGTACAACATAGTTGACCCTATCGATCTGCCAATCCTTGATCCTAATAAACTACCTATTAATGTCTCAAAAATGGCTGATCTTTTAAAGCTTATAGATTACTCACCTCCATATAAAAGAACTTTTTATCAATCGTTAGATAGTGCAGATAAAAATGTTATGTAGGATAAACACTTAAAAATTGAAAATAAAATAAAATCATACATTTTTTGTATTGTTTATATTAATAAATAAACTATTTGTTTAATATTAAATTTTACCGTGCATTTATTTTTCCTGTAATACTCCTTTAATCTAAACTGCGTTTTGTTGTAAAACGTTTCAAGTACATAATTAATATTAGTTAGATTGAATGTAGAAACGTTACATATGGGCATGTGTAACGTTTTTAGATTGAGAAAATTTAATTCTGTCTAATAGTATTAAAGTACATTTTAAAAATAAAAAAAAAGTTATAGCAATCTTTAACAATATAAACATATTTTTATTGTAACAGGGAAAGTTTCTATTGTTTTCTTCACTTCCTGTAAAAAAGTTATTTTGCTGTTTGCAACCTCTTTAGAGGGAGGTATTCATATTTATGTAAAAAAAAATTTAAAGTATAAAAAAATAATCATTTATTTAATTGAATTAGAATAGAACGCTCTGTCGGTAATTTTACGCCTACAACTAAACAAATCCAATGTCTTATTAAAAAAAATTAAATATTTTTTTTATCCTCTGTTAGGCACATGATCTACAATCGTAGACTACTCTTTTCAAACACTTGTATATTTCTGTCATTTTCTGTTACATGTGCGTGCATCTCAGTAGCTGTTGCTAATAGGCGTCTTTTTCTAATTTATGGTTTTATTTGTGTTTGGCACTTCAGTTGAGTATAAGTAAGAATATGAGTATGAGTATATAGTATAGTTATATTTTGTCTAGCATAGAACAGTACTGGTCTACGATTGTAGACCACGTGTCCACTGACGTTACAACATCTGGCTACATTGCTGATATTTGATTCTATTGTTTACAAAATTAAAGGAAACTTTTAAGTATTACCATATACCACACTTGTAGTTATTATTTGGCAAATATACAAAAAGGTTTCAGAATCTTGGATGACGGCGCAAAGATCAGAGAGAGCGCGCATTCGGAGAGTAAAAGAGGACAGATGTAAACGCTCGGTTTGGTGATAAGGTACAGTCTTCCTCAAAAGTTTTTTTTAAATGCAAAAATTTAAATACTAAGAAACATTTGGATATAATACAAATTAAACAAATACCTAGTATGGAGTCATTAGCAAAAAATATTTTGTTGAATTTGACGTAATCCATTAATGTCTATTTTGGCAAATTTTCTATTTATTCGCCGTAAAGTTGGAACTTGTTTTTCCGTAGTACAAAAATTATTAATAAATCGACGAAGCACCCCTTTGTCGCACTCATTCAACTTAGATTTTAAAGCCGACTTATTTTTTTTTATTTGAAGTACTAACTGTTGATGCAGTACTATCTTCGATGCACTTCATTTCCTTCGAAATGGCTTGTATGGTGGATAAACTCACACCTGTTGCTCTTACAACACGTTTTTGCGCTTGTTTTAAGTCTATTAGAGGTACGTTGTCCCTTGCTTCTTGTTGCATAAAATGCATAACATTTGCTATAATTTCTCGGCTTTGACCGAACAAAACTTTTCGATTTAATTTCCATTTTACGTCACTGAGACACACTATTCTTTAAGAATATTCTGCCGCAGACTTTGCCGACCGGCATTTAAACGTTAAAGTGTTGACTTCGACTGGTATATTTCCGATAAATTTAGTGCGCATCAGGTTGGCGTGGCGATTGTAAGATTTTTAAACTTCTTCCTAAGTTTGACAAATAATACTGTGATATATTTTAGATAATACTATGTCTGATAATAAAAGAAGACGGGTGGCACGAAGCAACGACCCGGAAGTTCGGTCTCGATGGTTTGAGGAGATATCAAGTGGGGAAGAAGAAGACTGTGATGATGAATCCGAAGATTATCTCGATGTGAATGTGAATTTTGCTGAAACACCAAACATACTCTAAATTAGAAACATCGGGGCAAGAGGAATTGACCCAAGATGAACTAACGTCAGACGACTCTAATAAAGTACGTCCTCAAAAATTTTTACATAGGACAAGACAGAGTGACAAAATGGAAAAAGAATAGATTCAATTTACAAGTTCGTATGAGTTCTCAGAATCTCATCAAACTTATGCCTGGTACAAAAGGAAACGCACGCACTGTTGAAACTGAAATTGATTGCTTAAAGTTATCTTTGGATAAAACAGTTATTAGAGTTATTCCAGAAAATCAAAAACAAAGAAATCAAGATTGTAGACAAACTTATAAAACTAAAATTAGTGCTGGTATTGGGATATTGTTTTTAATTGGTATTCTAAGAAGTTGCAGAAAAAATTTACATAAAATATGGGAGATTTCTCAAGAATCCGGAGTTAAGTCATGCTACCTGTCAATGAGAGAAAAAGGTTTCGATTTGTTATAAGATGTCTACGGTTTAATGATGTCGAGACAAGAGCAGAGCGAAGAGAAATAGATAAACTTGCACTCATTTTGGTGAGTATCCACCAACTTCTGGAAATATTTTTGGTGAATTTCCAAACTAACTTCATTCCTAGTCAGTATCTTATACTAGATAAACAACTATTAGCATTTAGGGGACGTTGTGCATTTAAGCAGTACAGAAGTATAAATCAGAAAAAGAAGTGGGATGTGCCTTCATACACAACGACTACATTACTTTGTACAAAATCTCAAATTTTAGCACAGTATATGGGAGAACTATTCGCAATCTACATAGCGATATACAATCAAATATAAACATCAGTGCGTGTACAAATAAATGTGTAATAGTCAATGCTTCTATTAACCAATGTATTTATAGTTTATTTTTATGAACGAGAGAGTAATTAGCATAATTTTAACTGGTAGCTCCGACCACTACATGGGCGTGCTCAAGATTAATTGAAAAATTACTTTGAATAATTGTAAAAAATAAATGAATTATTTCAGTGTTATAAAGTGTTATGTGTATGTAAACAAAAGTGACCTCTTTTAACACACACTATATTAGAACTGACTGGCCTACATTAAAAAGGGTTTTAAAAAATTCACATTTTTTTTTAATTTTTAAAAATTACTAAAGAGAAAAATAGTTTTTAAAACCGTTTAAGGTATGTTAAATAGATGAATAAAAATATTAATATAAAACTTACAGCTACTTGTTACAAATCCACATCAGGTATTTTTTCTTGAAACTTCACTCTGTATCTGTGCCCGTACCAGTTCAATCGGGTTTAATTCACAATGATATGGTAAAGATCTAAGTACTGTCATTCCACGATTTTTGAGATTTTCATCAATTTCGTATTTTTAAAATTTTTTTTTATGAAGGGCACACAACGAATAAAGTTCCTTTCTTATAGATCCGGGATGGTACGTAATATTTTTTGAATTCTGCAAGTCTTTTTTTAACCACTTGGTTGTGGGCAGTCCTTCTATAAGTCTGGAGTGATAACTTGCATTATCCATTACTATTACACAGTTCTTAGGAAGAAGATTTATCATTTGTTCGAACCATTCTTGAAAGACATCAGCGTTCATGTCTTCATGGTAGTCACCGGTACGAGTTGATTCAAAAGTTAATAAACCACCTTCAACAAAACCGTCTGAACTGCCAATGTGTACTATTATCAGCCTGCGTCCCTTTCCTGATGGTGGGTTTAAACCAGTAGATAAGTTATTTACAAAAGCGTGCCTTTGACTTGTAACAGTTTCATCCTGCCAAAATTTATTTGGTGTATGACCCTCGTTAATCCATGTTTTATCAAGATAAAATATTTTTCTTTTTTGGTTTCTCATTTCCCTTATGGTTCTAAGAAAATGTCTTCTCCATATGACAATATCGCTTCTTTCTAATAAAATAGACTTTCTGGGATTCTTTTTCTAGCGGAAGCCTATTTCTTTTAAAAGTTTCCATAACGTACTTCGACTCATTTTTGGGTAATCCTTATCATCTCGAACTGAGACAAGAACTTTATCCAATGTTGGAAATTCTTGTCTAAAGAAGAATTCATGCACTTTCCGTCGAAGTCCTTCTTTAAAATGATAATCTATTTGAAATTTTGGTTTCCCTGGAGCATTACGTGGCATTTGAAAACTACCACATTTCTCTTCTTTAATAACTCTGTAAGTCGTAGATTTCCCAACACCAAGTGTACTGCTAACTAACTCAACGGTCTCATCAACACTTTCACATAAACGTTTGCCTGTAAATGATTTAAAACAATTAAATATTAATATTTTTTCATTAACGGTTAAAGGACCAATTTTTCGACGTTTACACGGCACTTCCAAATTTTTCATAACACTAGTATACACAATAAACTGCACCTTGCAACTGAAGTACCTACTTTTAGTGAACTGTTAAGAATTTTTAATACGCCACTTGGACCTTCCTACAAAATGGAAAAACCCACTATCACATTTTCTGTGGAATAAATTTAGAAGGTAATTATCTAATCAATTACTGTCGTAGATTCCTGGAATTAAAGAATTAAATGTTTGATTGTTGAAACCCTTACTTCGTGGAATGCACTCATTTCAGATAAAATAAAACGTTTTATTTTATCTAAAGACAGAAACTTTATTTTGCAAATAGGTAGGTACTTATTAAACTTTTATTGGTTATATATAACCAATAAAATAAACATCTTACATTTTTTGCAAATTCATTAATACCTGTTAACCTCCTTCACTCCGATACTGGCAACCTTATTTAGGGATTAGTAACCCTCACAACTATTGTATTTTATTTTGCTGCAACCTTTATACCTGGTGGTTATACTCAATTTAAAATTGTTTTCCTATATATGTACTTCTGTAAACTTGTTGACAAATATCTGTTTTTCATTGAGTCACCCGTATCAACAGTTTAGGGATTTGCATACATAATTTATTGTTTTATTACTCTCTTATACATAAAAATACACTATAGTATAACTCAGATTTATGTATGCAATTCTTTTTTATTTTAACATATAATCCACATCAACCACGCGGGGTTATTAGTGGAGTAGCATACACAAAAATTCATTTTATTTATATTAAATAGATGTATATAAACGTAAAAAAAGAAGGTCGAGCCCCTCTAAGGGCTGTAGCACCAAGATGATGATGATGATGATATAAACGTAAATCTTTTAAATAATTTATTACATGGTCAGTGTTTATGGTTAATGTGGTTTTGATGTCATCAGAGATTCCATATTTTCTTCTTGTTTCTTCGTGGTACTGGCAGTCAATCAGAGTATGCTTCACCGTCAATGGGAGAGAACAGTTTCTGCAGGTTGAAGAAGATTCTTTGTTGATTAAGAATTTATGGGTCAGTGCAGTGTGTCCAATTCTTAGTCGGTTAATTATTACTTGGTCCCTTCTATTGGATGGATTATTTAAGATGGTCTTCACGAGGGGATAATTCTCATATAGTTTGGTTCCTGAATCTTTCCAGTAGTCTTGCCATATGTTTATACAGTGGTCTTTAATTAGGTTTTTGAGATCGGAGTTTGTAAAAATTTATATCTATCTCAAAATCTTGACCTTGTCCTTGCATTAAACGTGATACACCTTGTAGCAAAATATCGAAATTGTAGCTTGATCAGAAACGCGGGAAATATTCTGTCTAAACTATCGAATATGAACATTTTGTTATTTTGTTTTGGTCAAAATATCGAATATGCTGCAAACTGACGAAAATGATATATTCGATATTTTGTTTTGTATAAATATAACTAAAAGCATATATATGTACAATGCAAAATGACGAATGTGTCACATTCATTATCTTCAGTGTTGTATTTGATACAGTTATTCAATTATAATCTGCAAACTGTCGAAAATACTAAACATTGCTGACAAAAACAAAACGCACGTGCTCACAATTTGTGAATTATTGATTCCAAGAAGTTCTTTCGGTGAGGTACTTTATTATTTTCCACAAGGAATCTACGTTCCTGTAGTTGGCTGTATACCATGTATTAAAAATTTAATTAAAAATCCTTTGTAATAGGTATATTTTAGGCCCAAACAGGCTTAGTTAAAAAGACAAAACGTTTTCGGAAACCATGTTCCATCATCAGTGTCTAGGAGTACATGAATGAAGCCACCAAAATTAAATATGTGGGTAAAAACCCGATTACATATGTTTAATTACATTTAGTTTTAAATTAATGTTGTAATGATATAAGATTACAGAGTTACCGATGGATTTGGTAACATGGCGACATATGACTCCACGTTGAAGTTGCTAGTCCTGAGACGGTATGTCTTCGAGGACTGCATGAGTGCAACTGTTGCAAATCAGGACCAAATAAACGTGCTAAAATTATACAAATATGAACTGTCGAAAATGCCACATTCGCAATTTTAAATCATTCGACCAAAACAAATCGTTGATTAACACAAAAAGCAAAATAACGAATGTGATTTTATGGAGAGAAGCAAACGGTAAGCAGTTTTATTCTGATATCAATCTAACAAGGATCAAACATTAATTTTTAAAAATATAAAAAATTTTCCATTAGTCAAAGCGCTGATTTAGAATTCTCTAAAAAAGAGTTATTTTGCTCTCCTGAAAAGTACCACTTTTCATATTGGATAGTTGGAAATGGTAGGGACGATATGTACACTTCCCGTCATATAAAACTGGTACACTTTTTTTCCTAATGTAAACCTGTGTTCAGAAATCAATTCATTGTTGCCATTACAGAAAACGGAATTGCACTAAATCTAAATAAAAAAATAAAGTTCAAAAATGTATAAAATTTTTAGATAGTTATTATTTTCATCATTACCAAAAAAACAGAATTTAAGAAATTAAATAAGCAGAGAAAGGCTTGAGTTATTATCCAAAATGTTTGAAGGATCTTTAAAACTAGGGTATTGGCACAGGAAACAGTGGAATCTATCTACTGTAATCTTATACTTCAATTACCTACCGAACTCAAACTGTATTTTGTGTCAATAAGTCTTGTAACAGGCAAACTACCAAGAATAATTTATCAGTTTTTTATTACGGGAACGGTACATGTTACATATAAAATACATTCTATACTTATTAGTGTATCCATGTACAGATCATGTAATTTGGTTTCTTTTAAATTAAATAATAGTTACACTACTGTATTATTGACATAAAAAGACCTAAAGCCATATACACATTCATATGTATAAATATTCATAGTATGTAGTATGTACATAGTATGTACTATTATTACGTATATTGGGTTCACTTACTTCTACTAGCCACTAATGATCGATTATTAGAATATACCGGAATATTTTTTACACAAAGACTATTCGAATAAGCAGACTGTATAAATTAAATTTTTCATAACAGTGACTACATTTGACACTATGTATTGACCTTTACACTCGCATCGATTATTCAACAACTTTAGTTTTAAAAAACCTTTGCAAATATTAAACGGTCAATGCCCCAATAAATTGGGGCATTTCCGACCAAGCCAATACTAATATCCTTTCGTAAAGGAGAAGGACAAAATGACACAAAATCACAAAGACGAATCCTGTGCTTATTGTGAAGAAAGGCCCTTTTCCGCGTCTATTAATAAACCACGTTCTCAAAAACCCAAAATAACTTTAAATATCCGCCGTAAAGGAGGTCGACCATAATAACTCTGAAGGCGAGAGATTCAGTAAAAAGGTAAAGTATTTTTACAGGAGACCCTTGGGATCGGTAGTTTTGTTAGGAGGAAGGGATAAACGAATCATACAAGGTGGTTCTGTTAAGCACTTAATTTAATTAATAAGGTAACAGATGTAGGTACGTTCAATATAAGTTTACAATAGAAAGATTCGTAAAACATAATTTCCATACTAGGTTTAATTTTTTTTATTGTTAGTTTTCCCATTTCCATCTTGCACTTTAATTGATGGATAAAAGAGTATGTAAAACCCTTATTAATACCTATTCTTTTTTATTCATACACTAAGATCATTCTAGGAATCATATTTAAGGTCCAATCACATAAAAGAATTCATATTTATTACAGTAGCATCCAAATCACTTTCACAATAACTGCTTCACTAAACATCCCCCACATAATTTCTATTGTGCTTCCATTTTTTTGTCCTCATATATTCTTCTTATGTTTTGGTGTCAGACCCCTGAAGATCTCAGTCTCTTTTTCAGTTGTATATATTATATATATATATTATATATATATATATATATATATATATATATATATATATATATAGTTTATTAATTTTACCCATAATACCAATATAAAATTAGAACATGTTTTTTAGCTAAGTACAGTCATCCTTCATTAAATAATTTTATTGGTTTTTCTTAGTTCGTGCTTCCATACGTAATTCAGTAAACATCTGTCTATTATATTTTAACCCTTAGTAACTAAGGACCTTAAGAACCTTAAAAACAATATATTCTTCAGGTACCAAATGTTGGTTTTTAATAAATACGGTGGTATTTTAATCAACTTCACATAAAACCATTTTCCTATAAAGGAAATCCCACATTTCAGTATTTTTCTTAAGGCGCATACAGACCTACAAACGCATGCGGTAAGCAGCCACGAATACACATACGTGTGCAAATGTATACGGCGCTTTCGTAACCTCTCATTGCATGCGTTGCTTCTCGCGAATGAATTGAGCACACATGCTGCGAGCCAGAGTGGTATCGGTTTTTTAGCACACATCAAAGAAACATTCGTGTGCGTTCGCGCTCAGTTTAGACGGATAGTGTGGGGATTTGTTACATTTTCAAGACAAGTTCGGATTTATTGAGTTTTATTAATTTTATTGATTTATGTGTAAAATGGAGTGGTCAAATGAACAATGTTTGCAATTAATAGATTTGTATGAAGAAAAGCCTATATTTTGGGATCCAAAAAATAAGTTTTATTATTCAAAAACAAAAAAAGACGATGCATGGGAGTCGATTTCAAGAAATTTTGATATAGATATAGCAGTTATGGAGAAGAAAATGAGCAGCTTGCTTGAGGCTTTTAGGGCTTAAAGGAGCAAATTCAAGAAGTCCAAGAAACTGTGGTTACAAGAAAATGTATTGTGTTTTTATAGTAAGTACAGGGTGTCACAATTCGGACACTTTTATAGGTTATTTTGGTTGTTATGGAAGATAAAGCATTGCGGTTTTAACGAACGTGTGCTACTTTTTCGCTGCAAACAAAAATGGGCTACCAAAGTTTTTGAGATGCCGGTTGAAAATAGAATTTAGTGTATAAATATACAAATGTGGTTTATCATTAAAGCGGTAATAAAAAAACCAATTTCTTGGACCAAAAAAATACAGAGCGTTCCCTGTGGCCAGAAATCTTAATGTCATCAGTAAACGTTACTTAACAGATATGGCTTTTCTTAAGATTGTGTCGTTTTTCTTTATTATGGGGCCTATATCATTTAAAAGGCGTTCAAAGTATTCTACTGACATACCAGTAAAATTTTGAAATTATCCAGTATTAGGTTCTAACGCCAAATCTACTAGTAAATGGGACTTCATTTGTAGGTTTCTTCTTTTAAATAAATGCGTTGTCCACCATCACCTATTTTTTCTTGGTTTTTTCTTTTTTAATAAACTAATAACAACAAACGCGGCACTAGCCATATGCAGCTCCTCAGACATTTTTTCACGAATGGATGGAGCGCCTTGAGCACGCATACATATGCGGTGATTTCTAATTTCAACGAATGCTCTGAACGCGAATGATTTGAGTACGCACGCATATACGTGGCTTCTCACCGCATGCGTGTGCTAGTCTGTACGCGCCTTTAGAGTGCCGTCTCTCTACGGAGGTTGGCAATCATAATGGCTATTTTAATTAATAATGAATATTCTTCCTTGAATCTTTCCCTGTATTATGAGTCTCAAAAGTTGATATTTTGGTCCCCTTATCAGGTGGCCTAGGTATTCCAATTTTCTGGTTTGTATAGTGGTGATTAGTTCTGTTTCTTTACCAACCCTCTCCAGTACTTCTTTATTTGCAATTCTATCAGTCCACGACATTTTTAATACTCTCTGGTATAATTAAAGTAAGAAGAGAAAAAGAGTAATATTAAATCTATTAATATTACTCTTTTTTGTCTTTTATGTATTCCTGCTGTCCATTTTGACCCATTGCAGTCACTTCTCTTATTTTTTTCTGCATATTTCCCATATCATATTTTCTTTCTACTTTTTCTATCTCTTTACATTATTTTATTTAATAGATTTCCATAGTTGTTTTGATTTTTTTCTTAATTATTCGTTGTATTTCTTTATACTTCTGTAGATCTTTTTCTTTATATTTCCTTCTTTCTTTCATCTGTAATAACTAGTATGTCTTCTGCCATCCACTGTTTTTTATCCTCTGACATATGTTGTATCAAACTTTCTTGAGCTGGTTTCAGTAATGTCGCACTCTCAATGGAACACTAACATAACAGAAAACTGTATAGTTTTAAGATAAATTAACCCAAAGTTTTCATTATGGTAAAAAAAAGTCACGATCGATCTTTCTGTTAATAAATTTTAAAACACAATTAGTTCTCTCTATTGTCTAATTAATGGTGTACAGTAACATGATTTTTTTAAATAATAGGAGGTTTTAAACCAAATTGTTTATTATGCCATCATGCAAATTTGGTTTTATGGTGGTGATACATTAAAATTTTGTACAATTTTTGTTTTAAGTTTTACACAAGAGAACTTTAATTTAATTCAAAAACACTTACATTAATAACTAAATAAACTAATCATTTACTAACGAACCAAGCTTATTAAATTAACTTATTTGCTGGTTAATTAGAACTAATTGGAGAGACGGAATTAAGGTATATTGATTATAATATTTACAATGTTATCACTTACTCCTTAAATTGGGGTAAAAATGTTGATAAGGTTTCTCAATCAGAATTTTATTACACAAAGTGACAAAGCCTTCCTTTTTTTTCGTGAAATTTTCAGTTCTTCTTGGTAGGCCTGTTTTAGAAAAAGTGTTTTAGGACGACCAACACAAGCACCGCGTTTTTTTGTGGATTGTTAACAATAATTAGTTCCTTATATGGCACTTCAGAACTATAATCATATTTATAACAAATTGTTTTTGTATCGTTGTTCTCACTAGTTGCTTTGACTTGCAATATTTTAATATCGGTCCACTTTACTTTGTTCTTCTCCTTGTCCAGTGCAAAATTATTTCCGACATCAGCGCTCAATTTTTGTAGGTCGTATATTTTGGTTCTGTCCTTTTCGTTCACCTGATAAGGCTTTCCTCTCTTTTTAGCTCCTTGAATAATTGGTATCCATTGTACAGGAATAAATATTGGAGCTCGTTTTAAAATCCTTTTTTTTTTCTCTTTTTCTATACACGAATGCATCAAGTCACCTTCATTATGTGTGTGTCCAGTTATGAAAAATTTGTGCGTTATGCTAAACACTCCGAGAACATAAACGGTATAGAGATACAAGGAGTCAATATATTTGTTTTTATTTTGTCCTGCACAGTTATCAGAATAAAACGTAACATGTTTTCTTATGAAGTACGACTTTAAAAATTGGAGGACACAACTTCCGATTTCATTGGCTCCGCGTTTTGGACATTTTCCGACCAAATGTAGCAAAACCCTTCCTTGCTCACAATATTAAATATTGTCAAGTTGTAAGTAGCCAATTTACTTTAATAGTAAAAATCTGACACCTCAGATGCCGGTGTAGAAAGAACTTCCTGTAAATCATAAACGGCTACAATTCTATCTTCACTATTTTCTGCCTATCTTTTTCTTTCTCTTCTCGCGACAAATCGTGATTTTGCAATTGAAATTTAGTTTCGTATGTAACGAATATTCTTCTTGCAATTCTTGTTTCTCTTCTGTTAAGGAATTTTTGTATTTAGCGCACGTGCTGTACTGGTCTTTCTTTGGTTGGTGCCATCCAATGTTATATTCATAATTGAAACTTTGTTCATAAATGTAACTCTTAACAAACTCCTTGCCAGCTTCTTCACATTATCTCTTGTAATCACAGTATAACGTTGCAAGGGTTAGACTTCCTTCAATAAACTGTCTTTCTGTCTGTTTTCCTAAATAGTGGGACTCCACTGTGGGTATCGATTCAATGTGCTTCCTAACCCCATCTTTTAAGAGCGGATCTAACTTTTTGTGGTTCTTGTGTTTTCCACGTTGATCAGTCATAGCAATGTTTTCATCGTCCCTTTTTTGAAATGTCGTGCGTATCATCGTGTCACCCACATCTAGAGTTGCCATAAAGAATTTCTTGCAAACTCGAATCTTTTGACTTTCAGTAGGTAGGTAGATTCCTTGATTTTGTTTTCTCTGACTACCTTCTCTAACATAACGGTATTTGGGAACAATTATTTCGGTGTTAGAACAAACAAATTGTTTTTTGCTCGTGTTGTCTCCCAAGGCCCAAAAGGACGTTAAAATATTCTGTCGTTGCACCACATTTATTTTATTGTTGCACTCAAATTTACACTTTTCTCTACAGGGTACTCTCAAAGCTTTTCCACGAATATGCTTATTTTACTTAGTCACATAGGCTTCCCCTAAATGTTTTTGTGTTTTTCTTATATTACGTGCCCATTCTTCTGAGTTCCATTTTCGCTATCTTGACTTTCCATTTTTTTTTTGGTTTTCATTAGCTGGTTCATTTTCAATATTGTTTGTTGAAGAGGTAGGTATTCGGTCTATACCAACAGGATAACATTTTCTACAAATAATACTAAAAGATTTTCATCTGAGTCAGAACTATCTACATTATTCTCTGGATTGTATTTTTCTGATGATTCATTACTGCTATTTGATATAATATCTGATCTATGCATTTTATTATTATCTTCATATTTTTCATTGCCAATGTTTGACCCAAGTGTAATCTGAACATTGTCACCTTCATGTAAAGAAGATGCCATGTCATCATCACAAATAGAATATTATACCATTTGGGGCTCAAAAGAGTTACTTTCGATAATGTTGTTCTCACTGAAATGCATTTCGTTGGGAACTTTATTGATAACTCCTTCGTCCTGTTGGGCAGGATTGTTTTCTGCAGCAGAGATCATGGACGCAGACATGATATTATCAGTAATATCAATATCAATAGAACCCAATAAAAGCTTGGGAGCTATGGGAATAGCAGTAGTAATACCATTGTGAGCTATTGGATCGTCACCAATAATTATTGTATTATTTTGGTGGACATTATAAGTAGAAGAACTTGGTGGTGAATGAACCTAAAACCAATATACTTAATATTATCATTCTGTAAAATAATAAATTAAGATAACTGGTAAGGTAGTACAATATTGAGTAAATACATAATATGAATTAAGTGAGATTAAAAATGTGGTGGGCGAATTTCAATCGCGTATTGTTGTACACTTACATTGGCGCTTTCACCAGCTAATTTTTCTTTGTCCTTTATAAGCTGGACCATGAGCTTTCCTTGACCACTCATTTTAAATAATAATCCTTGTTTATCACTGAAAACAGCTACCACGCGAGTGCAACACGAAATGCAACACAACGTAAACAAACCATTGTAGACAAAACTAACCTCACATTTTTGTATACTAGGTTCGCTATCCCCAGTGTGAACTGTCTAGTGAATTTAGTAAAAGTGGCTGGAAATTACTATACAACCAAGCACACGTACTTATAGCCAATATTAATAGTAAACAAACTAATAGTAAATAAAATATAACTTTGCGAATTACCGACAATCAATATTTATTTATCTGCACCATATAATAAATAGTTATGTTAGATTATAACAACTAAAATATATTTTTTAAATATATACCAACTACCCAAAATTTGTTGGGTTTAATATACACTTCCACTATTTATAATAGTTCTTTTTTTTAAGAAAGAAGTCCGCAATAGTACGATACTTAAGCTATAAATACTGAGAAGTAGGAATTGTTGTGTTGTAGGTTTCCGACAATGAATCTGTCAAAATATGCCTGAGCTAAGCGAATGTAGTTTATTATGGCAGTTTAACGGCAGTACGATGCGAAATTTTAGATTAAAATTTCATACTCAAAACCGACATATTTCGTTTTGCGTTAGTTTTACACCTATATAAAACAAACCTGATTATAATGTAAGACTAACACATTTTGCCTTATGTTGATATAGCATTATGAAAGGATGTAAAATAAACTGGCAACAACAATGAACAATCACCATAGTCTGATGGTATGTTGGTTTACCACTAGTAAAGAATATTACTAATATCAGTATTTTTAATGCAAAACTACCATGAAAATGTATGTGTTGCTTTTTCATTGACAAATTCAGACAATTTTTAAAATGTAATCCCAACAATCCGCACTTTTCTATGTAATGCATATAATTTACGAGATGTTGTGGTTTTCCATTGTAAAGATTACAACTTTTTCAGTTCAGTCTTTGACAGTGCGATGTGTTTTTATATTATACCACTTTTTATTTACATCCATAATTTGTCTGCTGTCAGTTACTGTTTTTTTGCATATTAACATTCACATTATTTTTTAATTCGTTGTTTATTACTTTGTTTTTTAGCATTATTACATTAATTTTTGTTTGTTGTTTTCTGAGTTCAATTCGTTTTAATTTTATTTTCACGTTCCCTGTTCTCTAGATACTCTAATAAGAATTAGATGAAAATAATTCCTTGGCATTAAAATAACATATTTTATTACTTAATTGTAGTAAAGATAAAATATAGAAGCTTACTTTTCTGCTTTTTAAATCGATAAAAGATATATAATCCCCTAAAAAACGGAATGTCCTGAAATCCATTTTTAACTTTCAAGCTCCCCAATAAATTTCACAAAAAATGTAACTGACATAAGCGGCTTTAATTGAGCATACATTTTTTTGTATGCACATATATTCCAGTGATTCAAAAATTTATGTACTAAGTTCAAACAATCACCCTCTTTGTTCTTGTTGGTAGTGTTCCTGGCGCTTCGGTCCATATGCGACCGTGTAGTCAGTGTAGTGTATGTTTGCCAGACGTGACCGTTTCAAAGTGGGTTAATGGCCAGGGTTTCAGAAAAATTATGAAATATGTATTGGGTAGATCCTTCGAAAGGTGCAAGCCACTTTAACCTATTTCTAGAAATTGGTAACAGTCGAGCAATGGAGCAAAGGGTCAGACAATATATTTTAATGTTGTTTTACCAGTGAGGGAGATTTTTACCTAATAAGGTATTTTAAAAGCAATTTTCAAAAAAAAACAGAAAAGGATTTAAGTGATAACATAATCGAAAATTAACACCTGATACAGATAAATAATTTTAAAATTTGATTAAATACCGAGTAAAGTTAGAAAGAGATAGGAAAAAACTTCTTCTTCTTTAAGTTCCATCTTCTAACGAAGGTTGGAAATTATCATGGCTATGCGGACTCTGTTGACTGCCGCTCTAAAAAGTTCTGCACTACTGCATTCAAACCATTCCCTTAAGTTCTTAAGCCAGGTTCTGCATAATAAGTTGTAATAATGCGTATTTTTGCCCTCTCGTCACATGTCTCAAGTACTCAAGTTTTCGTCTTTTAATAGTTAATATTATTTCCGCCTTATCCTTCTAGTTACTTCCATGTTTGACATTCTTTGAATCCATGATATTCGTAGGATTCTTCTGTAACACCAAAATTCAAAGGCAGCCAAATTATTCAGATGAACTTGTTTTAGTGTCCAAGCTTGCAGACCATAAAGAAGAGCAGAGAACACGTAACATCGAAGCATTCTCAGGCGTAGTTCTAACCGTATATCCCGACAACAAAGAAAGTTTTTAAGTTTAATAAATGATGTACGTGCTATTTCAATACGTGTCTTAATTTCTTTGGTTTGGTCTACATCTGATATTATCCATGTTCCTAAGTATTTATAGTTATTAACACTCTCAATTGCAGTATCTTCAATAGTCAATTGGATATTTGCATGTGCAGATTTAGTCATGATCATGCATTTAGTTTTCTTTAAATTTATCTATAGTCTGTACTCATGTCAGCGTTCATTAAGGCGTTGCATTAGATTCTGTAAATCATTGTTGTTATCCGTAATTATTACTGTATCGTCTGCAAAACGTTAGTTATTCAAAACTTCTCCATTGATAGATATACCTTCTATTGAGTCTGAGAGCGCTTCTTGAAATACCGCTTTACTGTAGACATTGAAAAGTAGTGGGGACAGCACGCAACCATTTAGTCAACTGACGAAATGCCCCTGAAGATGATCTATTGATCGAAAGTACTTGGGCAAGATTAAATTAATCACCGTGTTCGATAGTTGCCTTGTATACTCTCAAAGTTTAAATAACTAAGAGGCTGATAAAAGAAGTACTAAACCGGCACATTTTGATAACGAGGAGAATGATATTTAACGCCAAAGACCTAAAAATGACAATAAATGATCTAAATGATGCTGTCATTACAGCATTCCAAGAAATCTGCCTTTTTGTAGAGAGTACCACCGGGTATACGTCATGGTGAAATAAAGAACTTCTTATCGTGCGGTGCACATATGGTGCGTCGGCAAATTTTCTTAAGTCCAGACGTCTATCTTTTGCGGCATGTAAAAGCTTGTCAGTGTTATTAATGCCTGTACAATTCTTTATATTTCGTAGCCACGAGACCACGAGATTTGTTTGCGACCTACGTAGCTCCTGCCCTTAATCTTTTCTTAGATAATTAGTTGAGTCATTGCGTATTATTTTGTACACAAACTGTGTATCGCCGCTTAGCTCTTTTAGCTTTCTGAACATTCTTGTATGGAGAATGCGAAGAAATACTTAAAGTGAATAGCTCTTTTAACTGATCGGTATGTAATCTTTGTATTTAACTGCTTCTTGTAATTTAGGGAAGACTATAAAGGTTAAATAAAGCCAATCCGTTGGAATGTGGCCGGTGTTATATATGGCAATCAAAATTGTTACCAGCATGTCGATGTTGTGATCTTTCAATAGTTTCCAATGGCTTCCATAGTAATGCTATTTGGTCCAGGGGCCTTGCACAGTTTCTGTTTATTAACGGAAACGGTCAAGTTGGACCAAAAATTCGCTTCCCTGATATTAAAAACGTTATATTAAATTATTACTACTACTACTTGTCAGTTTACATCGTTCTCCTCCGTTTTCTGACTTCCAATCACCACTTGGTCCGGTTGTTCCATAGGTCTTCTTCTACGGCCCTCTCTCTCAGTTCTTTATTTATTCCTTCGCTCCAATTTTTTCTCTTTCTACCTCGTTTCCTCTTTCCTTCCGGTTGCCATTTTAATATTTGGTGTTGGTTGTTTATCCATTCTTTGTTTGTGTCCGAACCAGATAAGTTGTTTTGCTGTTAGGTCATCTGTGATTGTTCGTTTGATTTCCACTATTTCTCCAATACGTTCGTAATGTTTTTTCCTCTAGATCTTCCTGCGGCTCTTTTCCAAAATTCTAGTTCCGTCGCTTTCAGCGTTACCAGTGTTCTTTCTTTCAGTGGCCATACCTCACAGCTGTATAAAGTGATACTTTTTACTATAGTCTCATTATGTCCGCTCTTTATTTTCTTTGCTGATGGATTGGTCCCATAAAATGCTGTTTAACTTTGTCTAATGTTCCATCTTGTAAAATAGTGATACCTAGATATTTGTAGTCACAGCAGTGCTTTATCGTGGTGTTATCGTTTAATATGAGATCTTTTTTTTCTGCTCCAATGTATAGGGATGCGGTTTTCTTTTTATTTACTTTTAGACCCCATGTATCATACTATTTAATTAATTTACGTGACATATAGTTTAAATCGTCATAATCTTGGGCTATTATTACTTGATCTTTTGCGCAAAGTTGAGCGTATATACCATAGTGTTGATAAGCGGTATCCCCGTTGTCCTGCATTTTTGCTTCCATCTTTTTAAAGCACTTTCGAGATATATTTTAAATAAAGTGGGGTACAGACAACATTTCTGTTTTAATTCTTTTGATGTTGTTAATTGTGTTAATAACTCCTGTTGTTATTTGTGTCCATGCTTTTAGTTTTTTTATTGGTTGGTTGTAAAGCACTTTAACGCCTTTTATTAATTCGGTATTAATATTCGTGCTTTTCATTGATTGCCACAGCTTCTTCAGTGAAACGCTGTCATAGGCTTTCTGTAGGTCGACGAACAACATATGAATCTCTTGATTTCGTGTCATCTTTTTTTTATTATCTGGGTTAAGGAGAAAATGTGGTCAATAGTGGATCGACCCGTACGAAATCCTGCTTGTTATTCTGCTTCATAATCCATATATTCTCTCTAGATTTGGTTCTTTAAAACCTTTCTATATATTCGACTCATAGATCCGGTATAGACTTCATATGTATAAATAAAAGATACAGAAATTGGACCGGTCCTGAAATTTCAGGTAGACAAGTTGAAATACTTTGAGCTCCAAAACTTTTATAGTTTTTGAGAAGAAACAGTGAAAATTTAAATAATAAAACGAAATATATAGAAGCAGTGTATAGTGGTCTATTTATAGCTGTAAGTACAGTTCCCAAATTTGCACTAGTTTGATTACAAACATTGTTTTATATACATACGAAGAACATTATTTATATTTCGTATTTATTAATTATTTAAAAAACTAGTTTCAACTCTTGGCATTATCTTGCTAATTGCTAGATCGACTATTTAGTTTTAAATAAACAGAGTCGGACCTACCCAAATTAAAATTATTGAAATGAAAGTTCAATTTAAATTTAAAATAAAGATAGAAAATTAAATTTGACAAAATGGCAGGTGGTGCCTCTGACTACAGGGGTCCATCAATTAATCCCGATCAGCAAAACATTACTTATTCTACTATCACTAAGCAACAACCATTAACAAAATTCCCAACAAAAAACCAGGCCATAATTTTACCGGCAGTAGATTAAATACGAACAGAAGAGTACACCATTGCAGTAGGAACTATAGTCCATCCAAAAAATGTATTGTTTTCATCCAAAATGTCAAACGGAAGAATATGCATCTACCTTTCAAGCACACAAGTCGTAGATGATTTTCTAAGTCAACATGGTGAAATTAAAATTAGAGAACATACAATCAAAGCACGTAAACTAATTACACCCGCTAATAGATTAGTTTTATCCAATGTATGTCCATCTATACCCCATCACATAATCGAACAGTCTTTAATCAATCTTGGTTTTAAATTAATGTCTCCGATTTCGTTTCTTAGAGCTGGAATACAAGACCCGCAATACAGCCATGTACTTAGTTTTCGAAGACAAGTTTACTTTGCACCTACAGACAATTTTACTGTACCCGACTGCGTCCTAATTGATTTTGAAAACATTTCGTACCGAGTTTTTCTTTCTGATAAACTAACTTGTTACAAATGCCACCAAGCTGGTCACGTTTCCTCGGACTGTTCCTCAAATCCCTCTTATCCACAAAATACTCAAAAGCCCCAAACGAAGGAAAATTTTCCTCCACAAATACCATCCACTAGTCCCGAACAAAATCAAATTACAAATGTAAATGACGAATCTCGAGAAGAAATGGATGCTCAAGTGAGCACTGCTACCGATAATAAAAATAAACGATCTTACTCGGAAGTGTCATCCCCAACTTGCTCCACTCCTACAGAAACTATACCAACAGAATTCACAAAACCAAAACCAGTGCAAATTAAAAAGAAGAAAAAAATTATCAAAATAGACCAATCTACTTCAGAAACTACTAATATTGAGTAATTATTACAACCAGACAAACAATTTATCCAAGATGCATCACCACCATATGTACTAAATTACACCCAATTACTAGCATTCTTAGAAGACGTTCATGGTTCTTCCACACCAGTAGAACTGGCTTTAGAATACACACAGGATATACACGGGCTGGGACATATGCTAACTGAAATATATCCCATATTGAACCAAAGAGCAATTAAATCTAGAATTACAAGAATCAAGAAAAAACTACTTAGTAAAATAAGCAAAGATTTTAGTATTCAGGATGACACCTCTGAAGATACTGACGCATCACAGGAAAATACTCCTGCCAACGATATATAAAAAAAACAAAAAGTTAACAAAATGGCTATTATTCAGTGGAATATTCAATCCGTATTTACACATATAGAAATCTACAGCTTTTAATTAAAGAAACACATCCACAAGTTATCTGCTTACAAGAGACAAATTTCACAACAAATAAAAAATACTCGTTAAAACAATATGAGGCCTACCATAACATTAGAACAAACGCTGGTAAAGCTAGTGGCGGCGTATCCATTTATGTTAATTCACATTTGGAATCAGAGGAAATCCCTATACAATCAGAATTAGAGGTTGTAGCAGTTAAAATAAAATCTTCAACACAATATTCTATATGCAATGTATATATTCCATCAGATACCGAAATCACTGCCAAACAACTCGAAATGTTAATTGAACAAATTCCAAAACCCAGAATAATAGTAGGAGACTTTAATGCACACAGTACAACATGGGGATGTCTATCTACAGATAAAAGAGGTGACACCATAGAAAGATTTTTAAGCTTAACTGACTTTGTCTTGCTTAACTCAGGGGAAAAAACTCGCTTTAACTCAATTACTGGTAAACATTCCGCTATCGATCTATCTATATGCGAAAGCTCGCTAGCTCCAAATTTAAACTGGGAAGTACTACAACATACTTATGATAGCGATCACCGGCTTATATCAATAACCAACTACGCATCAGACAAAAATACTGAAATATCCTTTCCAGAAAAGTGAAAAATCAATAATGCAGACTGGGCAAGCTATCAAAATTTAATCAAAAACTCTATACCCCAGTTAGGACCATTGGAAACTGATGACGGTCCCATGGTGGAATGCTGAATGTCAAGATGCACTGAAACTTAGTAAATATGCCTTCAACGTATTAAAAAAACACCATAATGAAGAGAACTTGTAAATTTTAAAAAACATAGAGCTAAGGCAAGATATATAATCAAAAAGAATAAACGTGAGTCATGGAAACAATATGTATCCTCAATTACCGATAATACCCCCGCATCTGAAGTGTGGAACAAGATCCGCCGAATTAAAGGTATTCCATATGCTTACAAGATAAACTCTCTTAATATGAACGGAAATCAAATATCGGATGAAGCACAAATAACAAATACCTTAGCAGTTTCGTTTCAAACATACAGCAATGACTCTATGTATGACCCTATATTTATTGAACATAAAAGAAACTCAGAACAAAAAATAATCATTAGCAATAACAATCATCCACTGAACTCATGACTAAGTATAAATGAACTAAATGAAGCACTTCAGGACGTTAAAAATTCTAGCCTAGGACCTGACGAAATATCTTATGCATTCCTTAAAAATCTTCCAGCAAATGCTAAACAATACCTTCTAGATATCTATAATCTTTTATTCAATACGAATCAATTTCCAAAATCTTGGAAAACAGCAATTGTAATTCCTATTTTAAAACCTAATAAAATAAAGACGGATCCAAATTCGTATCGACCTATATCTTTAACATCCACCTTGTGCAAAGTAATAGAAAAAATACTTAACAAACGTCTGCAATACTTCCTGGAATCCAATAATTTAATATGCAAACAACAAAGCGGATTTAGGAAAAACAGATGTACAACGGACAATTTGATTAAACTAGAATCGGTCATACACGAGGCATTTGCAAGTAATCGCCAAGTACTGGCTGTCTTCTTTGATATAGTAAAAGCATACGATACTGTGTGGAAGTATGATGCCCTAAAAAGATTAAAACAATGGGGTGTGGACGGAAATCTTCTAGCTTTTATCAAAAATTTTGTTTATGATAGAAATTTTAGAGTTAAACTTAATAATCATTTGTCAACTTCGTATACCCAAGATAATGGAACTCCCCAAGGATCAACACTTAGTGTAATACTTTTCTTGATTGCAATGAATGAAGTTGTTGATAACATTAATACTTCTGTCCAAATTGGTTTATATGCAGATGACCTTGTTCTTTATTTAAGCAATAAAAATAGCCGAATAGCTGGTAGTATTCTGCAAGAGTCCATCAAAGCTTTAGAAAAGTGGTCAGAGAGAACAGGTCATCGTTTTTCTACAAACAAAGCAAAAGCAATATGTTTTTCAAGAAACAAACAAACAATTTGGCCAAAATTAACACTTTACCAAAATTTGCAGTATGTAGAAGAACATCGATTTTTGGGAATGGTATTAGATTCAAAACTCACTTGGAAAACCCACATTCAACAACTTAAAAAATCTTGCATGCAAAATATGAACATTCTAAAAGTATTAGCCAATCATAATTGGGGAGCAGATACCTCACAATTACTTAATATATATAAAACACAGATTCGTAGCAAGCTAGATTATGGATCAATAGTCTACAGTTCAGCTAAAGATAGTTTACTAAAGCAATTGGACATCATACAAAATACCGCGTTAAGGCTTGCACTTGGAGCCTACAGAACCAGTCCAGTAGAAAATCTTTATGTAGAAGCTGATGAACCACCACTTTCAATTAGAAGACACAGACTAAGCCTATAATATGCAGCTAAAATTGGAGCAAACTGTAATAACCCTGCTTACTCCCACACATTTTCTGACAATTTTCATTTAATTTTTGAACAAAAACCCTTTCTTTCTGCATCATTTAGTAAAAGAATTACAGGTTTCAATTTCCCGAAAGTTATTCCCAATGAAATAAACTACCCTCCTCCTTGGACCATAAAACTCCCCATATGTAATACAAATCTTCTACAGTATCCTAAATCTGATACTTCATCACATATAATTCTACAACGGTTTCAAGCGATTAAAGACAAGTACAAAAATATTACCAAATATATACAGATGCGTCAAAAACTTCTGAAATGAAAACGGTAGGTGCAGCTTTCGTTGACGAAACAATTAAACATCAGTTCCAGCTACCTAAGGAGTACTCCATATATTCCGCCGAATTGTATGCCATATCTAAAGCCCTACAACATATATCAAACCAGCCCAAATTGGAAGCAGTCATTTTCACAGATTCTTTAAGTGCAGTACAAGAAATATTAAGGGTTTACCCAAACCACCCAATACTATGCCAAATTAAAATTGATCTCGAAGAACTTTACAGTAAGAATAAAAGGGTAGAATTTGTTTGGATTCCATCTCATGTAGGCATAATAGGTAATGAAAAAGCTGATCAGGAAGCTAAAGAAGCCTGCTATACGAATAAACAAGACAAAGAGCTCCCAGAAATTCCTCTTTCCGACATTAAAAACACCATCAAAGAATTTTCAATGAGAATATGGCTCGAGAGATGGAAAAAAACTTGACGACAACAAACTAAAACGCATCAACCCAAATGTCACCAAAAGGGATAATGCCACAAAAACGACGAGATCAAGACATACAACATCGCTTAAGAATAGGACATACCAGGTTAACCCACCAGTACCTAATGAAGAAAGAACAACAAAAACTGTGCTATGTTTGTGATATTCCTCTGACAATCGAACACATTATTGTTAGTTGTCCACTCTATCACCTGGAACGACTTCAAAGTGATTTACCAAGTGATCTGAAATGTGCTCTGAACTATAGTAACTGTGATAAAGTGTCTAAGTTTCTAAAACTAACTAAATTGTACAATCTAATATAAAAAATAGACTTAAGGTATACAACTCTTTCCCGCCAATAATCTTTCATGGTTGACGCGGTTTACTTAATAAAAAAAAAGATACAGAGATTAGCAGTAAAAACATATCCAGACGCAGATGTACCCACATATCACAATACTTTAGTAGGAAAATAAGACTTAAGTTAAAATTTAATTAAAAAGAGTTGCAAGGACGAATAAGCAAACAGTTACTATTTATAGAGGAAAGATGTTAAAAATGATACTGTAAAACAAAAAATATCTAGTATATTAGAACAAAAATGAAGTCAACATCAAGCAAAGAGGAAAGTACTGAGGAACACTGGACGAGAATTAAAGACATCTTAAAGACTGTTCAAGAAACAAAATTGAGTGCGCTAAAAGCAAGAAAAAAACAAGGGTGGATGACAAAAGAAATACTGAGACTTATGGAATCAGAAATAAAGATAAAAAGGAATACAAAAGGATCCACGCAATAATCAGGCCGAAGAAAAGACACGCGAAAATTTCATAGTAAAGAATGTAATAAAATTAAACAATATGAAAAGAAACACGATACATTTCATCTGCACAAGAAATTAAAAGAGGTCGCTGAAAACAAACGGAAACAGGTATCTTAAAGTTCAAAAGAGAGAAACGGACACCGAATATTAGACATCAACGAACAGCTAAAAGAATGGGAAACTACATTTCTGAATTATTTAAAGATGATAGAGTAGAACACTATACACCGATTGCTATATCAGGTTCATCTATAACAAAAAGTGAGGTAACACGTTCAATACAAACGGCAAAAAATGGAAAAGCACTTAGCCCTGATGAAGTAAGTGCTTAAATAATAAAGTTTTTGGGAGAAAATAGATTTGAAGCTCTGTGTAATCTCTTCAACAGAATTTATGACACTGAGATATTACCACCTGACTGATTAAGTCAACATTTGTCACACTACCTAAGAAACATCTTCCAAAGACATGCGGTAATTATCGGACAATAAGTCTAATGAGTCACGTTTTTAAGATCTTCCTGCGAGTAATACACAGTAGAATTTACACGCTGTTAGAGGACGGAATTAGCAATACTCAATTTGGGTTTAGGAATCGCTTGGGTACAAGAGAAACCTTATTTAGTATACAAGTACTATTTTTTTATAGTACAGAGATGCAGAAATATAAACTAAAATGTGTACATTTGTGCAACCGATTTTGAAAAGGCTTTTGACAATGTCCGACATAACAAACTAGAAGTATTGGAAACAGTTGGATTGGACGATAAAGATCTACGAATAATTACAGATCAATACTGGCATCAAGTGGCAAGAATAAAACTTGAACAAGAATTGTCGGATGAAATAAATATAAACAGAGGAGGGAGACAAGGCTGTATATTGTCGCTTTTACTTTGTAAATTATATTCGGAGGAAATATTTAAGGAAGCCTTAATGGAGACAACTGGAAGTATTATTGTAAATGGAGTAACCGTCAACAATATTAGATATGCCGACGATACCTTCAAAGTATCGTTGGCAAGTCGACAAATACAAGTCAAGAAAACCTTTAAAATCTAATGAACAAAATAAAAACAGACTTGTGATCAGTATGGATTAGAACTCAACGTTAAGAAAACTAATTATATGTATAAACTCGTGTATCTCGTCAGTTATATCAATGAGAGCTGGAATCCAACCGCAGAAATTAAAAGCCGAATAGAACAAGCCCGAGCTGCCTTTGTAAAAATGAGAAACGTACTTTGCAGTCACGATATTAGCATTGACTTTAGAGTTCGAATGACATCTGGCTACATCTTTCCTATCCTGCTCTATGGAGTGGAAGCGTGGACTCTAACTGAGGCTATCTTTAAACGCTTGACAGCCTTTGAGATGTGGATATACAGACGATTACTGAAAATAAGCTGGGTCGACAGAGTTAGAAATGAGGAGCTCCTTAGACGGCTGAACCATACAACACAACTGGTTAATATAATAAAGAAACGCAAGCTGGAATACTTCGGTCACATTATTAGACACCCTGAAAAATATGATCTTTTACATCTGATCATTCAGAGAAAGATGCAATGTAATCGTGGTCCCGGTAGAAGAAGAACATCATGGCTGAAAAATCTAAGGCAATGGTATGGAAAATCAACTACATCATTATTTAGAGCTGCTGTCAATAAAGTCACGATAGCGAATATGGTAGCCAACATGGTATCCAACGATCGATAAAAGTCATAGAACTAGAAGAAGAAGAAGATCCGGTTGCAGCTATTCCTCGATAATTTACACAATTATTTTTATCACCCTTTTTATGTATAGTACTGGAGTATGATATCTTCTATTTCGTAGGGATTTCGCTTGTGTTTATACATTCTTTAAATAGTTGTGGAAGACATTCGTACCATTTGTTCGTTCCGTACTTAAACAATGTTCCGTGTATATCCCCTGGTACGGGTGCTTTGTTCCTCTTCAGCTATGTACATTCCATTTTTATTTCCTTTGTTATTAATCTTATTGGCGAGCCGACTATTGAAATTTTATCTTGGTTTTGATTTCTATATTAAATTAATACGAAGTTAATATTATTATAACTATAGTAGTAAACGTTTATGAAAATTGGGTTATTACTCATGTGTGGCCTGTAATCGTAATCAAAGTTTAAAATTCGGCTCTACAAGTTAAAAACTTTTGTTAAATGATATTTTAACATAACTATTTCTTTGATAAAAAAATAAATCGCCTAAATTTTGTACTTTTATTCTATAAATGATTAAATGTTTAATCTTATGACACTAATTAAAGCCAAATGAGCACTCCCCAGACTGGAATATCTGCCTCTCTAAGGGATTATTGCGTAATAGATCTGTTGTCGAAACGTCATTTGGCATTGCCTATTAGGCGAAACAAGAATAAAACAAAAGAACAGGGGAGAAACTTGGGTGTAATGGGAAATCAACTGGATGAACAATGAGATTACAAGAGGGGGAAATATAGTGACACAATAAGAGATATTGTCGCATTTTGACGTTCGATACCGTGAAACCAAGCGCATGTAATCCCAACTGAAAACTCTTACAATACTACTTACAAACTTCTAATACGATAGAAATATGCTGCAATTATGGCGTATAGCTCACTGGTTTGTTAGATATGTACTTATTTAAAATTAACAGATAATTATGAAAGTAAATAGAACTTTCCTATTAAAATTTTTAACAGATTTATAGTAACAAATCTGGTTTTCTATACATAGGATAATGTTAGTATAAGTAACACTATGTTCGAAATAACTCAGCTTGAAAGCAATCATTTAGAAGTGATATATGATTTTGTTCACAGGTCTCAAATAATAATTATTCACAGTGTAAATACCAATGTTTTTATTATTGTTGTGCATTTTCAGAATTTCTTCAAATAGTGTGTTGTGACTGGCGTTGTTTTATTGTTTCTTCTTCTTTTTCTTTATAAGCAAAGTGCTTGTTCAATGTAGATTAATGCCACTATTGGAGGTTATCACTCCATCTTTTGCGTGGTCGCCCGATACTTCTTCTACCTTTTGGTGATTTGTCCCTCGCTATTCTGACTAATCGGGTCTCTTCCTTTCTGTTTATGTGTTCGTTCCATTCCTTTTTTGTGTTCAGTGTCCACTCATTTATTTCTGGTATATTGCATTTTCTTCTGATTTCTTCACTCCTCATTCGATTTCTTAGTGTATTTCCTGTAATTCTCCTCAGTAAACGCATCTCCGCTGTTTCTAGTAGTTGCTGAGTTTTGGAGGTATCCGGTCTTGTCTCTGAAGTATATGTCATTATTGGTCTTATTGTTGCTTTGTAGATTCTTGATTTCACGTCGGTATTAATGTGGAGATTGCCATATCGTGTTATTAAGACAACCTGCTATTTTATTAGCCTTTTGTACCTGATTTTTCACTTCCTTCTCCACATCTCCGTAGCTAGACAGTGTAATTCCTAGGTAATTTGTCTCCATTACTTGCTCAATGCTAATACCGTCGATTTCAAGTTAACATCTAATTGGTTCTTTACTGATTACAATTGTTTTAGTTTTCTGTGTAGAGATCACCATATTAAAGTCCTTTGCCCTTGTGTTGAATCTATGGGTTAGTCTTTGTAGATCGTCTTCATTGGATGCAATTAGGGCCGCATCATCTGTATAGCATAGTATTCTGATTTCTTTGTTCCCCATTTTGTATCCTCTTCCTTTATTAATAGTATTGATGATTTCATCCTTGAGTAGATTGAATAGCGTTGGACTAAGCGAGTCTCCTTGTCTTATTCCATTGCCCATATCGCTTTGATATGTAAGCTGGTCATCTAATTTGACTTCCATATTGTTGTTCTGGTAAATGTTCTCTATTGTTTTTATAACATTTAGTGGAATTTCTCTATCGTAAAGAAGGTGAATTACATCTTTAAGCTTTACTTTATCGAACGCTTTCTTCAGGTCTATTAGACATATGAATGCTGGTCTGTTATACTCTAGTGCTTTCTCGGTAATCTGTTTTATGATGAATACTGCATCTGTGCGACAACCCTGCTGTTCATCCGCTAAGGTAATTCTCTGATTTATTTGGCCTTGCAATATTTTGGTTGTAAGCTTCAAAATGGTGTTTAATAAGTTGATACCTCTGTAGTTGTCAGGTTGTTTTTATCTCCTTTTTTGTATAGTAGGATAAGCTCGCTTTTCTTCTACTCTTCAGGTATTTTATTATGTTTGATGATTTTGTTAATTAGTGCTGTTAGCTGTTCTGTTAATGCTTCTCCACCATATTTTAATAATTCATTTGGAATTCCATCTTTACTGCAGCTTTTCTGTTCTTCAGTTTTTCTAAAGTTTGTTTTACTTCTTGTACGGTTATCTCGACTTCCTCATTTGTAATGATTTCTGGTGTTTCTGATAAAGCTTTTTTAGGTATTCAATCCATGTGTCGTTATCTATGTGTTTCGTTTCGATTAAGTCTTTCATGTCTGATCTTTGGCCTCTTATGAAACGCCATATTTCCTTTTGTAGACCGTAAAAGTCGTGTTCCATTTCTTTTGAGAAGCGTTACCAGTGTTCGTTTTTAATTTCTCTTACTAGCGCTATTGTTTCGTTTCTTATCTTTTTGTAATTGTTGTATTCTTGTGGTGTTTTGTTAGACATGTATCTTAAGTAAGTATTCTTTTTTTCTTTGCATTTTTCTTTCACTTCTGTGCAGAACCAAGGAGTTTTCCGCTTCTGGAAATATTTATTTTTAAAAATTTTCCTTTCTCCTACAGCTTCTTTTGCTGAATCTAGGATGCTTGCTTTAATTTTCGCCCAGCTTTCTTCGATTCCATCACTTTCTACGATGTGCACGTTGTCGAGTTTATCTTTGACTCTCTTTTGGTATAGAAGTTTTGTTGATTCGCTCTGCAGACTCTCGACTTTTACCTTTGTGGTGTATTCTTCTTTTTTATTTTTATTGTTTTTATTGTTACATATGCGTGTCGTCATTCTGATTTTTCCAAGTATAAGCTTATGGTCGCTTCCTATTTCTGCAGATGTTAGTACTCTTATGTCCAATACTTGAGATACTTGAGAGAGATGTATTACCCTGTTCGTCAGAATGTAGTCTATCATTGACCTTTGATCTCTTGTATTTTCGAATCTGTATTTGTATTGTTCCTTATGAGGGAAAAAAGTGTTGTTGATGCGTAGGTCATTCGTGCTACATAGGTCCGTGGGGAGGTCTCCATTTTCATTTTTGATGTCTTCGTTATGACGCTGTTTTATCCCTAGTACGATGTCGTTGCCAACACGGGCATTTAAGTCGCCCGTAACGATCATAAATTCATTTTTAGGGACCTCATTTATCGTGTTTTGGAGGTGTTCGAAGAAGCTTTCTCTTGTGTCTGCGTCTCTGTTGTTCTCTGGAGCATAAATGTCTATTATGTGTAGAGACTTATCATTAAGTTTGAGTTTTACGTGAACTGTTCTTTGTGAAATGTATTTACAATCCTCTATTTGGTCAATGAATTTCTTGTGTAAAAGTAGGGCTACTCCTTCTTTAGCTCTGGTTTCTTTTGCCACGCCGCTGTAAATCAACAAGTAATTATCTAGCATAATTTGACCCTTTCCTTTTTTCTTGGTCTCCTGGAGTGCGCATATATCTATATTTAAAAAAACTATACATAGTTTTTTTAACGACAAGTGAAACATCTTGTGGTATTCTCTTCTCTTTTATTCTTCCTATGACACAATATCCTTTTTCTTTTAAATACACCATTAAAATAAATCCAGTAAATCTGTAGTATCTGTCGGTCCGATAGCCAAGCGGACCAGACGGCTGACTGTCATTCGCTTCACTGTCGAATGGTTAAGTGGTTGTGGGTTCAAGCCCCGGCCCGGTGTACAGAAAAATAAAACAGGCTAACGCAGCAGTTTCAAATTTTAAAACGAATCTGCGGCTTAGACTAGAATATGCTGGTGTCTCATAGGTTTATGGTGGAGCAATACGACAAGAGATAAGGGCTTATAGATCCCTACTGGAAGTATATATATGTATACATATATATACATATATATATAATATATATATATATATATATATATATATATATATTTATATATTATATATATATATATATATATATATATATATTATATATATATATATATATATATATATATACATATGATTTCAGTTGTTTTCCGGGTTTGACTCCGCGTTAAGTAATTTAACCCGGATCAACCGAGGTGAATATGGCTGTGACTGATATGGGATCTTTGACTACACTTGTCTACACAAGAGAAAGAAGGATTGTGAATACTGCTAAAGAAATTGACAAAATTGTTGAAATTGTGGTTCTTTAAAAGAGAACCATTCAACTTCTCTTATCCCTTCCCATTCTGATTTCCCTTACAATTGTGTGGTCAGCAATTAAAAGCAGACAAGTCAATTGTTGAGTTTTAAATTGAAATCATAAGTATAAAAAAGATCAATACCTAATATGGAACTTTGTCTGTTTTCTTTCAACAGTAGATTAATTGTTAGGTATTTATTTTTAATATATAAAACAGTCTCAAAAATTTTACTGTTCCTTGCTGTCCATGAACCACACAATTTAATCATTACAAAATTAATCATATTTGCTAATGCAAAAATGCAAGTTAAATTTTATCTGCCCTCTTTTTAAATATTTCCTCAGATATTTCATTATCAAGTTTCAACTATCTTTCCCATGGCAACGCTGGTTTTAGAGTTTTTCCAAGCAACATCTGAAAACAAAATGAATGTACATTCATAAATTGAACAAACTAAATTCAGATTAAGTTCATTAAAGTTTGCTTCTTGTGAATAAATCATAATTCAAAGTAAAATTAAAGACATGAGTTGTGCTGTAGTTTTAAGTTTTAAGTGCTGTAGTTTTAATAAATCTAAGCTGAATTAGAAGAATACCAACCCAACCGTTGGTATTTATTTCTAATGCCAAATGAGCAGTAATTAAACTGTTATACGTAAAAAATAAAAATAACTATAAATAAAATATATGGCCAACAACAAACCTTTATTTCATAAGCTAGCTGTAGTTCTTATAGCAATCTCATAGTCAGACATGAACATTTATGAGTTGGTAAAATGTGCCATCTAAATTACATATAAGACACAGTTAACAATATGCTTCATCGGCTGTATGTGACCACTTAAGTAATAGTGTAAATTCTTTAATGTACCTTAAATTGATTTATGTTTACAAGTTACAAACCTTTTAAAATCAGAGCTATATGTGTGTCCTCAAAAGCTTTATATTGCTTTTTCCCTAGCCAACTATCTTTTCCTTGAATTTTATTCCAGATCAGCTTCTTATGGCTTCTCCTGACAAATTCATTTATGGTCTCTTCACCAATTTTGGAAAGCTCATTATCCTAAAATATAAATCAACATGTAACAATAATCTAACTACCCCACAAACTTGATCATCCACGCTTAATTATTTTAGCTTAAACTATCTAATAAAAAAAAACAACCTCTGTTATAATATCAATCAAACATTTATTTGCAAATTTTGGTTTCTCATAGCCATGGTAAATACCTATTAAATCTACAATTTTAGGATATATAAACAAATTACACAAGATAGGATATGACTGACGACTAAAACTCTTTTTTTAGTGGGATTTTATCAAAAGGTACACAAATTTCTATAACATGGTTTTTTGTGAAGATAAAAATACCATTGAAATTTAAATCATATTCTGATCCATATGATTTTAATTTGTTGTACTTGTTGGGTGGAGCTCTGGGTGAAGCGAAGCAGGAAGGGTTCTAGCATTTGAACTCAAATGGGAAAGGTCAGTAACTTCTTCATAAATTTTAAATAAATCACCTACATAAGGGATTGGACAAACCTCGATGACCATGCACTTTTTAGAGTCACACAAAATTGAGAGGAGTGTGCCAGAATTGTCGCCAAGATCAACTAATTGGATAGGGTACCATAAGAAGAAGAATAAATCACCTAGTATTAAAGGACAAAGTCCAGTTGAATAACTTATTAGAAAAATTAAAAACATCTCGATAAGGTTTCCAGAATTCTCGTTACAATCATGTTTGGACCCTTCTTCAGTTTCATTGAAAGAAGAGCTTTGTAAAGGATCACCAAAATGGTCGTTCACGTGGTAATTTGGATTATTTTAGGTGCTTAACATGTTAATAAAAAGTTTAAATCGGAAGTAGAGTAACCTGAACTATTTGAACTGAAACTCTAATCAAAATTATCAGTTAGGGATTCCGAATAAAGGTTTGAAAGAGATGGAATATCGAGGTTATTAATATTTTCAACAGTATTCTCTACGTTTTTTGTAACCTTCCCCTGTTGATGACGCTTAAAAACAAATCGTTTTCTTTTAAATATAATAATTAAAAAATACACTAACTTTACCTTTTTGTAATAAAATAAAACCAATTTCTGAAGTATAACCTAACACGTGGTACCAAACCTTTAACAATATACTATAACCACAAAGCCAAGCGTCAAAAAACCAATGCACTGTATACTTTTTTTTTTTATTATAACTAATAAATTAACAATCAGAATAAAACAATATATTCTATAAGTTAATGTGATGAGTTTAAGTCCTGTCCCTTGGTTCTGGCGTGATGTGGTCCCCTCCAGTGAGAGAATCACGGGTCCATGTTACTGGTCTGTTGGCCAACGTCGCTTTAGTCTTCGGATAACTTGATGTTGAGGTATTGCGGAAATTAATGGGTTGGAGTGTGTGTTCACTTTTTGAATGTATTGTAATTTCTTTTGCTGGTATACTTCTTTCACTGTTGAGATATTGAGATCCTCATAGATTCGTTGGTTGGTTACGTACCAGGGTGCATCAACAATTGCTCTTAAGATTTTTGATTGACATCTTTCCATAATAGCAATATTAGATTTACTACTACAGCCCACAGCTCTATGCCATATGTCCATATTGGTTTAATAACTGTTTTGTAAATTAGAATTTTATTATTTATTGACAGTTTGGAGTTTTTTCCAATTAACCAATTGATTTCTTTTTGTCTTAGTTGTATTTGTTTTCTTTTTTTGGTGATGTGTTCTTTCCAACACAGGGTTTGGTCCAGGTGTAGCCCTAGGTATTTGGTTGTTTTAGTCCTGGGTATTTCCTCATTGTTGATATATATTGGTGGTGGTGTTTCTCGTCGTAAAGTGAAAGTTACGTGGGTTGACTTGTTTTCATTAATTTTTATTTTCCATTGTTTTAGCCAGTTTTCAAGCTCATACAAATAATCTTGGAGTTGTTGTGTAGCTATGTTAATGTGTTTGTGACTGGTAAGTGCTACTGTGTCATCTGCAAATGTGCCAATTGTTACGTTATGCGAAGTTGGTAGATCAGAAGTATATAATATATATAATAAAGGTCCCAGGACACTGCCCTGTGGAATTCCCGCCTTAATGGGATGCATTTTAGATATTTCTCCATTTACTTTTGTTCTAAACTGTCGGTTTTCCAAGTATGATGTAAGTATTCGAAAGAAGGGTGGTAATATTTGTTTAATTTTATAAAGAAGTCCTTTATGCCAAACCTTATCAAAAGCTTGACGTACATCTAGTGATACCATTGGGCAATATTCCTTTTCTTCTAATGCGGAATTGATTTTATGGGTTATTCGGTGGCATTGCTGGATAGTTGAGTGTTCTCGTCGAAATCCAAACTGAAAATTTGGTATCCAGTCTGCGCCTGTAAGGCCTGGATCTATTCTTTTTATTACAAGTTTTTCTAGTAATTTGGAGATTGTTGATAGCAGACTGATAGGTCGATAGGATGAGACTTCACTTGGATCCTTTCCTGGTTTTGGAAATAAAAGTATTTCTGCAATTTTTAGATTGTTAGGCCAATAATTACATCTTAATATTGCGTTAAATATATATGTAAGGATCACTATACCCTTTTTTGGTAATTCCTTTAGCATTTTTGGAGTTATTAGGTCAATTCCTGGTGACTTTTTGATATTTAGTTTTAAGATTTCTTCTTTAAGTTCTTTGGGTGTTGTTAATTTTATTGGATTTACTGACTGTTGTTCTGAGTTTAAATAATTAATAATTTCTTGATCTTCTTCATTGTTGTGTGGTTGGAATACTGTTGCTAAATGTTCAGCAAATAATTCGGATTTTTCTTTATCGCTTCTTGCCCATTGGTTCTGTGTGTTTGTGGTTTTTCTTACTGGTGGCGATATTGCTTGAGGTTTTAAGGATGATTTGATTGGTTTCCATATTGAATGGTCGTATCTATTAAGTTGTGTTACATATTTTTTGACTGACTCTTCTCTTGCAATTTTTAGTTGTGTTTTTAATTTATTGGCTAAGCGATTGTAAAACGTTTTATCCGCTGGGTTCCGACTTTGTTGCCATTTGGCTCTTGCTCTTCTTTTTTCAGCAATGAGCTTTTTAATTTCTAGTGGAATATTTATTCTATTCTCGATTTTATTTTTATCTGCATCGTTCGGTGTCGCTTCTTTTGCAGCGTTTTGTAATAATGTCATAAAGTTGTTTGTAGCTGCTTCTATTTCTGAAGGGCTTCTTAGTCTTACATTTAGTTTAATGTTTTCATCCAGTATTTTTCGGTAAACGTTCCAATCTGTTCTAGGTCCATGCAGTTTTGGAGTAGGTTGTTTGTTAATAACGCAGGTGCTAATTGTTGCAATAATTGGTGAATGATCTGAAGATAGATCATAGCTTGGAACTATGTCCATAAAGGTGTTAGATATTCCTTTTATGATGCAAAAATCTAAGAGGTCTGGTCTTTTTTTGGGGTCCGTTGGCCAGTACGTTGGTGTTCCTGTTGATAAATATGAGTATTTATTTTCTTGCATTAAGCTATAAAGCTCTCTCCCCTTTGTTGTTATTAATCTTGATCCCCAGTACGTGTGTTTACTATTGAAGTCACCAGCTGCGATAAATTTTGGACCTAGAGTATTGAAGAAGGATGCGAAATCGGTTTTTTTAATATTGTGCTTTGGAGGGCAATACACTGCTGCTATTGTTATTTCGTAAGGTAATGAGCACACTTTAATTACTGTAGCTTGGATACAGTCTGTTATATAACTTTCCATCATGAAATGTTTAATTGATTGTTTGATCAAAATTGCTGTACCTCCATGGGCTGTCTTGTCTGGATGGTTAGTATGGTACGTTAGATATTGAGGTATTTTAAAATACGATTTGTCTGTAAAATGTGTCTCACTTATTAATAATACATCTATAAAATTTTGTTGTAGAAATATTATCACCTCGTCCTTATGATTCAGCAGGCCATTGGCGTTCCATTCTGCTATTCGTAGAAAGAATTTTATTTGCATATGAGTTTACTTAGCATGTTTATTACCATGCTGTTTTGTTGCAAGATTTGATTAAACATGGCTTTGAATTCTTCTAAAAACTTCATAAGAATGGTGTTTGAATCTTGGTTATCTGAAGGAGCAGCAGGAGGTTGTCTATTACCCGCTGCATTAGCATAGCTTACATTTGGTCTTACTGTGTTGGGTATAAAGTTTCTGTTACGTGCTTGCGACATATTTTGGTGATGATTATATGTAGTTTGTGCTATATTTTTATTTCTATTTAAATTACGATAATATTCGCATCCTTTATAGTTAGCTGGGTGATCTCCTCCACATAAAGCACATGTAGCTGGTGTGTTCTTGTTCTTTTTACAACTGCTTGTACTGTGCTGTCCTCCACATTTCACACAGACATATGGTCTATTGCAATATGTTTTTGAATGGCCATATAATTGACATCTCATACATTGGATGATATTTTTGTTTTTTATAGGTGGTTCAATTTGTATATTGCAGTGTTGTAGTTTCTGAATTTTATAAATATCTTGGTTATTGTCTGATGGTTCAAGGTCAACAAAGAACATATTTATCGGCTCTTTTGTAATCCTATGTTTAGCATTAATGATGTTTCTTACCTTGTGACCCAGTTTTGTCAGTTCTTCTTTGATGTCTTCTGTTGCATGTGAATAGTGAAGGTATTTAATTACGACTCTATAGGCCCTTTCTTCCTTTGGTTGATATGTGTGATGAATAATGTTGTTCTCTCTCATATATCTGGAGAATTTTCTGTATATTTCTGGATCGCTACAAATTATTTTGACTGTATTATTTGCCATAGTTCTGGTTTCGTATTGTTCAGCTTCAGCTATTTCTGTAAATTTTTTCCTCATTTCTGGGAAGTCGCTTACATCGTAAACAAATATTGGTGGTGGTTTAGGTATTCTTGGCGCTGTTTCATTTTGATTGGTTTCATTTTCTTGGGTATCCGTTAGGGTATTATATTTGTTCGATAGTGTAATGGTATCATCTTCTTTGTCTGTTTCTACATTTGATCTGATTTTTCTGCGTTTTGTAGTTTTAACTACTTGCCATGAGTTATTTGTTGACACATTTGCACTTTCTGGTTCGTCATCGCTTGTTGATGACATTCTGTAGTATTGCTGGCTATTTCTGTTATTTATATTGCTGTTGTGTGCCGCGTTTTGTTGATTTATATATTGTTCTTGATTGGGCGGAAATATCATATTCGTCGAAGAATTAGTGGTTGGTTGATTTATTTGCATATTGTACATACCTGGTATTTGTGATGAGATTTGTGGATAACCCTGTATATTGTTGATTTGTGATTGACCCTGTGTGTTGTTTGGAATCTGCATTTGTGGGTAACAATTCATTTGGTTTGATGGATACTGGATTGGTAATGGCTGGCTGTTTACATTTTGTATTTGTTGGCTAACTATGTAGTTGTCGAATCCTGGTCCATTTCCCGTTGGAAACATTATAAATAAATTACTGTATTGTTTTTAAATTTAATTTGATGAGTTTATTATTTTTAAGTCTATTACTAATTGATTGCTTTTTAATCACTTCACATTTATCTGTTCAAATCGAGAAAACCGGTCGAATGTTGATAACAGAGAACCATTTAACGTCCGCTCGGTATGGAGTATCGATGTGAACTGCATTGTATACTGCCTAAATAGAATTCTTTTATTTCGTTTATTAAAGCATTAATTATATAATTAAACTGTGCCATTTGTTTAAGCATCTGTATATACTATATTATTTATCTATGGTTTAAATAGGTATGATATGACAGACAATGACAATTAACATCATCATTATTTTGTTCAGCCAGAGTATATACTATCACTTATTCATCTTTGAAAAATGATTTCAAGATTCATCTTGTTGATAAAAGTCATATTTTTACTTATTAGAATTTACCAAACATATATCATTGTGATAACTAGAATAATAAAACAATTGTAATTGAATTATCTAGAAATAAAATATTTTTACACTTTACCTTAAAAAAACCTGTTTTGGATATATTAAACTATACAATTTTTAATTAATCATTTAACCTTTTCGCTTTAAATTATTTTATTAACGTAAATAATTTTTTATTTTATTGAAACATTTGCTATTTGATCCCATAATTGGTAAATGTCGGATGTCAAGAAAACGAGTTCGGACGTCCAGGAAACGTCCGAGTATGGACGTCCAGGGAACGTCCGAGTACGGAAGTCCAGAGAAAGTCCATATTTAGTCCACCCAAAGTACGTCCCACTTTGTACGACCATAGTACATCCATTTTACGTCCAGGGACGTCCGGACCAAAACTGGACGTATATTGGACGTCCATAGATATATATATATATATATATATATATATATATATATATACATATATATATATATATATGTATATATATATATATATATATATATATATATATATATATATATTTATATATACATAGACTATAAAATTGCAGGGGAAATATTTTTATCTAGACGTTACAATATTTTTCTGTGTGATTTAGGTTTACTTATTAAAATTGAACTTTTAAGCAGAAAAAAAAAATAATGATAATTTATATATATATATATATATATATATATATATATATATATATATATATATATATATATATGTGTGTGTGTGTGTGTGTGTGTGTGTGTAAATATAAATATTTTCTTATTAGTATATTTTTCTTGCGTATTAATATTTTCAACTTAATATTCTTCACAGACTATTCTTTGAACATTTTATACCAGACCGTCCATACTGTAACAAAATCGTTACCGTATCTCAACTATTTGTGTAAGTTCTCTTCTTAGTATAACTGTTTTTTATCTCAAATAAAATTACGATAGTTTAAGTTCTACAGATACTTATTCGTATTTAACAAACTTGCTATATAACTTTTCTACTAATATTTACTTTATTTAACTTACCTCAAATATCTTGAATATTTTGTAAGTTTTCAAATGTTAAAAATGTGAGATAACGAAGTTTCGAGAGAAGCTTTTGAGAGGTTTTGCCAGGTTTGGATCAGTTTCAGTTTGGCAATCGTTTAATATAAATTCTTTGTTAGTAAATATTTTAAGATACACTCTAACAATTATAAAATGCAAAATTAAAAGAAGATTTTACAGCAACAAAAATATATAAATTTATTATTTTTCTACGGCATTCGAAACGGTAAAAATAAATAATTACTATTTAAATGGGAATAAGCCACAATGAAAGGGTAAAATACGTTTATTGACGTTTCAATTTCCACTTAGGAAACCGTTCTCAAAATACAATTAATGAACAACTTTTAAGTTTTAGAGGTATGTGTCCATTTAGAGTCTACATGAAATCAAAACCATCCAAGTATGGCATCAAAATATGGGCTTTAGTTGATACAACAATCACCTATGCTGCTAACCTTCAGATTTATACTGGAAAAGATGGTAACAAACCAGAAAAAGATCAGTGCAGAAGAGTAGTACCTGATTTGGTCTCATTTCTAAAAACTGGTTATGGCATCACTACTGATAAGTTCTTTAGCAGTGTTCCCTTGGCAAAACAACTCCTAGATCGACAAATAACATTATGTGGAACACTTCGAAAAAACAAGCAGGATATCCCTTCAGCCCTACTACCCAATATTTCTAGACAAGAAAAGTCCTCAGTTTTTGCCTTCACTGAGGAAATAACACTGGCGTCTTACGTTCCTAAAAAGAATAAGGCAGTGATTTTATTGAGTACAGAACATAACAACGATAAAATTAGCGGAGAAGAGACGGAATATAAGCCAAACATAATCTTGCATTACAATTCTACAAAAGGTGCCGTAGATACTATGGATAAGATGGTAAATGAATATTCTTGTAAAAGAGCTTCTAAGAGATGGCCATTTGTTTGTTTCAAAATCTTCTAGACATTGCAGGTCTGAATGCATACGTACTGTGGATGACAAAGAATTCCATTCGTGCGTATCAAGCTTCTCACGGACGCAGAGAATTTTTACTAAACCTGGGTCAAGAACTTATAAAGCCCCATGTTGAAAGGCGACTTACAAAGTCCACACAAATTCCATAAGCGAATTATAAACGCGATGTACGAATTATGCCCACCGCCACCAAGGGAGAATCGCGAAAACGACGCCACCATCTTGAAATCCTCAGGGCGATGTTTACTTTGTCCACGCAAGAAGGACCGCAAAAGCAGAAAAACGTACAATTATTGTAAATTCTTTGTTTGTGCTGAACATCAAACAACCACATTAATTCAAACAATAATATGTACAAAATGTAAAGCTAATCAAAAAAACGATAATTAATTTTTTCAAGACACCATATATTTTAATTGTTACTTATATTCAATAAAAAATACTTGCATTTGTTTTAATTATGTTTTAACTAAAATTATTGCGTTATGTTAATATTTAATCTATAAAAATGCATGGGGTACATAATGTACGCCCTCCGTCAACTACAAAACAACTTGACCCTTCGGTAGCGAAAGGTTAATCGAGACCTAACTCTGAAGGATTTTGAAAATATCATGGACTCAACTTTCAGAGAAACCACCAATAAATTACAGATAGCTGTGATGATAGCCAACCTCCAGTAGGAGAAGTAACTACAAGAAGAAGAATGTTACGTCATGAAAATCGTGGACTCAAATTAAGGTAAGCACGAGAACATGTGCAGTATGGCTTACAAGAGTAGAGTTAAGTGGCATTTATAAATGAAAAAAGGTTTATCTTTATCCTGATTATAATCCAGTCGGCAGAGGCGAAACTGCCACTAAGCCTTTAAAAAGTATACGAACAAGCTTAATTTTGTTTATAATGTCAATGTTGGGACCCCAAAATGTAAAGATGCAATAAAGTTTACCACCTCTAGAACTGGGCTCAGCTGTAAACAAATAAAGACTAACTGATGATGATGCTGACCACTAGGCTTCTCCATAAGCCCCTAGTAGGGGTCAAATAAAGAAAACCGATTTAACAAGTACGTGTACACAGTAGAAAAAATATTTCAAATAAAAGATGTAGCTGCAATAATTTTTAACAAAAATGTTTATTAGCCCTTTTTATGTAGAATGAACCGTTTTCTCAAAAACAACGCTTGAAGCAACCGGCGGTTTTAATGTCGGTTACGCGCGCGAAATCAATTTTAAAAAATGGTTCTGCTTGTTTACTCCCTTTGTGTTTGGTTGGAATATTGGGAAGCTTGTTCCAATGCTTGTTATTATACAATATCGTTTGTTATCGTTTTCATGTATATCGAGAGGTAGTAGTTCTTTTAGAGATAGACTAGCAGCCAACTATCACGTTAGATTATTGAGCGTTACTCAGAGTGCACGTTTAGAAAGAATTTACGAAAGTGAGCAACATTGCACCTTAACTGTACAGTGGATAAACTAATATGTCTGACACAGATATTAATATTCATAATATCGTCGAAAAGGAAACGAAAATATCACCAGTAAAAGCTTAAGGAGATGAATTTCTCAATATATCCGATTAACTTGATATCAGAAAAGGTGAAAAGAAGAGATACAAAATAGCCAAGCATAAAGCAAAATAAGAAAAAAGGAAAATTGGTATTTTCATCTTAATAAATGCATTTCTTTTAAAAAAATAATAAAATAGTAGTTTACAAAATATATCTCAAATACCGATGAAGAAAATACTTTAATAGTGTATTAAAGAATTTGTCAGAATAATTTGATGAAAAAACAGTTAAATTAGTGAAGAAAGTAAGTACAATGATCGTCAAAATAACAAAATAGTCTATTTCTATAGAATTTTCTAAATTATAGTATACCTGCAATAATCCTTAAAAACTATAATGTTTTCCTACATCTTATAAAACCATAAAAATTAAATGTCGAAAAATTAACTAGTTCAGCCATAGACAAATAACTAGAGAAACGAAGGGGTGTAGAGCTAGTTCGCGTCCGTAGTAGAATACTACACGTGCACCCTGGGTAATGCTAAATGAACTAGCACATACTGGCAGTCAGACAATCCTTAGGATCTCCTGACCAAACAACATTTCCAACGAAAAATGATAAACAAAATAAACGGCCCTTGTGAGGACCGCACAACTAGACCAATCGGACCTATAGTTCGAATTTGCCAGATAAACATAGAAGGCATAAGCTATGCAAAAAGCCAGTTTTTATCAAAACTATTAAAAGATGACAACATTGACTTAGTTGCTATACAGAAAACTCACTGCGAAACAGAGGAGCAACTACAAAAAAGGGGCAAAATTCCGGGATATGAACTATTAGGCGCAACTTACCACCGAACATATGGCACAGCTACATATGTCAAAGAAGATATTGAAAATGCCTCGCTAATCTCTACTTCCACTGATGACTGTATTTATAATGTGGTCACAAAAATCGCTAGCATTACCGTGTCCAACATTTACAAGCCACCTGCTACTCACTGGCCAGTCCAAACAATTCCAGTACAGCCTCACCCTGCTGTATATGTTGGAGATTACAATAGCCATCATGAACAGTGGAAGTACAAAAATAGTGATGCAAATGGGAATGCTTTAATAAAATGGGCAGAAGACAAACGCTTATACCTTTTGTTTGATGCCAAAGATCGACCAACTTTCAGATCTGCGGCATGGAGGCGGGAATACAACCCCGACCTATGCTTCGTCTCAACCGACAACAAAGACTTACCTTTAGGGGTTTCACGAAGAGTTCTAACTGATTTCCCACACAGCCAACATCGACCAGTTATAATAGAAGTAGGGACGCAAATCCCTTTAATTAGTTCTATCCCACGTCCAAGATGGAATTTTAAAAAGGCCAACTGGACTGACTTCTCTGTGGATCTAGATAAATATCTAGGATGGATTACACCGAATATCAAAAACTACCATAGATTTGTTGGTGTCGTGCTAAGTGTAGCCAAAAAACACATACCGAGAGGATATCGCAAAGAATATGTTCCTGGCTGGTCGGAAAATAGCGAGGAATTATATCAGAGCTTTCTTGAAACTGGCGACCAAGAAATAGCGGATGAACTACTGTACAGCCTAGACGCCGCTAGAAGACAAAAGTGGATCGAAACAGTAGAAAGTCTAAACTTCCAGAAATCAAGCAGACAGGCATGGTCATTACTAAGAAAATTAGGGAGTGGTGTCCGTAAGAAACGCCAAGAGGCAGCCGTAAAGCCAGATGCCATAGCATCACATATAGTGAAAACATCCAGAGCACCAAAGGATAAAGCACACACCATCTACGTAAAGAGAGAACTTAAAACTTTAAAACATGTAGCCACAGAAACGGAGCATTCCCTCCCCTTCACCAGCGAAGACATATCAGAGGCTCTAAAAGATGTTAAGCCAGCAAAAGCACCAGGATTTGATAATATTCACCCTGAATTCCTACTAAATTGTGGCAAGTATACAAAAGTTTGGTTGGCTCGATTTTTCACAGACATCATGGAAACTGGAAATATCCCACAAGAACTAAAGCGCTATAAGATAATAGCCATACCAAAGCCAGGCAAACCCGCTGACAACCCAAAAAACTACAGACCAATTGCGCTTCTCTCTGCTATCTACAAACTATTAGAGAGGCTTATATATGATAGAATCAGTACAGAACTGCTCCAGGTGATCCCAGTCGAACAAGCGGGTTTTCGACCAGAATGAAGCTGCGCGGACCAGGTCATGTCACTCACCACCTACATCGAAGCGGGTTTCCAAAGAAGACTTAAAACTTCAGCGGCATTTATTGATCTCTCGGCAGCTTACGATACAGTATGGAGAGAGGGTCTTATATACAAAATTCTCCGTGCAATTCCCTGTAAACAAATAGCACGTTTAATAGATAGCATGCTCAACGACCGAATGTTTCAAGTAGTGATGGGCACAGATGTCAGCCCACCAAAGAAACTTAAGAATAGCCTACCACAGGGATCAGTGCTCTCTTCATTACTATTTAGCTTATATTTAGCAGATATGCCAGAAACACAATCAACAAAGTTCGGATACGCCGATGACTGGGCCCTCACTACACGATGCAGAACACTAGAAACATATGAAGAAGTTCTGACAGCAGACTTATATATATTGAGCAAATATTTTCGCAAGTGGCGGCTTCAACCAAATGCATCCAAAACAGAAGTAAGTTGTTTTCACCTGAACAATAAACTTGCTGGAAAGGAACTTAACATACGCTTTGAAAATACCACACTTTCTCATAACAAAACACCGAAGTACCTGGGCGTTACACTAGACAAAACGCTATCATTTAAAGAGCATTTAACAAAAACTGCCCAAAAGTTGAGTACAAGAAATAACATTATACAGAAGCTCTGCGGTACCACCTGGGGAGCATCGGCTTCCACTCTCCGCTCTACTGCTTTAGCCGTTGTTTTCTCGACCGCTGAATATTGTGCCCCAGTTTGGCTACACAGTCCACACGTAAAAAAGGTCGACACTCAGCTGCACAGCACTATGAGGATGATAGCTGGTACAATTAAACCAACTCCCACCCAATGGCTTCCAGTATTAAGTCACATTCCACCTCCACATTTACGACGAGTTGATGCACTTACACGTGAATACAAAAAGATCATGAACAATATAAACCTGCCGATCCACTAAGATACCGAGGATGCACGAAATACCCGTCTACGTTCTAGAAAACCACCAATGAAAACGGCAAGAATGATACATGAGGAGTTCAACATCACGAATGCATTGTCCCAAGAACGGAATGCATGGCAAAATAACATGCCCTGTATTACCCACAAGCCACCAGGTTTTGATCTTCCACGTAAAACATGGTCCACTCTAAACAGGATCCGAACCAGACATGGCAGATGTGCATACATGCTACATAAATGGGGAAAGAATCCGTCTCCCCAATGTGACTGTGGGAAGGACCAAACGATCGACCACATTATTGAAGAGTGTCCCTCAAGATCCTATAACGGTAGCCCTGAAGACTTCCTGTTTGCAACTTCAGAGTCAATTGATTATGTTAATACACTTGATGTTTGTTTGTAATTATTTAAAGTTTGTCATATACCTATATTACTAGTGTTTGTAATTTTGTTCTAAATGTGTTGTAATTGCCATACGATAAATAAATAGAGAAACGAAACCTAATTTTTAAACATACATATCGGCCGATTATTAACTCATTATAACGCTAACTTTCGTATCTACTTCACGTCTTTCGTAAACATCCATAGATGAATATCCACAGATACTGATAACTGGTATCGAAGCAGACGAAGTAAATGTGTCTAATTGGGTGCACTACAATAAATTAAGCCTTTTGGCAGAAATAGGTCCGCCAGAACAGGCACCGATTCTTTAGATAATATAGTTGGATAGAAAGTTGGAGTGTGAGTAAAGACGAATATTCAACTAGTAGTAGTACTAAGACTGCAATTTGGAACGTGAATGCCCAGCAACAGAATCCTTCGTTTAAAACATTCTCAAAAATTGTAAAGTTGTAAGTATTTAAACGGAGATTGTAGAAAAAGCTGGACACATTACCTGATGGTAGTGGATTTATAGCCTGTAAATCAGATTCACATCCTCGGATCTTTCGTCTCTCAATAACTTTACGTTTTCTCGATGACGTTGATACTCTACATCTCTATTCTTGTTTTTAGGTTCAGTACAATTAATATACGTAAGAAAGGAGATAAGCTTAAATGTGAAAACTATAGAGGGATATTAGTCACTAGTACAAACAGCCGTTTATATGGACGAATAATTAGAGACAGCATTGAGAAGGAATACAAAGACCAAAAGAAAGAAGAACAATCCGGTTTTTGAACAGAAAGAAGCTGTACTGATAATATCTTCTGTCTCAAACAACTAATAGAAAAAAAATTTAGCACAAACCAACAAACTCACCTCATGTTTATTGACTTGCAGAAGGCGTACGATACAGTTCTTGTAAACAAACTATGGAACAGACGAATGTTTACAACAGATGAATATTAGTGTCACCTTAATAAAAGCCTTAAGAAATTTGTATGAAAGGTCAACATCACAAATAAAAACTGGAAACAGACTATCGCAAAGCTTTCTGGTTAATAAAGGTCTACGTCAGCGGCGTTGTGTATCACCGAGCTTGTTTAAAATATATATTGCAAAAGCATTGAAAGAGTGGAAACGAAAATGCAGAGGCATGGGCATAGACCTTGGAGAGATTTGCTTGTATACATTGCAGGTTGCTGATGACCAGGTTGTTATAGCAAACGATAAAGATGATCTGAAGTAAATGGCAAGAAAATTACAAGAAGAATATAGAAAGTGGGGAATAGAAATTAATACAGAAAAAACAAAATACTTGCCAATAGGTACCAAACTATCGAACATTAAATTGGAAAATAACGAAATCATCATGCCCTGCTACCATTACGCTTACCCAGGAATCGTTTTTGACACAACGGTTAAAGTTGATGAAGAAATAAAGAGAAGAATAATACAATCCAGAAAAACAATCGGTTGTTTAAACAGCGTACTGTGGAGTTATGATATGGGAAAAAAGTGAAAAAAGCACAATATCTACGAATCTCTTATTACAAGCAGTCTATTGTATGGAGTAGAAACTTGGCGAATAACCGCAAACAACAGAAGAAAACTGGAGGCAGTAGAAATGAATGCTTTTAGAAGATCAGTAGGAGTGTCACGCAGAGAAAGAATATGTAATGATGAGATAAGACAGCAAATGGGGGTTGACAGCTCTCTAATAACAGACATAGAAAGAAAACAGGTGATATGGTACTGACACGTCCAGAGACTGGATAACTCAAGACTGCCAAAAATAATTATGCAATGGGTACAACCAATCCGCAAAAAGAGAGGAAAACCCAATAAATCTTCGCAAGAGGTCTTTAAAACGTCAGAAGAAGATAATAAAACATATTAAGAAAAGAGGTTTTGCACACTTCTATATAATTATCAGTTATCGGCAGCACATACTTATAATTATTGTATCTAATCTGTTTATTGTGGTGAGATGAAAGTTTCTTCGATGTCTCCTCAACTAGAAAAGTTCGCTGAATTCTCAAATCACCAAGGGTCTAGAACTTTCGATTAATGTTGTGACATAGTTTATCATTAAATTGTGCCAAACACTTCAGTTTACAGCGTTCTGTACATGTAGGTTTCAGTTGATGCTGTTCAACAATAACTTTTTTTCCTGTGACATAAGCTTTACCTGTATTGCAATTATTTTTTCTAGTTATGACTTCGCACTTGGATTCACTTCTTTTCCTTTTTCTAACTGTCTATACTGAAATTAAAAACACTTTCTTTAGTAAGTAAATTTATTTAAAACAATAACAATTATAAATGAATATTCAAAAGCCATCTTACCTTCATTTTCTTCTGATTTTTCGCCACTGTCTACTTTAGCTTTGGCTCAATTTTCATTCTCAATAGGATTAATTTTGAAATTTCAACATTTGCATCTGCTAACTAAATTTTTACTTCCATCATCAGAAATGATACCAAAAAGAAAACAATTTTACTTATTGTCAAAATTAATTAACACCAAGTTGCCTTCGTGATCTACAGTAGCCTCCAAGACAGATGTATCCTACATTAAAACCGAGTGATAGAATGTATAATCGACCAAAGATATTTATTGTCAAAACTTTGGATTTGGATAAAACAATTTTTAAAACTTCTCACCTCTGTAATAATTTTTTTGGTGAAAATATTGCTGTCGTTATCAAACTCTACAGTAACTGGATTATCATCTGCTCCAAGTAACATCTCCTGTAAAATTAAAATCACAGTTACCTTAAACGGTCTTAAAATTTTCAGGAAATTGATAAATAAAATTCGAGCTATCTATTACGGTTCTATTTCCAACGCACAACAGTAATAACTATATTTAATGTATCAAATAACGGATAGGATACAATTAAGGAAACAAAATTTATTCTAATATAATAAACTAATAACAGAGACACTGACAGAAGATAATAATCTTTTTCTTAAACTTAGTTACTTGATTTACAAATCATTTATGATAAATGCAACATCAGTTTACTACGATTGATGGAATCTTTTCCACAACTATTACGACCCATTGTAATTAATTTTAATACCAGGCTGCTGTTAACTGTTAAACACAGACCAACAACAACTAAGTAAACTAAAATAAGGTCAGAAAAAGCAGTCTCATTGTGTAGTAACTTCCAAATCCTAAAGTCAAACTGTTGTATGTTACATGCCACATTCGACTCCACTAGAAGTATATAAGTAAACACTGTAGTAAGTTACATACGTTCACACGGAAATAGATAAAGCAGAAGTCCTAAAGGATGAATTAGAACGGGCGTGTAGGAATAACGAACACCCCAACAAAGACATAGACTTTGAAGAAGAGGTAGAAAGAACAGCAAGAAGACTTAAAAGAAAAAAGGGCAGAATAGGAATAATGCACACATCTCCCGAAGAAGTAAAATAATTAATAAAGCTGACAAGCGAAAAAAAATGCTCCAGGACTAAATAGCGTTACAAATAGGGTCCTAAAAAATCTATCTACAAAAGCTATTGTTTACACCACCAACATTATAAACAATATGCTCAAACTATGATATTTTCCAGATAGATGGAAGAAAGCACATCATAATCGCCAAGCCAGAAAAAAATGGCACATTTCCACAAAACTACACGCCAGTCAGCTTATTATCATCAATTAGCAAGATTGCAGAAAGAGTAATATTAAAAAGATCAAACGAAGAGTCTCAAGCAATACGCACCATCCCAGAGGCTCAATTCGGGTTTAGAAGCGAACACTTCTGTGAACTACAGGTGTGATGACTTATAGAGTTTACAACGAAAGGATTCAACGAGAAAATGTATACGGCAGCATCATTTCTAAACGTCAGTAAAGCATTTTACAGTTTCTGGCATGATTGACTCATTTATAAAATGAATTCAATATGATACAGCGAGGCGATGAGATGCCTCTTCGGGTCATACCTAGCCAACAGAAGCTTCAAAGTTTGAATAGGGGCAACCGTATCCAAAGTCGAGACCCTGGAAGCAGGTGTGACTCAGGGAGCTGTGCTATCGCCGTACCTGTACACATCTATATGGCCGACACGCCAAAAAACCAGGATCCCTGTTGAGTCTTTACGCTAACGACACAGCAGTATCTGTTAGCTGGAGAAACCCTGATCCTACAGCTAATCATCTGCAGAGAGCACTGAACAGATTCCAAAGCTGATGCATAAAATGAAAAATAGCCTTAAACCCGGTCAAAACATAGGCTGTAATGTCTAGTCACAGAAGAAGTGTACCAAACCCAGAAATTTATATTTGAAACACCCCAGTAGAATGGACCAATGAGGTAAAATACCTAGGGGTGTTACTCGACAAGAAACTGACTTTCACACAACACATAAACCAACAAACATACAAAGCGAAAGCGCTGAAAAATCAGCTCTCAACGTTCATTGAAAGAAGACGCAAACTGAGATTTAAAACCAAAATCAGGATTGCAAATAGCATCATCTTGCCAGTCCTATCGTATGCCACCGCTGCGTGGGGACACACCTGTAAATCTAACAGAATAAAATACAGACAACGCAAAATCAGATAATCAGAGATGCCCTAAAACTACCAAAATACGTACCTCTGAGAAATTTATACAAAGAATCAGGACCAACAAGAATCCTACGCATGCTAAACAAGAGAGCATACGAATTATTTAACGAACTAAACAACCACACAAGTAGTATACTAAGAGAGCTGACACACTACAACGAAAATATCAGGACGGTACACAGAAGACCTAAACAGCAGATAGCCGGATATAGGGAGAACCCAAATAAATAAATAAATAATGAGATGGTCGCAAAGTCGTCAAACACAAGAATGCAGTTAGGTAAAAACAATATACGTGGGGTGTGTGAAAGACCTTTGCACCCTGGAATGCACACAGTAAATACACCCACACGATAGAATTAGTAAAAAACTTTAATTCATTTCTAAACGTCAGTAAAGCATTTTACAGTTTCTGGCATGATTGACTCATTTATAAAATGAATTCAATATGATACAGCGAGGCGATGAGATGCCTCTTCGGGTCATACCTAGCCAACAGAAGCTTCAAAGTTTGAATAGGGGCAACCGTATCCAAAGTCGAGACCCTGGAAGCAGGTGTGACTCAGGGAGCTGTGCTATCGCCGTACCTGTACACATCTATATGGCCGACACGCCAAAAAACCAGGATCCCTGTTGAGTCTTTACGCTAACGACACAGCAGTATCTGTTAGCTGGAGAAACCCTGATCCTACAGCTAATCATCTGCAGAGAGCACTGAACAGATTCCAAAGCTGATGCATAAAATGAAAAATAGCCTTAAACCCGGTCAAAACATAGGCTGTAATGTCTAGTCACAGAAGAAGTGTACCAAACCCAGAAATTTATATTTGAAACACCCCAGTAGAATGGACCAATGAGGTAAAATACCTAGGGGTGTTACTCGACAAGAAACTGACTTTCACACAACACATAAACCAACAAACATACAAAGCGAAAGCGCTGAAAAATCAGCTCTCAACGTTCATTGAAAGAAGACGCAAACTGAGATTTAAAACCAAAATCAGGATTGCAAATAGCATCATCTTGCCAGTCCTATCGTATGCCACCGCTGCGTGGGGACACACCTGTAAATCTAACAGAATAAAATACAGACAACGCAAAATCAGATAATCAGAGATGCCCTAAAACTACCAAAATACGTACCTCTGAGAAATTTATACAAAGAATCAGGACCAACAAGAATCCTACGCATGCTAAACAAGAGAGCATACGAATTATTTAACGAACTAAACAACCACACAAGTAGTATACTAAGAGAGCTGACACACTACAACGAAAATATCAGGACGGTACACAGAAGACCTAAACAGCAGATAGCCGGATATAGGGAGAACCCAAATAAATAAATAAATAATGAGATGGTCGCAAAGTCGTCAAACACAAGAATGCAGTTAGGTAAAAACAATATACGTGGGGTGTGTGAAAGACCTTTGCACCCTGGAATGCACACAGTAAATACACCCACACGATAGAATTAGTAAAAAACGGTAACAATTGTTACCAGGCATTTTAGAGTCCCGAAAATCCAAGGAAGACCCAAAAAATGTGCGTTTTCTGATAATTTTATTTAGTTTCTCAATTAAATATCTTTCACTTATACGTTCTAACGTATTAAATTCAATTTTTCAAATATAGAAGGCCCGTTAGGCCTTCTTAACACAAGGGGCAGGGTTAATCACTGCGTGTGTGTGTGTGTGTGTGAGTGTGTGTGTGTGTGTGTTACATATGACGGGTATTTCCTTAAATTAATATATGGTATGTAACATACTACAGTCTTCTATTCAGAGTCTGTGGCACCTTTTTGAACTAAAACAACTCTTGTTGGCCGAACAGCTTTTAAATGATGAGAGCTCTATACTGCGACAGAGTTTCATTGACAACAGCTCTTTAAATCACATACGAATCAAACATAACCTGAAAATGGTTATTTTGCAACTTACAACAGTTGTCATCTTAGGGTGCGATATAATCTTCTGATGTTAAAAATAAGTAAATATTAAGTAAAAACCTGCGGTAGAAATAATCAAATAAAAATATCTTATTTTTATTTTAACTCATTTACAAATTAATTGCATTCAGTATTATTGTTATGAAATTATTTAAATATTAAGAAGTTGGTAATTTTGACAAAAATTGTTGATTTTATGTCGACGTCATATTAATTACATTTATTACAATAATTTGTGTCTTTAACCTATCTACTTTTTATAAAATACAACTCTGTTCGTGAAATCTAAACCTACGAAGGATCTGAGTTCTGTCTTTAAGAAACTTTCAATTGATTAAACTAACTAAAATGGATGATAATTAAATTTTAGAGCTAAACATTTTAGATATCTAAAAATTCTAAACAGAAAAACTAAAAAGAATTACTGGAATTAATTTTGTCTACTTCATTATATTCAAATAGTTATTATTGTATTTATATGGAAATAAATCACGATTGAAGGTAATGAGAAACCTACATTTTATATCCAATTCTACATTTACATTACGAATCATAAGATCATTGTTAATTATAAATTAGGAAATTATGTTTGTGTAATGTGTAAATTATTTGAAAGCCTGTAAATGCGGCTATATACGGTCTTAGGAGCCATGCAGTAGCTACGAGGAATATACTCTAACAACATAACTTATAAACTTGTCAGAAGAGGATAAGCTGTGAAATACTTAGCTCCGGAGCCAGCCTATAGATGAGTACCATAAAGCACCTCCTGCGACCAGATAAAAGTGTGGTTTCCAAATTTGGAGGAAATTTTACTGAGGAGAGTTTTATATATATATATATATATATATATATATATATATATATATATATATATATATATATATATATTGTTATGCTATGTAAAATTGAAAATAATATTTGGTTGCTTAATATATTTCTAAGTACAAAATATATTATTTCAAAATTTTTCAATTAAAAAACTATAAAAGATATTTCCAAGAAATGAAAGTACATTATCCTGGATTACCTGTAGTAAACAAAATTTTAAAGATATGCATAAATTATTTTCTTTGTATTTGAGTGAGCTTAGTAAAACCATAAAAAATGCGAGCGGGTTTTCCAAATGAACTTGTACAGTAAATAAGACAATACAATAGAATATTTAGAAAATATATTTCTCCGTTAGTTCTTAAGAAATTGTAGAGACCGATTAACATGTTAATAGTTAGGAAATTTATAATTGTAGGTAAAAATTGTTGTTAGCTAAATTTTTGAGGAAAAAAAGAGGAGTTGTTTTCCAAGGGTGCAAGTAGAACGAACGTTATTCTCTAGTGGTTCCCCAGAGGTAGAAAGCAGTAGAAGTGAATGTTTGTGAGTTTTCGTGGAGTACGTGTATCTGACAGAAGCTGATCCAGTAAAATATTGTAAGTTATAATTTTCTACTTATATTCCAAGAGTCACTGTTCAGGCCAGAACGAGAGATTCAGTTTATCGAGAGGAGAAGAGGCTAGCATAATTTAAACGATACGTGCATTTGAAGGAGATTATTAGATAGGCTCGCAACAATGTGTTGTAAGATTGCTGATTACCTAGCTGACTGCTAAGAATAGATAGTGTAGGCTACAAGGAACAAGGATTTGTACAACTCATCATCCGAGAGACAGTTTTACTATTCGTCAGTTTTTCTGTATTAACAACACATTTGTTTTTACAATTTCGTTAGAAAAGATATAAATATTTTGATCAGGAGATTTAGAACAACAATTTTGATTTGAAATTTAAATTTATATTGCATGTGCCATAAATTTTAAAGGTTCACGTACGTAAAACAAAATTTGAATAATCATTATATGAGATATTTTTTATTGAAAATATTTGAGTGTGAATTTTATTTCAATATCTATATTTTTATTTCAATAGATAATGTTGTATCATATATGATTTTTATTATTCCGGTATTCTTTGGACCTTACCTATCATATGTAAAGCATAGATATAAAATAGTGTGATAAAATCATAATTGCATCATTTAAATAAGTTTAATTGATTAATTAATTAGCTAATTAATTGCTTGGCACACCTCAGACTTTTAATATCACATTAATATATATATATATATATATATATATATATATATATATATATACATATATATATATATATATATATAATATATATATATATATATATATATATATATATATATATATGTATATATATATATATATATATATATATTCTTAGAAAGGGCTTTAGTGACTATGTGAGTAATATATACGGATATATTGGGTTTAGTAGTCAATATATTGGCCTTTAAGTAAAACTCTTTTAGGTTTGCTAAGCTTTCGAGTTTATTTTACTCTTTTTCAAAACATACTAAAAATTAACATAAAAAATTTACATTAGAAAAATGAAGTTCTTATGTTTTAAATAGGCTTACCCTTGTGAGAATTGTCTTTTAAAATTAGCAAAATTTTACATTTTGTCATTATGTCATTAACATAATGACATTAAATTTGATTTACTTTTTATTTCTGTCACAACTTATTACTAAGGTTTCCATATCTCTTCTATTTTTTATATTTATTTTAGGTGAGTTTGACAGAAGAAGTGTCTATGTTTATGCAAACCTTCATTGCAAATTTTGATATAATATTAGTTATTAAACAAGCAACAGAGTTTATGTTACTAAGTATTTAAGAAAGAAAAAATACAAATAAAAATAAATTTTATCTCATTTGAACTTGGAATAATCCCTTTCATATGCGTAACTTTGAAGAACTTTTATATTGTTATTCTTTTATTTAAAAGAAGATTACTGTATATAGCACTAAGATTTTCAATGTCTTCTCTTTTGTTTAAGGTGTTTTGTGTAGTTTTAATTAAACACATTTCTAGAAACAGTCTTTTGTTGTAATTTCTTTCAACAAGAAATTACAACAAAAGACTGTTTCTAGAAATGTGTTTAATTAAAACTACACAAAACACCTTAAACAAAAGAGAAGACATTGAAAATCTTAGTGCTATATACAGTAATCTTCTTTTAAATAAAAGAATAACAATATAAAAGTTCTTCAAAGTTACGCATATGAAAGGGATTATTCCAAGTTCAAATGAGATAAAATTTATTTTTATTTGTATTTTTTCTTTCTTAAATACTTAGTAACATAAACTCTGTTGCTTGTTTAATAACTAATATTATATCAAAATTTGCAATGAAGGTTTGCATAAACATAGTCACTTCTTCTGTCAAACTCACCTAAAATAAATATAAAAAATAGAAGAGATATGGAAACCTTAGTAATAAGTTGTGACAGAAATAAAAAGTAAATCAAATTTAATGTCATTATGTTAATGACATAATGACAAAATGTAAAATTTTGCTAATTTTAAAAGACAATTCTCACAAGGGTAAGCCTATTTAAAACATAAGAACTTCATTTTTCTAATGTAAATTTTTTATGTTAATTTTTAGTATGTTTTGAAAAAGAGTAAAATAAACTCGAAAGCTTAGCAAACCTAAAAGAGTTTTACTTAAAGGCCAATATATTGACTACTAAACCCAATATATCCGTATATATATATATATATATATATATATATATATATATTATATATATATATATATATATATATATATATATATAAGAATGATAACATGCACTAGTAATATTCAGTGAAAAGAGATAATGCTGGGAGATACCCTTTTATACCTGAGGAAGCAATATATATATATATATATATTATATATATATATATATATATATATATATTTATATATATATATATATATATATATATATATATATATATATACAGGGTGGTCCTTAAGTAATTGTACAAAAAGAAACCGCAGATTCTATACTTTAAAATATTACGATTTAAGCCAACTTACTTAAATAAAATGTTGATATTAAAAAAGATACAGGGTGGTAAAGTAGAAATTTAAAATTTCATTTTTCGCTATAACTTTCATGTTTGTAAACATTTATATATAAAAATTTACAGCTGGGTACTATTTAATATTAGAAATTATAATTTGATGAACACTTTGATATAGCTAATAGAGGGCGCCACATATGCCACATACGTCGCATACATTTGCACTTAACTTTTTTGTTCTTTAAGTTACCGGTATTTTTTATAAAAAATATTAAAGATACGTTATTTTAACAAAGAAAAGGTATACTTGTTAATAACTTCAAAACTCAACAGTTTTCGAGATAATCGCATTTTACAAATCAACTGCATAATTCTGAATTAACGCAATTACTCCAGGCAATGAAAGAAAAATAGATAAAAACATCAATACTTCCGAATTTTGTTATAAAATACCTTTAATAAAGTCAATAATTAACGAAATATTAAATAAAATAAATATATCAGTAGGATAATTAATAGTAGGATCTGATAATATAACAGAATAATTGGATTTTACATCAAACATTTTACGTTTTGTATTAAATTGAAGTCATAATCAAAACATTTTATTTACAAACCACATTAAGAAATAGTTAAACTAAATAACATTAAACTGTTGGTCAAAGTAAGTGTTCGATATGTCCACCATTTTCTTTAATTCATTTGTCAATACATTCCATAAAATATCGTCTCATATTAAATAGCATCATTGGTTCTATACAAACTGCTGCAGTATTTATTATAGTTGTTTTAAGTATGATAATAAGTAATTTTTTAAAATTTTTATGAATTAAATAATTATATTATTATCTCACCACAAGAATATGACTACAACGAACAATCCAACGTTCAGGAAAGTGTATTTAAATACTGTCTCACTCCGCTTTCTCTGTAATGTAATGGTTTACCATCTTGTAGAAACCACATATTTCGCCTTACGTTTGATGACAATTCTTCCAATATATCAATAAAACCATTTTATAAAAAATGTAAATAAATCTCGTTATTCAAATTGCAAGGTAATTCGCATATCCGTAAAACATCATTCAAAATTCATATGTAAAATGCATGTCCTATGGTTTGGAACCATTGATAATTATTTTTTACGGATATGCGAATTACCTTGCAATTTGAATCACGAGATTTATTTACATTTTTTATAAAATGGTTTTATTAATATATTAGAAGAATTGTCATCAAATTTAAGGCAAAATATGTGGTTTCTACAAGATGGTAAACCATTACATTACAGTGAAAGCGGAGTGAGACAGTATTTAAATACAACTTTCCTGAACATTAGATTGTTTGTAGTAGTCATATTTTTGCGGTGAGATATTAATATAATTATTTAATTCATAAACATTTCAAAAAATTACTTATTATTATACTTATAACACTTATAATCAATACTGCAGCAATTTCTTTAGAACCAATGACTCTATTTAATATGAGACGATATATTATCGAATGTATTGACAAATGAATTAAAGAAAATGGTGGACATACTGAACATTTACTTTGACAAAAAGTTTAATTTTATTTACTTTAACTATTTCTTAATTTGGTTTATAAATAAAATGTTTTGATTATGACTTTAATTTAATACAAAACGTAAAATGTTTGATGGAAAATCCAATTATTCTGTTATTTATCAAATCATATTATTTTATTCTACTGATATATTTATTTTATTTAATAATTCATTAAATATTAACTTCGTTAAAGCTATTTTATACCAAAATTCAGAAGTATTGATGTTTTTCTTTAATTTTCTTTCGTTGACTGGAGTAATTGCGATAAATCAGAATTATGTAGTTGATTCCTAAAATAAAATTATCTCGAAAACTGTTGAGTTTTGAAGATATTAACAAGTATACCTTTTTTTTGTTGAAATAACGTATCTTTAATATTTTTTATTAAAAATACCGGTAGCTTAAAGATCAAAAAAGTTATGTGCAAATACATGCCACATATATGGCATATGTGGCGCCCTCTATTAGCTACATCAAAGTTTGCATCAAATTATAATTTCTGATATTTAATAGTACCCAGTTGTAAATTTTTGTACATAAATGTTGACAAACGTAATATATATACATATTCATGTTCTCCCATTTTATTTTTAATTTCATTAATCTCTTCTATCTGTTGTACCATTTCTCTTTTTATGACCTCTACACATCCTTTAACTTTCTGCTCATAATTTTCCAAACGCTGTTCTATATTTCTGTTGTTTTCTTCTATTGTTTGTTTTGTTTCATCCATTTTTAGTGATGTTTCTTTTTGGGTTTTCTCCATTGTTGGTTTTGTCTCTTCCATTTTTTGTAACTGGAGTTGCATTAGTTGTCATATTTTATCTATTCCTGATAATTCTTTTCTGTCCTCAATTATTGTAACATTTCCTTCATTATCCGATCCTTCTTCCAACATAGTTTCATCTTCTCTATTATCCTCCTTCCTTTCCTGCATTTTGCTTTGTCTCCTTGTGTCTCCAACAGACATGTTGTTTCTTTTCGTTACTGTTTTTTTTTTTCGCCAAATATTAAATTTTACAACACTCTATATGTTGCAGAACATGACAAATATTTCTTCCCAATTTTAATAAATTTTTACGACGAATATCAAATATGCAATCAGTAAAAATCAAATGATTTAAAATAAATACTGTACCAAGGTACGCTTGATAAAGAAAATAAAAATCAAATAATTCAATAGTAGTAAATATCAACTAACTACGATCAATTCTCTGGATCACCTGTACTTATTCCGGATCTCTTTCCCTACCATCAAATGTAAAGCTGCGATATTTTCAAGCCCCACGTTTTGGAAGCCAGTTAATGTGATATTAAAAGTCTGAGGTGCGCCAAGCAATTAATTAGCTAATTAATTAACTAATTAAACTTATTTAAATGATGCAATTATAATTCTGTCACACTATTTAATTTTCTTATCTCAGGGTTATACTCGTGCTGTAATATGTATGATCCTTTCCTAAGTTAATATGCTTCTTTTCTAACTTGGCTGCACCGTACTAAAGACGACCGATAATCAGAAATACGTATATATGGTTTCCTTTCATCGATATACCTTTTTTGGTTTTTTGTTTTGCGAGACATGCCATAAGAACGTATTTCTGATAATTGGTCAAGTTTAAGGAAATGTCTTGAGAAAAATAACTCCGATGTTTACAAGAAAATAATCACAATTTTAGAAACTTCTGAGCGGTGTGATGTCGTACCTTTATCATCACACAAGTTGTTTGCTGTTATTGACATTCGCATTGCTGTAATTATTGGCAATTTTCAGCAAATTTGAAGATGTCGAGACTCCTGCTACTCTCAATGGGGGAAGACAAGTATCGACCTGTTTCACCTTCTGTCGTGCATATTTAAATTATATGAAAGTCTTCTAAGAGGACGAGTAGACAGTGATTAAAGAGACAGGCTCTTATACCGGCAGTACGGTTTCAGAAAGAACAGGTGAACGGTGGATGCGCAGATGGAAGTCTTGCGAGAGTTGCGCGGGGTGGGGGTTAACCAGAGGTAAGCAATCATACTGTTGTGATTCATCATATGTGATACCTAAAATCCACGCGCCTAACCACGTCTTATTTAAACAGGGGCCTAAAGCAGGGTTATTATCTTTTTTTAGAAGCAAAACAGTTCGTAGTATAAAAAAGTATCAAAGTTAATAAATGTCACTGAGAGAAGTGTATGGAGCTGAAATTAGATTAATTTGAGAAATAAGTAAATTTTTTCCTAAATTTTGTTTGTTGCCTTCTTTGGGTTAGGTTCTACTGGGATCAGCTATATGTTTTTGTGTTTTATGTCTGCTAATAACTATTATTAAATTTTCTTCTTCTATATTTTGTTTAAAATAAGTTTAATATTGTAAATTTATTGAATTTCATTGTTAAAAAACTTTTACTACAATCTGTAAGAAAATACCATTTTTAACGATATTACATATAAATCTGAAGGTTAAAATAAGTTTACTAATGATCCAATTTCCATGTGAGATATCGTTCTCAAAATAATTATTTTGAGAACAATTTCTAAACTGGAAATTGAAACGTCAGTAACCTTATTTTAGGCTTTAATTGTGGCTTATTTCGATTAAATTAGTATCTAGTTTAAAATGCCCCAGAAAATAGCTACAGAACAATATTATTAAACCGGTTATAACAATCGAAATACTCACATAATACGCTAATAGATACATGATATTAGTGAAAAAATGTTTGAAGCTATATTTGACTAAACAAAAACTTTTTTTTATTTATTAAAGCAGCGTTATTGGTTCAATTGATTCTATATCAAGCTGCTTAGTAAGCTTTCACATCCTCAATAAATACGATTGTCGATGTTTCCACATTTCGATTGTCTGCACAAACAACCTTATTTGCTATCCGCAAGACTGCAAATGCCAGACTAATACATCACCGGTTTCGAAAAAGCAACCGTCCACAATCCATAATTGTACAGTAACGGCTGTTTTAGCACTACACCTGCGTTTCAAAAGAGTGATATATTACCCGGTTCTTGACTATTTTCCAGGAAACATTGTCACCATAATGATCTACGACAGAAGTCCGTGGCACTATCAGCGCTTACGTTTATCGAAGATGGATATTCGTGTTGGAAAAAAGCTTGAAATAAAATGTCAACTGGGAAATGTATGAGTTAAATTATCACATAGTTAACGTCTAAGACGGACAATAAAACAGAATTGTAGTATAAATAATTATTTCATGGATTAGCCTTATTATTTACACAAAAAAACTTTAAGAAAAGAACAGATCAACTATTAAGAATATAATATTTGTCACGACAAAGTTTAAGAGTAAATCCTTTAATAAATATTCTTTTAAAGTATACAATAATACTTTATCATATTAAATATTATTAAAAATGTGTTGACAGGTATGACTATGTAAATCTCAATAAAGAGATTTTAAACAATATCACATAAAATAACAGGAATCTTACACATAATTCTTCAGATAACGTTCATTCGAGTGCTGTAGATTCCAGTGCAGAATTACAAAGAAATGTCATTACTGCTTTTTCTAAGTTAAATATTAAATAAATCGGTTATTTCAAAACGGCCACATCTCCATTAATTTCACAAAATGAGTTAACTTCGCCATTTGGTTCAGAATATCCTTTAAGCTTTATTACACGTGAAAACTCCACATCTACGCTGTTCGTTACTATTAATCTTGACAGGCGTATTTCTCTGTTTATTTCGAAAAGGCCTCTTCTCCGGAGATGTGGCGTTTTCGAAACAAACTGCGCGCTTAGGACATGTGATTTAGTGGTTACGGTCGCGGACTTTCCTACTTTCCTAGACCAGTTGACGATTATCTTTAGCAGGATCAGGTTCCATTGTGTATTGTTTATACAAAAATGAGTAGCTCTGATAGTGAAACCAGTGTCAATACAGAAAATAAACAAACGAAAAGAAAGAAAGGTATTATAAATGTATAAAAGTGAAGTTATCAAGAAGGCTAAATTTACGGGCCAAGCCCATATTAATCAAGTGGGAAAACAAGTTATGGCGCGAAAAACTGAAATGTCACAAGAAGTAAACATTTTTCGAAAATTGACAAAAATGCGTTGTTTACGTCGTTACATTACTTTGATGACAAAAACTCACAAGACTCATACTTGCAAAATATGATCGAAGTAACTACCGTTCAGAGAACGTGAAAATCTCATAATATTATTAAACGTATTGAGTGACCCAATAATTTTTTGTTTCATGTTTGTTTAAAAGGAGTACGTAAGCAAGTATGTAAGAAAGCTTTCTTAAGTTTATATGGTGTTGGCGAAAAGCATGTCAGAAGATTGTGCTACCTACTGTAGTTTATTTTTATGAACGAGAGAGTAATTAGCATAATTTTAACTGGTACCTTCGACCACTCCATGGGCGTGCTTAAGATTAATTTAAAAATTACTTTGAATAATTGTAAAAAATAAATGAATTATTTCAGTGTTATAAAGTGTTATGTGTATGTAAACAAAAGTGACCTCTTTTATCACACACTATATTAGAACTGACTGGCCTACATTAAAAAGGGTTTTAAAAAATTCACATTTTTTTTTAATTTTTAAAAATTACAAAAGAGAAAAAGAGTTTTTAAAACCGTCTAAGGTATGTTAAATAGATGAATAAAAATATTAATATAAAACTTACAGCTACTTGTTACAAATCCAAATCAGATTCAGAAGATGAACTTTCAGAACCAAGATTTATAATAACTGGCTCGATCATTTTATCAGTAATATTGTCCAGCTTCCACATTTTTTCCTATTCTTTAATAGTGTGATTCACTGCCTTTTCCCAGTTTTCAGTTTTACATTATTTACGGCCTCCAAAAACAACTGTTTAACATCATGAATTTTAAAAGTGGTATTTTTTCTTGAAACTTCACTCTTTATCTGTGTCCATACCAGTTCAATCGGGTTTAATTCACAATGATATGGTGGGGATCTAAGTACTGTCATTCCACGATTTTTGGCAATTTCATCAATTTCGTATTTTTTAAATTTTTCTTTATGAAGGGTACACAACGAATAAAGTTCCTTTCTTATAGATCCGGATTGTACGTAATATTTTTTGAACTCAGCCAATTCTGCAAGTCTTTTTTTAACCACTTGGTTGTGGACAGTCCTTCTATAAGTCTGGAGTGATAACTTGCATTATCCATTACTATTACACAGTTCTTAGGAAGATCTATCATTTGTTCGAACCATTCTTGAAAGACATCAGCGTTCATGTCTTCATGGTAGTCACCGGTACGAGTTGATTCAAAAGTTAATAAACCACCTTCAACAAAACTGTCTGAACTGCCAATGTGTACTATTATCAGCCTGCGTCCCTTTCCTGATGGTGGGTTTAAACCAGTAGATAAGTTATTTACAAAAGCGTGCCTTTGACTGTAACAGTTTCATCCTGCCAAAATTTATTTGGTGTATGACCCTCGTTGATCCATGTTTTATCAAGATAAAATATTTTTCTTTTTGGTTTCTCATTTCCTTTATGGTTCTTAGAAAATGTCTTCTCCATATGACAATATCGCTTCTTTCTAATAAAATAGACTTTCTGGGATTCTTTTTCCAGCGGAAGCCTATTTCTTTTAAAAGTTTCCATAACGTACTTCGACTCATTTCTGGGTAATCCTTATCATCTCGAACTGAGACAAGAACTTTATCCAATGTTGGAAATTCTTGTCTAAAGAAGAATTCATGCACTTTCCGTCGAAGTCCTTCTTTCAAAAATGATATTCGATTTGAAATTTTGGTTTGCCTGGAGCATTACGTGGCATTTAAAAACTACCACATTCTCTTCTTTAATAACTCTGTAAATCGTAGATTTCAGAACACCAAGTGTACTGCTAACTATCTCACGGTCTCATCAACACTTTCACATAAACGTTTGTCTGTAAATGATTTAAAACAATTAAATATTAATGTTTTTTCATTAACTGTTAAAGGACCAATTTTTCGGCGTTTACACGGCACTTCCAAATTTTCCATAACACTAGTATACACAATAAACTGCACCTTGCAACTGAAGTACCTACTTTTAGTAAACTGTTAAGAATTTTGAATACGCCACTTGGACCTTCCTACAAAATGGAAAAACCCACTATCACATTTTCTGTGGAATAAGTTTAGAAGGTAATTATCTAGTCAATTACTGTCGTAGATTCCTGGAATTAAAGAATTAAATGTTTGATTGTTGAAACCCTTACTTCGTGGAATGCACTCATTTCGGATAAAATAAAACGTTTTATTTTATCTAAAGAATTAAACTTTATTTTGCAAATAGGTAGGTACTTATTAAACTTTTATTGGTTATATATAACCAATAAAATAAACATCTTACATTTCTTGCAAATTCATTAGTACCTGTTAACCTCCATCACTCCGACACTGGCAACCTTATTTAGGATTAGTAACCCTCACAACTATTGTATTCTATTCTGCTCCAACCTTTATACCTGGTGGTCATACTCAATTTAAAATTGTTTTCCTATATACTTCTGTAAACTTGTTGACAAATATCTGTTTTTCATTGAGTCACCCGTATCAACAGTTTAGGGATTTGCATACATAATTTATTGTTTTATTACTCTCTCATACATAAAAATACACTATAGTGACTGGGTCCACTCCAAGAGATAATAGAGGTAAATCTGTTAAATCTATGCATAATTTAACACCAGATGAATTATCACTTCAAATGCTTGAACACAAACAATCGTTTGATGTAAAGAATGTTCATTACGCTAATATATTAAAAAAGTATTTGCCTGCTACTTTGGATGTCAAACAAATGCATAAAATGTTTATCGAAAAATTTTCGGAATCTAAAGTGAAATACAGTTTTTATTTGAAGTATTTTCATGATAATTTCACATACTCTTTTGGTCGTCCCCAAGTAGATGTATGTTTTGTTTGTGAAGAACTTGGCCAGAAAGTTAAAAGTACCACTCCGCCACTCCACCACCACAAAGTTGCTGTTGCAGAACTATTAGCTCACAAAAATAGGGCTAAAAAAATTTATAAAAAACCAAAGCAGATTAAAAAACTTTCTTCAGAGACGGACGAGATACTAGGAATCTTCTTGGATTATATGCAAAATTTGCCCATACCTGACATACCTGTACAGGAAATTTTTTATTATCGGTAGTTATAGATTTTTGAATTCAGTATACACAACTTGAAAACAGAAGAAGCTAAATTTTTTTTCTACCACTAAGGCGAGGCCCACAAAGGACCCAATGAAGTGTGCAACTTCCTGAAAATTTATTTTGAAAATAGGGTTTCTTAAAATGTAAAAGAGGTCCATATATTTTTAGATGGCTGTGCAGGTCAAAATAAAAATCACACGGTAATAAGATTCCTTTTAGCACTTGCTTTGTCAGGAAAATTTAATCATATTTTTCATTATTTTCCAATCAGAGGCCATTTATTCCTCCCGTGCGATAGAGACTTCGAGGAAACAAAACGACACATTCGCAAGCAGGATCAAATTTTGCTTGCTGAAGAATATTAAGAATTGATAAATAAATCTTCAAGAAAATCTCTTCTTTCTAGAACACTGGTAAAAAATTAAACAATTTTGGAATTCAAAAAATGGTGGCCATGCATTATAAGAAAACCGACCTCTCCATTGACTCCTATGAAAAAAAAAACCAAATATGAGAAAACAACTTTTTAAAATTTCTTAATATAATGGGTTCAAATATGACAACAAAAAAACGGGAATTGTTAAAGTACGTCCATTTATCGATGGGCTTATGTTTAATAAATTTTTCTTGGGAAAACCAGCTGGAGTTTATCCTAGTTTGCCAACAGGGTCTGCTTACATAGAAAAAACCCCTATTAATTCGAAAAAAATGGACAACACCAAGAACTTGTTTAATATGTGCCAGAAGACAAAATGTTTTTTTTTTATAATGAGCTGAGTTTATGGCCTACCACTAAGAGGAAGATTACTAAAGGACTATTTTTTAACCTTCAACATGTTTTTGAGCCACCTAATAAATTTTTTCCTTAATAATATTGGAGTTTTTTATTATAAATAATAAAAACATCGGTGTTTGTTTGGGAATAGGTCACAACTCTAAAAACTAAATCATTTTTTACAGTGTATTTATGTCTTTTTTACGTTAGATTTGTTAATGAAACTTCGTCATGCATCACATTTTGAGACTCCTAAAAGAGAAAGATATCTTCATAAATTCCAAAATAAAACGTTTTTTTCGTTTCCTGTAAAATTAACATTTCTGGAGTTGTCATAGTTATAATAATTTTTAATATCAACCAAATTCTTCCTTATATCAAGTTAACCATAGAACTAGGATACTATCAATCAATTAACTTTCTTGACCTTATTCTTAACTACCAGACCTTACCACTACCATGAAGATTTTGGTTTCAGTATCTATAGAATACCTACGCAGGCTAATTATCTTATACCATTTTCTTCCAATCGTCTACTCGACAGTTAAACAGCAAAACCTCGTAAGTCAGTTTTATGTAACTTTACAGGAGAGACTAAAACATTTTGGCTACTGTATTTAATATTCAGTTTTTTGCAATTTTTGTGTGTAGGTTTCTTTTTAGCTATTTCATTACCACTGAGTAAAATTCAGTGCGTCACTACTAGTAGTGACAGCGTAGTGAACAGTGAACAGTGTAGTACTGTCTGGGGCTCGGGAGACTGAGACCTCGGAAGCCCTAAGGAAGGCATCAGAGAGGATGCCGAAAGCTCGGCAAAATGGATACCGACGCGGTTTCAACCCGGAAGACTGGTGAGTTTGATATTAATTTTAGTAATAATATTAATCTTAGCTCTAAGTTACATTGTACTAACCGCGGAAATCTTTCCGAACATATATATATATATATATATTATATATTTATATATATTATATATATATATTATATACAGGGTGAGTCACGCTCAACGAGACGGAGCCTACCGGGGAAATGGCTAAAGATATTAAAAATTCCTTTTGTAGGAATACGTAGGTCAGTACCGGCTACAAATTAAAATTTGTGAGATATATACAGGATTGTCCCAATTTGGCGTAATGATATAAACTTATACTTTTTTAAATGGAATAACCTATATTTCACTTTAATTTTAAATTCTACTGAACAAAAATATGTTACTTTATCCAACATTCCCTATACCTACTTTTGACCGGTTTCGATTTATTTGGGTTTTTCTGAAAATGTACTATTCGCGAAATTAATTAATTACACAATATCGCATCAATTATAATTAACGCCTTTTTGTCAATTAATTTTCAAGTGTCCATGCTTTACATCAGAATAATTACCAATTGAAATTAATCTACAGAGTGTTCGCAATACGAAGTGTTAATGCTGTATAATTGTTTGTGTAATTACTTTCTTAACTTAAATGGGACACCCTGTATTTTACTTTGATTTTGAATTCTAATCAAAAAAATAATATAACTTTATTAAACAATTCCTATACCTATCCTTTATAATTTTCGATTAATTTGGGTTTTTTTTGAAAATGCACTATTCTTGAAATTAATTAATTACACTTTATTACATTAAAGTTAAACAAAACACACTAGAAAAAAATTAATTTACATTAAATGTTCAAAATGGTGTCCATTTTCTTCAATACATAACCTCACTCTGTGTTCAAAATTTTGTTTTACTCTTCTTAGCATTTCTGGAGTAACTGTTGCAAACGCATTACGAATACGCGTTTTCATGTCTTCAGCGGTTGTAGGTGGAGTTTGATAAACCAAACTTTTAATATATCCCCAAAAAAAAGTCCATTGATATTAACCCAGGTGATCTAGGGGGCCAATTGACAGCACCACCCCTACCTATCCACTTTCCGCGAAATTTTCTGTCTAAATATTCTCTAACGTTACGCGTGTAATGTGCTGGAGCACCGTCTAGCTGCAGAAACATTGTTCTTCTAATATTTAAAGGGATATTTTGCAAGTATCCAAAAGTCTCTTCGTAGAAATCCCTAAAACTTTTGTCCATTTAAATGGCCATTAAAAAAAATACGGTCCTATCACATGTTCTCCTATTAATTCCACCATATAAATTAAGGGACCATCGGTTTTGTCGATCAGTACATCTATATTCATGTTGATTTTCCGTATTATAATAGTGAAAGTTATGTCGGTTCACGAGTCCATTATTATGGAAAGTAGATTCATCAGTGAACAAAAGTTTATCAAAAAAATGTTGATCTGCTCCCGTTTTGTCTAGAAACCATAAACACAAAATTCTAACCTACGTTTCAAAATCAGTTCCATACAAATGCTGATGCATTTGAATATGGTATGGGTGATATTGATATTTTTTAAGAATTCTGCATATACTAGTTTGGCTTAACTTCAATCTCCCTGGCCATCGTCCTTGTACTTGTATTTGGATTTTCAATAACTGATTGAATAACTTCTAATTCGGTATTTTCATCTTCCATTATCGGATTTATTAATTTTCGTTTAGTATAAACAACACTGCCAGTTTCACGAAACCTTGTTAAGACTCTGTCAAATACTTCTTTACGAGGATGACGTTTTAGGGGAAATCTCTCAGCATAGACTCTTGATGCTAACAAACTGTTTTGATCACATTCACCCAGTATTAAAATCATATTTACTCGGTCTTTCAATTGAATAATCTGCCATTTCTATTTAATTGAAAGCAATACAGTTAAAATTTTGACCATTAGTTTTGACAGCTAGGTACCTTTTGTTTTTTCATGGCATTCTTTATAATAACGAGCTATGTAATTAATGACATTTAATGTTCCAGGTAACATAATGCAAATAGATTTGAAGATGCTAGATATTAATATAAAATTTTATAATAGTTTGATTATAATAATTGTTACAACATTCAAATACAGGGTTTTTGTTTAAGTTAGAGTAGAAGTTTATGTATTAAAGTGATAAAATTAATTAATTTCAAGAATACATAGTGCATTTTCAAAAAAACGCAAATAAATCGAAAATTCTCAAAGATAGGTATAGGATTGTTTAATAAAGTAATATTATTTTTTTAATTAGAATTCAAATTAAAGTAAATACAGGGTGTCCCATTTAAGTTAAGAAAGTAATTATACAAAATATGGTACAGCATTGACACTTCAGATTGCGAAACACTCTGTAGATTAGTTTCAAATGGTAATTATTCTGATGTAAAGCATGGACACTTGACAATTAACTGACAAAAAAGCGTTAATTATAATTGATGCGATATTGTGTAATTAATTAATTTCGCGAATAGTACATTTTCAGAAAAACCCAAATAAATCCAAACCGGTCAAAAATAGGTATAGGGAATGTTGAATAAAGTAACATTATTTTGTTCACTAGAATTCAAAATTAAAGTGAAATATATGTTGTTCCATTTAAAAAAGTATAGTTTATATCATTACGCCAAATTGGGACACCCTGTATTATATCTCACAAATTTTAATTTGTTAGCCGGTACTAACCTACGTATTCCTGCATAAGAAATTTTTAATATCTTTAGCCGTTTCCCCGGTAGGCTCCGTCCCGTTGAGCGTGACTCACCCTGTATATATATATGCATTCTTCAATCATAAGAAAATACAAAAAGAATACGAAAATAAACAAATTTTGCGGGAACGGTAAAAAAAAATTTCCCATCTGAAAAACATTTTAGGTGATAAATATCCAAAAATAGGTAGACAAAAATATTTACTCATTGCATTAAAAAATATTGTTAACTAACGTTAGAATTAACAATTTTTAATTTACTTTGCAGAAAAAAATAACGAGATTTAATACCTAGAAGTAGCAAGAAGAAGAAAGTTTAGAAACAATTTCTTATTATTTAAAAAATTATTTTCCAGCTAAACGAAACGAAATAAAATATTATTCACCAAAATTTTCGGTTAAAAGTGTCCTGTATAGATTCAATTTACAAGAAATAAGACAAGTGTCTGTTCGCTATCAATGAATAAATCTTCATGGTCTGTGTATTGTTCTAAAATTGAAATTGAAGGGAATGGTAGAACTGAGAAAGGACACATCTGTCGAAGACCGCCAACATTAAAGCATAATACGATTTAAATGCACTACTCCATTGGTTTCGTTTCCAAAGTCGTAACATAAAGTATTTAACGGGTTACATTATCATTTTTGCAAGACCAGTATTAAATTGTAATTGCATTCCCCATGATAAAACTTAAAGAACACATTTTACTTTATTGGAAAAACCATGAGCCGAATCAAAAAAACCTCTTTAAATATTTATACAGGGTGGTAATACAATTAACAAAAAGAATCCGTAGATTCTACCCTTTAAAATATTACGATTTAAGCCAAATTGCTTTAATAAAATGTTAATATTAAGAAAGATACAGGGTGCAAAGTGAAAATTTAAAATTTTGTTTTTTTTTAATTAGTTTGATGGCCTTGGCCGAGCCAATTAGCCAGATAAACAAAAAATTTGTTTAATCGCTATAACTCTCATGTTTGTAATAATTTGTAATATAATAATTATGTATAAACATTTACAACAGGGTAGTATTGAAAAATTTGAAATATTAATTTGAAGCATATATTGATGTAGCTGATAGAGGGCGCCACATATGCCACACATGTGGCATACATTTGCACTTAACTTTTTTGCTCTTTAAGATACCGATATTTGTGATAAAAAATAATAAAGATACATTATTTTAACAAACAAATGTAAACGTGTTAAGAAATTCAAAACTCAACAGTTTTCAAGATAAATACGCATTTTAACAAATCAACTGCATAATTCATGTTTAACGCAATTACTCCAGAGAACGAAAGAAAATTAGATTAAAACACGAATAGTTCTGAATTTTGGTATAAAATACCTATCACAAATAGCGGTAACTGAAAGAGCAAAAAAGTTAAGTGCAAATGTATGTGTGGCGCCCTCTATCAGCTACATGAAATATATATCAAATTATAATTTTTTGATATTTAGAAGTATTAAGTTTACATTTTCTGACATTCACAGATGACATCTTGTAACGAGTTCGTCACTTAAATATGATTTTTAAATAACTTTTTAAATTCAAATCCTTTTATTGATTTTCTTAATTCTTGAATTTTAAGTTGGTATTAAACAGCGACACCAAACGTCCAATGTTGCAACCATAGTTTAGCTAGCTCAAAACAAGTGCCCATTGCGCACTTCTGCTTTGACGTTCATTAGAGACACTAAGATTTAAAGAAGTAGCAAGAAGTTTTTGGTTTGGTTTTTTATAAGTGTCCTGTTTGTTTTATAGAACACTGAGCCGGTAAGTATATCCAATTATCAATAAAACAAAACCATAAAAACTATCAGCCATTTCGATATCCTATAGTATTATCATTTTTCATTTGATTCGATATATTTATCAGAAATGTTTTACATCATTTCATTAAGAAATATTCAACATCTAAACTGAAAAAGTTATTGGTATAAAATCATATGTATTTTAATTTTACTTATATAAAAAAATTATATAATAAGTTAAAACATAACTAACTATCTTTAAAACAATCTATTATCTATTAAGAGTATCGATAAAAATATTCTTATACCGTTCTTTATATTATAAAATGTATTATTATCCATATCATGTTTTTCGTTAAAATTGTCGATATAATTAATCCATTTTACTTAAAATATTGTCAAAGCACACGAAGGTGACATCATTTTCAAAACCATTTTTGAAAGCAAAAGTTTTTTGCTTTCGCACTTTATAAGTAGCCTGTATAAAACCTTTCAAGGTTCATAAACCTTGTGTTTTTCCCTACTCTCTATCAAGAGTAAAAAAGAACTCTACAAATGTTTTTTTAGCCTACCTTTGGGAGTCAAGCAGAAGTAAGGGGAGGAATTTGTTGATTTTGTTTTTTGGGATAATTTATTTAAAGAAAAAGGTTTAAGTTAATGCCTATTCGGAGTTACACCTTGCTCCAGGGTTGATTGTTTTCTGACGTAGCTGTTCCACAGAGGTCCAGATCTGGCCTTATTATTCCCGGATAACTCAGAGAAACCAACGAGAAGTACCTCTCTTCTTCAGACTGCAGAATATAGTACACATGTATTAAGTTTATTCATTAGTTTATTTTTTTTATATAATATTTTTTTTAACGTTAAATTATACTATTTTTACTATAATAAAAAAACTTCATATTTAGGTACTAAGTAGATTAAGGTTTTAAATCATCCCTTTTAACTCATTTGTACGATTTTATGTGTACACATTTAATCAGAGAGTTATTAATTGATATTTTATTATTATGATATATATTTCTTTGGACATCTATCTCGTCAGGACAGTGTCCTTATTACTTGTTAAGACATTTAATTGAAAGGCGAAATACAGAGTTACATTTCTAGTAGGCAAGTAAATTACCTTTAGATATAGTCAATAAATTTGTTCTTGTATAATATATTATTATTTGTAAAATCAGATTCTTAGGATCACTTGTGTATAACCATTTTTTTTTGTATATAAGTAACTAGATTGAGTGTACATAATTGGTGGTGAGTAGCTATAAAAAAATTATACTGTATATATTTGGATAGGGATTAAAATTTGTGGTGAAAACTAAATATTGTAATTAATACCTGTTTCCCGTTTATTGCAGCAAACAGTATTTACAAGATACCTTGGAAAGTATATGTTAATACTTTCCTGGTGCCCAATAATATCTTAGACTAACTTCCATAATTTACCACTTTCATTTACGTTATTTCTATTTTTTTAAGTATCTTGTCATTCATATTCTCACGTTACGATCTCTGTAGGGCATGCAAATTGGCCGAATCCTCTTTTGAGTGTCCAGTAGTCACTCTCCGGTACATTCTGCTAGCCAGCTTTAATTTATTTGTTTTTGTTACATTACTCCACACACTTTTATTACATTGACATCCTACACCTCCGAGTCTCACATATTTTTGTTACAATCTGATAGGTAGGTATAAAAAAGGTGATGATCAACTTTTTGCAGTAACCCATAAACTAAAACTACTTACATGGCAAATGAATTGGTACTAGAAGAGTGGCTTATTCTGTTAGCATCTTCGGCAATATATTGTTTGAAAGACATTCTACAAAGCATATTGTTGGTCAATATTAATGCGGATTTACTGCTGCAAAATCAACTATATCTCAAATTCAAGCTCATGGGTAGATTCTAGAAAAGTCACTAGAATACAACATAGATACACACTATCTCTTTGCCGAGTTCAAAGCAGCCTATGACAGTGTTAAAAGAACTGGTGTTAAAAATACAAATCCCATTCGTTAAAATAGGGTCAATGAGGATTCTTAATTATTATAATCAAATTAGCTGTGAATTAACAAAAAAACATGGCTAACTTTGGCCCAAATTAACCTAGGCCAAATTTTTTTATTTAAAAATTCGGGTGAAAATACTAGCTTTTCGAATCTAAAAAAAGATTTTTTTCTAAGGACAATGTTTTTAAAGTTATTCTAAATGTTTATAAACTACATAATTTCAAAAATTTGGCATCAGAATTTTTGACTATAATAAATCATTTTGTTATCTTTTTTTAATACATATTGATAGTATAAATTGCATTCATTTGTTACCCACATCATTACCCTATCTTTATTATTTTCTATCTTATGTTGTAAAAAAAGTCTCTGGTATAAGCAAATACGATAACTTTTAAACTAATTAATATATTGTTCCCAAATTTTAAGTGTTTGTTAAGTACCCCAATACTCAACTTTGGGTGGAACTCTAAAGTGTAAAGTTTAAGTTTATTAAAAGTTTTTAACAAATATCAATTATGACTTATTTTGCAGTTTGCAAAGCAACAAATTGATTTTTCAACTTACAAATATCGGCATTTTAAAGCTTTGTCAATATTCTAAATAATAAAATTTTCTAATTTTATGTCAAGTATTTAGCTTTCTAATAGAGTGCGAAAAATCGAAACAATTGCGTTTTTTGCATTAAATTGTTAATCATTAAAAAACGGCTCCGAACTTTAGGTAGAAAACAGGTAGTTTTCTTCTTATAGGTCTACAATAACTAAAAAAGTTGTCAGCTACCTGGATTATTGACTGTCACGAGAAAATTCTTATTACCCTGGACTAATATGACTGGACAAGCAAGTGAAGAAACAAACTTCATATATTATGTAAACTTTACTAACAAAAACGTTCAAAATAAATATTCCAATAAATATAAATAATCAAATTCCATATTCAAATACTGCAAAACATTTGATAATTACTCTAAGCTTTTATGTAAAGAAGAAAAGAAAATAATAATTCTGATTGAAATACAAAAAAATGTACTGGCTGATTGACCAAAATTCTACGCTGTTTCTACATAATAAATTAGTATTATATAAGCAAATACTGAAACAATAGTATTATTATAAAAACAGTATAAACATTTAGAAGAAAAATGTCACAAATCAACAGAAAATATTTCTATTCATATAAAAATTTAATCAAATTATAGTTACTTACTGCTTCTTTATATAAAATTTCCTCATTCAGAACATAAACGTCTTCGTGAACTAGGCATTTTAAAAACAAATAACACACTGGTTTGTCAAAAGTCGAAATAAACCCTAATAATGTTATTCAACATTATTTATGACCCACCCTCGAGAGGGTATTATACTTTTTACCTAACCAACCTAACCGTCGGCATGAATCCCGAAACTATCTACAAGAACAGCCTGTACTGACCGAGAGAGAGAGTAACATTTACAAAATTTGAGATTTTTAAAAAAGTTTATACCAAATAGCTGCTTTGTGTTACACTTTATGTTAAAAATAAAAACAGATTCGGAAAGTGGGTCAAATTCTGTAGTGCTCTATTTCAAAACAAAAATTTTTACGTTTATTTTAACCCGTAACCACAGACGCGGAGTCAATTTGACTCATTGCAAGTACGTAGTGATGAGTTTCGAGATTTCCCCCCACTCTATATGGCCAGGCGTAGATGTACCTTTTCAACGATCAGTATTCAACGGTTAGTGAGACGGCTGTGTCGTTTGTATATGTTATTTGCATTTTATTACGACTTCAGTTTTCGACGGAGTCAAAAAGACTACAGGTCTGTGATAACGTTATATTTCTTGTTTCCATATTTTATAAATCTGCTCGGTTTATTTTAGGTTTTAGTAATGGATTTCGAAAGTAAAGGTGGTCCATCAAAAAGAATCAGATATGGCGATGCAAACTATGAAGAAACTTTGCTGAAATGGGCGGATGAGGTCGATGAAAACGAGAGCGATGCTGATTCAGATTCCGAATTTATTTATAGCGGTCATGAAAGCGATTCGGAGCAAGAAATGGAGGATAATTGTGAAAGACTTTCTAGTGAAGATGAAGGCGTAATAGAAAAAGGTGAGCCATCGCATGAAGTTTCTGTGGAAAACTATTTTTACGGAAAAAAACCGTTTCAAATGGTCCAAGATATCCCCGTATTCTAAAAATACACGCACTTTGCAACATAATATTGTAATTAAGTGTCCGGGTATAAAAATTACAAAAATTCATAAAGCTGATCCAGAAGAAATTTGGAATGTGTTTTTTGATAACCGCATTATTCACATTATTCTTGAATACTCAAATTTACGCCTGGCAAAATTGAGGGAGAAATATCAAAACAAAAATTCAAGTGATATTCGGGATTTAGATATTGTTGAGCTGAAGGCTTTTATTGGAATGCTTTGCTTACAGCTATCTTCAAATCTAATCACGAAGATATTCGTTCAATTTTTGCTACTGATGGATCGGGCAGAGATATATTTAGATGTGTGATGAACTCGAATCGTTTTGCTGTCATACTCTCATGCTTACGATTCGATGACCCAGAAACTAGACTCGCACGAAAAAAGGATGATCCTTTAGCTCCAATATCCGAGATATTCAACGCTTTCGTTAAGAATTCCCAAAGCGCTTACACTCTAGGTACAAACACATGTATTGATGAAATGTTAATTTCATTCCGAGGACGGTCAAGGTTTAAGATGTACATGCCAGCAAAGCCTTGTAAATATGGGTTGAAAATGATGGCGTTGACAGATGCTAGAACTGGATATTTATATAATGCATATATATATATATATAATATATATAATATATTATATATATATATATATATATATTGTGGTAAAGATTCAGATGGGTTCGATTTGCCAGAAAATGAAAAAAAATATTCTAAGCCTACGCAAGCCGTTCTCAAACTTGCTAAGCCAATTTTCGGCACGCACAGGAACATAACCGCTGATAATTGGTTTAGTTCCATAGAGTTAGTGAATTTATTAAAATCAAAAGGTCTAACATATGTTGGAACATTGAAAAAAAATAAGCGTGAAATTCCAGTTAGCTTTTTACCAAAAAAGAAAGATCTGCAGGTTCTAATTTGTACGGTTTTACCAGTGACATTACCCTACTTTCTCACGTTCCAAAGAAGCACAAGGCCGTTTTGTTAGTCTCATCAATGCACCATGATGAAGGAAACATAGGAGAATCGGACAAACCGGAAATAATCGACTTCTACAATCTAACAAAAGGGGGAGTGGATAGCTTGGATGAAAAGTGTAGTGTCTATTCAACGGGTCGAAGAACGAGGCGTTGGCCAATGGCAATTTTTTATAGAATGCTGGATATTTCGACTGTTAATTCTTTTTTGGTTCATCAGTCGTGCCGAGACAATGTGGAGCTGAAACGTTTCGAATTCAATAAACAACTTGCAATGCAGCTAGTAGAACCAGAAATGAGACGTCGTTTTCAAAATATGCACATCAGTCGGGAAGTCAGAATGTGTATTGGTCGTGTTTTAAAAATAGAAATAGAATGCTCTAGTGCTAACCAGGAAGAAAAATTTGAAGTCAGAAAATACTGCAAGCGTTGCCCAGCTAAAAGAAGACGAAAAACAGCACATTTTTGCATAATTTGTAAAATTCCAATATGTATGGATTGTACCAAAAGGGTTTGTGTGGAGTGTGCACAATGAAAACATACGTTGGGAAAACTTACTGCACGTTTCCATAATATTATTTTTATGTTAATTTCTAATTAATGTAATTGTTATGTTGTATGTTTTTAACAAATTTTGAATAAAAACTGCTTAGCAAGTTTTTTTTTTAGTTAAAAATATTGCGAAAAATAATGTATCAAAATTTTTCAAAAAATGTATGCATTACATTTATTTCTCTACAACTTGATTGCGTTTCATTAAAATACATCCATAATTATATTAAACAGTAATACTTATACCCTACTTAAGCAATATAAGGTAGAGGTAAGCTTAGTTTTCCCCATAAATTTTTTTCAGTTATTTAAATATAGGAGTCATTTTGACTCAACGTCTGTGGTAATGTTCAGTTAGTTGGACGTCTGTGGTTACGGGTTAACCAAAAATATTTGAAAAAAAAAATTATGCTTAAACAATTTATTAATTTACAATCAAATAGTGCACTAGAACTTTTTAAGACCTTCCATATAAAAAAGAATCATCTCAATATCTGCCATAGTTTTTTGCGTTATTTGATATAAACTTTTACATTGGAATTTAGCTATGCCCAGAAACGCAAGGAATGGCCTTAAAATAGGAGTGATTCATTGTCGTATCTTAAATATCTGCCATAGTGCATAAATGCATTGTTACTGTATTTATGGTAGTAGTTGGCACTGTTGATGTTAAATTTTGATTTGTATTTGTACAGCATAGGCAATTTGCTACCAAATAGCCAGATTATTTTACAAAAATACCACTTTTTTTTTCAGGATAAGCAAATTGATAAGATCGTAGTTTATGACAATCGAGAAAAGTATTAGTGTAGCTTTTGAAGGATAGATATGTATTCTTCGAAAGCCTAGAACATATATAATTCTGAGTTTTCGTGAAAAATTCATTCTAGTTAATAAATTGAGTACTACTTTTTTCATTTCAGATTATATGAAAGTGTGAGGAGTATTAGGCTAGGCATTAACGATAAGTAATCGTTTATTTGGTGCAATTAATTGTCGAACATATATATTTGTTGATTAATAGTTATTCTTCCGTTGCCACCATTTATGAAATTTTCTACTTATTCTTTACTAGTCAGTTAAATACACGTACGGTAATTTGAAATTCGTTAGCTTGGTTCTATAATTTTTTCCAGTGCAAAGAGATAATACTCAAAATTAGCATTTTCCAGAGCATTTTCGTCTTTATGCATGATAATGCACAACCGCATACTACAAGAATCATGACATATTACTTGGGGATAGCCCCGATCTAAATATAATCGATCATCTTTGGAATGAACTTCATCGTAGAATTATAAGTCAACCCGGCCAGCCAGAAAGTCTTGCAGAACTTCAAAACATGCTTCGTGAAGAATATGAGCGCATTCCTTAAAATTTTATTTAAAATTTTTTTCCTTTCCCTTCCAAATCGTATGCAAACGGTTATTAATATTTTAGGACACAATACCTGATATTAGACAATTTTGTTTACTCGCAATTGTTATTGTTTGTAATTCGTTTCAATATCACCCTATTTTCTTTTGTAGCATTCTAATTAAATAAATTATGCTAAGAAATCAAACAGTAATGGCCATTTTTTGTTTTAAAAATGAAAAATGTTGAGAATACAATATAAAACAGTGAATAAAACTTCGAATGAATTTTTATTTTCGGAAAATTATAGAGTGGCCACTTTTTTGCCAGTCAGTGTAGTATCAATTAATATTGAGTACTTTTTGGGAGAGTTCTAATTATAAATATGCTGCTTTTATGAATTATGACGAAGTTTTACAGTAAAGAAATTATAGACAAGAAGGTTATACCGCACTACTTAACGCTTATTATCCGTTTACAAATTGTTGATAGCACAAAATGTGCCTCAAAGTCATAAAACGGTAGTAAAATTTGTATCGTCATAGGCGTTTCTGAGGTGTTTCTTTATTAAACTTACTATTAATAATGTTTTAATACTAACATATTTAGCAAAAAACAATTAAAACTTTCACGGCTATTGCCTATTGAAATTGATGAATTTGCCAAAAATGGTATTCGATGGAAAATTCATGAATTTTTTTTCAAAGAAGAAATACCAAACCTAAACAAAATTGTACAAGAAGTTAGAGACGACGCGGATTTGTCTCATATCGGACGAACTAAATTGTGGCAAGTTTTAAAAGAATTAAATTTCAACAGTCGGAGAAATCAGACCCAAAATTACTTTTGATTGACCGGGAGGAGATAATATGTTGGAGAAGAAATTATCTAAGATCCATACGAAAATTCCGGGCTGAAGGAAGGCCCACCTTCTACCAGAATGAAGCGTGGGTAAACTCAGGGTATACTCAGTACAGTAAATTTGGTCAAATAAAAATATATTAAGCTTCAGGCAAGCCTTTATGCAAGGTTGGTTTACTGGTATCTCCCCACCGCCTGGTAAAGGCAGTAGATTCATAATTTTTCACACTGACAGTGAAAAAAGATTTGTTAAGCATGGTTTGTTGAAATTTCAGTCCAAAAGCACAAAAGACTATCACGAGGAGATGACAGCTGATGTTTTCTAAGAGTATTGTAAGCATAGGATTGAACACATACCACTTAATTGAATTATAGTATTAGATAATGCACTTTATCATTCACGACTAGTAGAAAGACTTCCAACAACTGCGTGGAAAAAACAGGATATTCTTGACTGGCTGCGGAATAAGTATCTGCCTTACGAAGATGGAATGGTAAAATCAGAACTTTTAAAAATTGCTCGGCATCACAAATCTAAGATCAAGAAATACGTAGTTGACAAAATGTCAGAAAGGCAAAACATTACAGTCCTTAGACCTCTACCCTAATACTGCGAAATAAATCCAATTAAACTCATTTGGGCACAAATAAAAAGTTATGTGGCTAGAAAAAATACGTCATATAAAATACAAGCTGTACGTAAATTGTTATACGAGTCTTTACAACATATTGCAGAACAAAATTGGAAGGATGCAGCAAGACATGTAATAGAAGAAGAACAAAAAAGTGGGATCTTGACAACATAATTGATGCGACCGTAGAGACACAACCGCTAATTAATAACACTCAAGATGACTCGAATTCCGAAGTTGATTATATTTATTTTAAATTTGAATAGTTTTCTAATGGTAATTATATAAGATAAGTAATAGTAGTTGTAATCGTAAGGTATTAAAGGGGAAAGGCGCCAAATGTCGCCTGTCAAAATGTTCAATGTGTTTTAAATGTATCCATTTTTTTTTTAATCCTGAGTAAACTAAAAATCATTTTTGAAAAATTTAAAGGCAGAATGAAATATTTATTAGAATAAATAAATAATTTTTTTTGGATGCAATATTTTCAATTAAAAATTATACTATATTTTCTCTTTTATTTTTAGCCCTGTTAAATAACATATTAAAATAAACATTGAAATTTTGAGGGACTTTCTGCCCTCAGTAATAATATAATCTTTCATTCTGCGTTTTAATTTTCAAAAAGATTTATTAGTTTTCTCCGGATTCGAAAATAATGGATACATTTAAGACATATATAAAATTTTGCCAGGCGACATTTGACCCCTTTCCCCTTAAATAAATAAATGTATCTTTTACAAATGACAAGAAACTTTTTATTTTTGAATAAAATAAAGAAGTTTTATTAAAACAAAAATATAATTTACATAAGTACAATTTAAAAAATATATAAGTACCTGAGAGCCTGAAAGATAAGTACATGAATAGTTTCTGATATATAGCCGCGAGATCGGCTTATTGGACCACCCGGTACATGTATTTTACGAATTTTTTCCATCTTTTCGTCTAGTTCTACAACTATAAAAATAAAACAAAT
>OU898280.1:114735494-115025337 GCA_918026665.1 Diabrotica balteata
AAATTCCGCAGCCATGATATTCTCCTTCTACCGGTCCTCGCTTACCTTTGAATTTACCTTGCAATATATACTGTAGCAGGGAGTAACGGTGCTGATTTCTCATAGACGTGTCCCAGATATTGCAATTTTGTGCGTTTGATCGTAAACACAATCTCTGGTTCCTTCTTCATTTTTCCTAGAACTTCCTTGTTCGTGATCCTTGCTGTCCATGATATTCTCAGCATTCTTTTATAAAGCCACATCTCAAATACTTCAAGTTTTTTAATAGTGGCGTCTGTAAGCGTCCATGCCTCCGCCCCGTACAACAACACAGAGAAAACATAGCATCTCAAATGTCTGATAAGTTTTATTGAAGATGGCGCTCATTTTGTTGAAGACCGTTTTTGCCTTTTCTATGCGGCACTTTATTTCCTGTAAATTGCTCCACTGTTCGTTAATAATAGTTCCCAGGTAACAATACTGTTTTACTCGCTCTATCTGCGTCCCATTAATGTATATATGAGCCCCATTTATATTCTCCATGCTGATAATTATTTGTTTCGTTTTGTGGGTATTAATGTTTAGTCCGTACTGTTGACTGTACTCGTTTACTCTGTCCATTAGCCTCTAAAGCCCCTCTAAACTATCTGCTATCACCATGGTGTCGTCGGCATATCTAACATTGTTTACTCTTTCACCATTTAGAAGGATGCCTTCGTCTATTCCGTAAAGAGCCTCGTTAAAAATTTTCTCTGAGTACATATTATTAAATATCAACGGCGATAGGATACATCCCTGTCTAACTCCATGTAGTATTTTTATGTGATCTGTTTCTTCTCTGTTAATTTTCATGTATGCGGTCTGATTCCAGTAGAGTTCTGAAATTATTCTGAGGTCTTTGTCATCCAGGTCTGCCTCTTTCAAAATGTTTATCATCTTTTGATGTTGAACTCTGTCAAATGCCTTTTCGTAGTCGATCAAGCACGCGTATACGTCGCAGTTAACGTCCCTGCATCTTTGAATCAGTACCTGTACTCCAAAAAGTGCCTCTCTGGTACCCACTGCGTTAATGAAGCCGAACTGTCTGTCCGATATTTGTTCCTCGCACTTCTTATAAATTCTTCCATGGATGACTCTAAGAAACAGTTTCAACATGTGGCTCATTAGATTGATTGTTCGATATTGTTCGCACTTTTTAGCCCCCTGTTTTTTAGGTATCGCTATGAATTCTGATTCTAGCCATTTATCAGGGATGATTCCTGTATTGTTAATTTTATTGAAGACAGCCGTTATCCAAATTATTCCTTCTTCCTCCAAGAGTTTTAAAAATTCAGCTTCGATATTATCAGGCCCTACAGCTTTTCTGCTTTTCATCCGTTTTATTGCTTCTTCTACCTCGGATTTAAGTATTTCCGGGCCCGTCATCCTCTCTGAAAATAAATGCCTATAACCCGTTCTTTGGTCTTGAAAAAGTGTCTCCAAATATATTCTCCATCTGTCTTTCATCTCTTGGGTGTCAATGATTAATTTTCCATTGGTGTCTATGAGTTTCATTTGTGTTGGCTTTTTAAAAGTACCGTTATTTCTTTTACCTTTTTGTGTACATTAAAATTGTCATGCTTGGCTTGTAGTCTTTCTATTTCTTTACATTTCTCTACAGCTTCTTTTTCTTTAGCTTCTCTTATTTTTCTTCTGATGTAAGCCTGCAATTTTTATACTCATCTTTATTTCCTTTAATTAACCTTCTGCGTTCCATTAAATGAAGGATTTCTGGAGTCATCCAAGATTTCTTCTTTGTTTCTTTGTTTGGTTTTAGCAGATCTTGTTTAGTTTTCTTAATTATTTCTTCGAATTGATTGATTTCTCGTTGGATGTTATTTTCTTCTTTTAGTTGTTTAACTAAAAGATTAAATAGATAAATAGAAATAAAGAACCCATTCCTTTCTGCCACAACTGCAAGATGCCAAACACTGTTACTGTTAAACATACCTATCTTGTTAGAATGCACGACATACATCTACGAAAAAAGAAAAAATAGCCTCACTACCAACATGAAGGATCTACTAGGCTGCCAATTCAACTAAGTACTAAAGTATTTAAAAACATTATTTTTTTTTAAATATTTAATATAATATTGAATTTAATGTGTCGGCAACTAACGGTCATTGTCAGGTGCCTACTGTAGAGTGTAGTGTGTGTGTGTGTGTGTAGAGTAACTGTCTTGATACTTACCAAAGTCGACGTCATTGTCTTTGCTAAGAGACGCTAATTGTATCCGAACTTCTGCGGTCCCTCCGGTGAGTACCCATCCCACAAGGATAAAAATTATTTTCATTTATTAATTTTTAATAAACGAAAATTTTTCCACCCAGGTGAGATTCCAACTCATGACCTTTAGGTTCAAAGGTAGGCGCTCTTACCACTGAGCCACAAAGGGGTTTAGTAATATTATTTAAATTGTATACATTGTAAGAAATTGAATACTTATTATTAATTTGTGTTTGTACTCCCAATTAACTATCTCTAAAGTAGTAAATTCAGGGTCATTTTTGTTTTAGTAAAACAATATGTATGTAATATTAATTTCATAAATTCATAGATAAACATTCTTTGTATTTATGATATATTATTTTCACAATGTGCTGTTGACAATAATAGCGAAAGTATGTTTTCTTAAAAGTGGCTTTTTGCCAAAATAGCTACTAGCTTTAAATCAGCCTTCATGTGTATATTCAGAGAGTGGCTGTGATCTCAGAAATGTTTGTTTTCACAGAGAAAGTTAACGAAGCGTTCTATCACGTAGAATTTCCTGCGGAAGTTGCAAGATATTTTTCGCTCCAAAAGATTCTTTCACGATTCATATAAGTTACCTGATTTTGTGGTTCTTGGGTTTTTTCTTTCTCATCGACTTTTTATGTAATAAATATTGATTGCATTATACGAACACATAGTAGTGGATGATATTTAAAATCTTTACCTTTAATTCTAACATTTTAACTTTATTAAATATTAACAAAAACATGTTTTTAATACTTTGAATTACTAAACGAAAGGTTCGGGTATACAACCTGGTGACCTTTTACTTAAAACCAAATAATTTGGTGTATGTGGTAAATGCATAAATAAAGCAGATTTCGCTTTAACTCACCAAAAAGCACAGAGCTGGCACTAATTCAATAGTGTAAAAGATGGTATAGCGTACAAAAATTATATTATCTAAAATTATTGTATACGTATATGGAGTATCTTTATTTTTCAAACGCTATTTTCTTGTGGTATTTTAAAGTACTATTTAAATAGGAATAAGCCACAATTAAAAGTTAAAGTACGTTAATTGACGTTTCAATTTCCACTTAGAAAATCGTTCTCAAAATACAAACATTAGTTAATTAAACAAATTTTGTTTTTTTGTTACTTAGTGAAAAATTCTTTTAATAATTTGAGTTTGTCTGACTCATTTATATTGACAGTTCAGACAGACATACATTTTTAAGTAGACTTTAAAATGATATTGCCAATATTGTTGAGTTGCGTTCCTGGGACGACTTTACTTGTAAATCAACTTTAACTTGAAAATATTTATCAGAAAGTATTATAGAATGTAATTCGTCTTTCCCCCTTCAGTAGTAGTCGTTAGGAATTTTTGAAAATTAGTAGTCGCGCGTGGTCGAAACGAACGTTTGGTCTTTTACTTCTTAGTTTGTGTTAATAAAATTATTTGGAACTAGTTTAAGTAAAACACGATTTTATTAAGGTTTAATAAGTAAAATAACATATTACAAAATAATATAAAAAGTAAACTAATGTTAAAAATACTGGACTGAACATTAAATAAAACTATTTTCTACTCAGATAAAAAAATGAAACTTTTAGTTAATCCGAATAATTTCAGTTTGGCACTCTTCGCATACTGAACGTGTATGTTCTCTGTATAAAAACTTTTTACAATTACAGCAGAAAACAGTCGTTTTCCGGTTCTTTTTACGGTCGCAAAAGTAGCATCTACCATGTATTCCTTCATGCGTTGGAATGCCGTCTGTGTTAGGAATATTACATATGGCCTTAATACGTAACTTCAGATCTCTATTTAAATTGTCTACTGTTGTTACAGGGAAAGATTCAAGGAAGAAGATCTGTTGGCCGAAGGCAGAACTCATGGTTAAAGAATCTACGTGATTGGTACCAATGCAGATCGATTGATTTGTTTAGAGCAGCAAGTTCTAAAATAAAAATAGCCATTATGATTGCCAACCTCCGTAGGGAGACGGCACTCTAAGAAGAAGACTGTTGCTCGGACCCGTAGATGTTCATACATAAGAGAAAATGCTAAATGCTTCAAAAATTTTCTTCTATGCATTTTATTATAAGCAAGGTTGTTACTTGCATGAATCACTAGCAAATTAGTGCCTGCGATATTTAGTATGGTGTTAAAAATTACCATGGGCCAACGTCTTGTTTTTCGCGAAACATCATTAGAGGAACATAGCTGATCAACGACGTCAACCCCGCCTTTTGTTTTGTTATAAAACGTCAGAATTTCTGGTTTATAATGGTCAAATGTTTCTCTATCTATAGCGTCGTCATCATTTAGACTTGAAACAAACAAAAACAACTTTTTTCTTTTTGAATATATACGACCCTAAGGTACATGTATCGCTAAAAGCGAACATACTTGATTTTAGAGGACGAGATCCTTGAAGTAATTTAGGGGGCAGTTCTCTTTTGTTCTTTCTATGTTCTAAGAGTCAATCTAAATTCTTTTTTTAAAACATCTATTAGAGGAATGCTAATGAACCAATTATCTAGAGTAATGTTGTGCGCAGAATTCTTTATTGGCGCACACATTATTTTTACAACTTCTTTCGGGGAATTGTCTACAGTAAATGGGCCATCTGATTGACGACCCACATAAAACTCCATATTTATGGTATACCACATTTCAGCATCACATAAACTAAAAATTTGGAGCCCATACTTTGAGGGTTTGCTTGGAACATATTTTATCCAAAGACAATTCCCTAAAAATCCAGGAGGCATTTAATCGCATGTTAAATTTTGCGAAGAGTTATATCCCGATTTACACTTTTCTGCGAATTTGTCAAAAAATACTCGGATGGCGGCCATCTTGTCCAGTCTCCTACGTTCTTTACGATCGACCTTATCATCAAATCTAATACATCTTAGAAGAAACCGAAATCGGGATAAGGACATAACTAGTCTAAACATTTCGATACCTTTGCAATTAATTTGCCAGATAACTTATGTATTTAGGTGATTGGCTTTATATGTCTCTGCCAAATATAAAAGACCTATAAGAGCGCGAATTTCAGATGGGTTTGTAAGCTTTGCATCTCTCTCCCTTGAGAAATTGCTTGCTATACTTTCAATTTATTTATCAGTGGATTCTACATTTATGTAAATCATGTCCTCGTCAATGAAATAACTTCACATTTTGTAAATGTCTTTCAACTATTTCGTAAATCTATTAGGCCCAGGTGATTGTTTTACTAAATTAGGCTTGCTCATACGTACTTTTTTGTTTTTCTTTGACGCTTTCTCCAAACTATACCATCTTCTCCCCTAAATTTACTTTCTTCTACTCTGATTAAGTACTGTGAGGCTCCTTATATCGAATTAGTAAGCTACTGAAGGCCGTGGTTGCCAAATGTAATTTTTTTCCGAAATATTAGCATATTTTAATACGTGCCGTCTTTTTGACCATATAGCGACTAGTTAAGGGTTAGAACGACAAAGACATGCCATGATGACAGTAAAGCTCTTCTGTTATTGATTTCATAGTAAAATGTGTGAAAAAAACTAGGAAAAAACCTCATAATACTATTTTGACATGGTAAGTATTTGACCGTGCACTTAGTTTACTTTCAATACACACCAAATTCTGATTTTATATGTTTGTTATTTAAAAAACATAAATGATGTATTCTCTCTACGTTACTGACTTACTAGTACTAGTATTTTCCTTTTAATAACTTTCTTTTTTAATATGGGTAACCAGATCCTACTACATTATGCCAAGGAATGTGCGACATAATTGGTCTCATTTAGCATAATTAGAGCCGCTTCTTTGATTTTTGTCTTTCCATTGTTTTAGGACTATATTTAAATCATTTCATTAAACCCTACGTTCATTATCCCATGCGTGTTTACATATTTGAGATCCATTAAATTCTCTATTTTTAATATAAGATTGATGTTCAGTTATTCTAACATTTAATGGCCTTGATGTTTCACTTAAATAAAACTGATCGCATTCACAAGGTATTTTATAAATACAATTTTTTGTCCTTTCTTCTTTATTGTTAGGTTTGGTTTTAGACAAATTAGATCTCAATGTGTTTGTTGTTTTGAATGTTGTTAAAATGTTGGATTTATGTCCTATCTTTTTAAGTTTTTCTGATATTTTTTTATATATGGTATTTTTATTGTCCTCGCATTATTCCTTGTGTATGTTGTAGGATCTCGTTATTCTGTTCTTTTATGTCGATTGCTAAAAATTTTTTATTTATAAACGATAAAGGATAATCATATTTTAATAAAACAGATGGTAACAAATGTTTTTTTTTCCAAGAACCAATTTTCCCTAGAAAAAGCAATTTTGGCTCTATTGTATAAGGGTTTAATGATTACCGTTTTAATATTCATATTGTGATTTGATTTGAAATTTAAATATGTGTTAGTGTGTGTTGGTTTTCTATAAACCTGAGTCTCATTTCCAGTATCGTTTTTAGAGATTAAAACATCCATGGAAAAGGAATATAATAACACACTATCTTGCCAGTGACAAGACAAACACATGCCATTATGACAGTAAAATTCTGCTGTTATTGAGTCAATAGTAAATTATGAGGAAAAAAAACAGGAAAAAAACCTCATAACAATATCCAGATATGGTAAATATTTGGTCGTGCATTTAGTTTTTCTTCAATGAACACCAAATTCTGATTGTATATGTTTGTTATTTAAAAAACATACATGATGCATATGTTACTGAATTACCAATACCGATATTTTCTGTTTTCCAAAGGCTTCGTTGGATCCTTTGTTAATTTTGTATAAGGTCCGTTTATTATTAGATCTTTAATTTTATCTTCATGTTGAATTTTATCCATTATAACACTTGCATTTCCCTTATCTTATTTTTATTTAACAAGTCAGTGACATATGGAGGATACATCATTTATGTTTTTCAAATAACAAACATATAAAATAAAAATTTGGTGTTTATTAAAGGAAAACTAAATGCACCACCAAATACTTACCATGTCGGGATAGTATTATGAGGTTTTGTTCCTGGTTTTTTCCCTCATAATTTACTACGGAATTACTAACTGAAGAATTTTACTGTCATCATAACATGTGTTTGTCTTTATACAGACGAATTGTATGCTATGATTTTTTCTGAGGGATGTTCTCAAGTTAAAGTTGATTTCATGTATCATATTATGTCATATTTCGAATATTTCATATTTCGAATGAACTACCTTATAAGTAAAGTCGTCCCAGGAGCTTAATTTAACAATATTGGCAATATTATTTTAAAGTCGTCTACTTTAAAATGTACAATGTATGTCTCAATTATTGTCAATATAAATAAGTCACACAAAATTAAATTTTTGGAAGAGTTATTCACTAAGTAACAAAAAGACAAAATTTGTTTAATTTATTAAAGTTTGTATTTTAAGAACGATTTTCGAAGTGGAAATTGAAACGTCAATAATCGTAATTTAACTTTAAATTGTGGCTTATTCCCTTTTAAATAATAATTACTTTAAAGTTCCATAAGAAAATGGCTTCAGAACAATATTACGATCTATACTCACTACTTATATGTATCTGGGATATCTCTTATAATCTGCAACTTTATTGGAAGACGAACAAATAACAAATTTTGACTTGAAATTACCAATACACATACAAATTAATAAAACACCACATTGCAACATCGCCAAAAATAGAGACACAGCGAATATTTTACAGATATGTAAATTTATTGTGTGCAATGAATGTACATTGACTTACAAGAGGTCATGACAGGGACTGGATAGAAGTTTGAAAGATAATCGTGACAATCAAAACCGTTTTAGGTGGAGCACTGTTTCTTTTTTTATAATGTTCCTTATTTTAGAAATTTTCCGAAATTAACTGCTGCGGACGAAATAAACGCATGCCTAACATATTCCAATTTGGGCAATATGTTTAGATGCTCCAATTGAAAAATAACATGGAGTATTTTTACAATAAGATTAAAACACAACTGTATTTTCGAAGCAGTTTCGAAGAAGATTCATTTCAGTACCTAGAGATTCCTGTTACTTAATATATTCAAAAGAGAAATCTATTGAACTTTTATACATTATTTAACTTTAAGGGTCTATGAAGAAGAAGAGTACATTATACAAATTAATTTTTTGAAATAGACGCAAAGAAATTTATTTGTGTAATAATAACAATCCAAATAAAACAGCAATATAATATTATAGATCCTTATATGGCTTTTAAATTTGCAATAAATATTTAAATGAAAAGGCTGATTTATTCTATATATTCAACACAAATGGATTATTTAGCAATATGTATTTAAATCACACAATTATTCAGTTCACATAGAATAACAGTTAAAAAGATATATGGACTAAATTATTTAAAAAATTCAAACTAACATTGTTTTATTTTTTTTAACTTTTACTTCAAAATAAATTACAATGTTGATAATAATTAAAAAATTAAAGTTATATAATATTAAAATCTATGAAGCTTAAAACTAATTTAAAATTTGTTAAGGATATGGGTATCGTGCTGATCTCAGGTTGCGTAAAGGAGAGACTCTGAACTAAGACATACTGGGCAGGGAAGTCCTTAACCCTGACACGGCGCGTCCCAATGGCTGATAGGGAAATTCCTGTAGATATGCAGGATAGGTACGAATAAGGCATAGCCAAATAAGTAAAGTTGGTTTACAATTATAAGAATTGACTTATGCAGGATTTAAAAGTATCCCGCTGAAAAAGGCGAAACTATAAAGAGATTTGCCTCTTCAGGTAAATAGTAAAAAATACCGGCTTAAAGAATTTTATATTTTATTTAGCATTTATATTACATATTTAATTTAAATATATATCTAGATAATTAAGAGAAAAAATACATAAACTGATGGAGTATTAGAATTAATTAATTATTATATTTTTCTGTGTCGACTCTTTATTAAATATAACCAAATTTTGAAAGTAATAATCAATTTTTGTTATGTAACAGTGAAATAATAAAATAGTGAATTGAAAATGAAAATTAATTAATGTAGTTATATTCACATAGAGCTGTATATGATCATATTTAATATTCCATGTAAGGGAAGAAGTTTTTTTATATTGTTAGTAAGGTATCTAAGTGTGTCTGAAAAAGTTGGAAACAAATGGGAAATTTCTTTATTATTAATTTCATGAAAAAAAAATGTTTTTCATAAAAATTCTACTTTGCATAGAAATCTATAATCAATAATCAAATTTATCAAATTTTAAGTGGTATACAGCGAAAATCAAAAATATTGATTTATTGCTTAAAAGTGAAGGGCTTTTAAATTTAGGTACAGAATAAAATGTCATTTTAAATTTAGATTCATAGTCTTTTAATGATGTGCCAGTAGGTGCATTAATTTTTAATTTCATTTCTAATTTACCTTATTCATAATACATCAACAAATGCAAAAGTCTTTTTTTATTTACTTTTTACTTTAAATGTAATATTTAATTATTAGAAGGCCATTAATCTAAACTTGGACATAATTTTTAATACCTACAAACATTTTAAAATTACATTTTCTTGCATATCTAATTTTAAAATCACTTTCCTCTTTGGTATTAATTAATAATTTTGATTTTTCCTATCTACCACTTAATATTTTATAAGATTATTGATTAATGATTCTTATGTGATGCATAACCTTTATTGAAGAATAATTTTTTTTCATGAAATTAATAATGAAACTTCCCATTTCTTGCCAACTTTTTCAGACATGAAATGGAAAACTTACACATAACAAGTTAACATAAACCTTTGACATGAACCTTTTAAAACGAGTAAATCGGTACTCACCGGAGGGACAGCAGACGTTCGGATACAATAAGCGTCTCTTTGTAAAGACAATGAAGTCGACTTTACTAAAGTAACAAGATATTTACTCAACACAGACACTACACATTACTCCTCTGAGTTAGTGATAAGTTGTAGTCAAAAAAAATCATTATGAATTTGACTGGCCAGCTGGTTGTGAAAACCAGTGCCAAAAAAACACAAAACACACACACACACACACACACACACACACACACACACACACACACACACACACACAAAACGAATATAAATATTACATCACATAGATATTATATCAAATCTGTGTCACTATCACTGTCGTCTCTTAAATTGATGATAATATTTTTTATATTATGTGTAGGAAAATATGAATTCTCAGCTTTCATGATATGTGAGACTGCAGTTTTCCAACTACTCGCATCAATGTTGAGTACTTTCCTTTTAATTAGATGCAGGACAGAGACATTTAAATGTGGCGAAGTATTATTACACTACTATTATTATATAATACACAGTAATATGGCGGAGAAGTATTATTTTTTTAATGTGAAACTTTTTAAAAAGTACTTCTTAGTATTATTTATGTGAAAATAAATATCTTTGTCGTATAAGTAATTCTACATTGTTATTTTTGTATCGCTTGAACTGGGAATTTTATTTAAATGCCTGCTATGATATCTTGTATTAGAAGGCCCTTTTGTTGAACAAGATTGACTATTATCTACCGAACATTTAGATGGCGTATCGTGAGTATCAAATCACGTTTCATGTAAATATTCCGTTCGCCATATCCGTACAGATAGGATTTTATAAGTACCCGTCGTTAATATAATTTTTTTGTATTTAAACCCCATACGTTGCAAACATTTCGCACTTAATTTCAGTGTTGTCGACGTGAAGCCTGTCAACTAATATATCTAGTGTAGGTACAATTTGTTCTTCATACAATGTATACACTTTGCTACGAATAAGATCTTCATCTGCACGATCGAACTTCCGATAAATAGTGTTATCCCGTCTTGTTAATCTTGGTATAATAGGATTACTTACAATTTTTCTGACTGTGGATAATGGATTTTTAGTCAAAGTTGCCACTTCTTGTAAGGCTTATTACTGTCTATGTTTTTTTGACAAGAGTTTAAAAAACATTGGCAATAATTTGTTTTGTATCAGTAGATGAATGGATGCGTTGGCGGTGTTCAGGTTCTAAAACTTAAACGAGATCACTTCCTTGTCGATTTGGTTCCGGTTCATGAACTTGCGAAATTGCTCTATTATCCTCTGGACTCCAGGGACGCCACATTGTTTCATACAATAAAGGTAAATTTGACTTGACTTACGTGGATTCACCGGCAAGTGTACACACTCTAAATTTAAAAATTAACACTTTTATAATAATCAACTAATTTTTTGCACAAACTGAACACTCAAACGACTTAACAACCAATTTCATTAAAAGAAGACTTTTAAAGTAGCCGATCCTGGCAGCTTGTGTAGGTGTGATAATTATCGAACAATAGAGTATTTACAAGGGATTATTTAGTTTTACAGCTGTTATTAAAATAATTCTTATAATGAGACACTAAATGTCTGGATACAGTATACCTGTGGATTAACTAAGAACATGACACAGTTCAGCAGCTTTGTCATTAGTGAGAGTAGTGAGCCCGCAATCAAGTTAATTTACCCCCTTTAATATTGCTCTGTACCAACCTGTCTAACAGACGGGGTATTTTAAAGCCAATATACCCCTTAAAACGACGATATCAGATTTTAAACCGAATCCATATTTACGACAGTGAGTACGATGTGTCCAAAATCTCATGCTGTAGGATAAAAAGCTGACTATACAGAAACTTAATAACCCCAAAACTCTTTACGTCAATACATACAATGTCAGAAGTCTACTGTCCGAGAAGAGATACACAGAAATGGTGACTGAAATGAATAAAATTAAATGGGATGTGATAGGTATCAGCGAAGTTAGAAAGAGGGTTGAAACTTTAAAAACACTGAAGTTAGGGCATATATCAGACTAGCCCTGAAACTACATCAGTTGGAGGCATCGGTGTTTTTGTCCATAAAAACCGCGCGAACAAGATAATAAACATCCAAAGTATATCACCTAGAGGGGCATATCTTATTCTGAAGTTAAACAGTAGACACCAACTCAAAATTATTCAAGTATACGCTCCAACAACAGACCATACAGACCAATTAACACAAAAATAAAAAGAATCAATATGATTAAAAATAAATCTCATCGTATTTGGACACCCTCATTAGATATGAATTAAATCAGGTACATATCAATAATAAACTACTACCGCATGAAACCTCCGAAAATGATCTTAACGACTTGAATACTTGCATCATAAACGCCTTACAAGAAAGTCACCGAGTGTACTGTCCTAAAATAAAATCAGATAGTAAAACAAGTCAACAAGTCTATATACTGAAACGCTGCTAGATCAAAAAAGACAAATAAGAAGAGATAGGAATGCAGACAGCCACACTCTAAGAGAAATGAATAAAATTGTTTCGAAGGCAATCAAGAGAGATTAAAAAACAAGCCAAATTGAATAATATCACGTAGCGACGAGTTAATACAGGCCGTCGAAGAGTTCGAAGGTTTTGATCTAATCATCATCATCATCATCATTGGCTTTTACAACTCTTCGTGAGTTTTTGCCGCGTTTACTATTGCCTTCCATTGATTCCGATCCTGTGCTATTATTTCCCATGGCCTTATTTCCATCTTCTCCAGGTCTTTCCTGACTGCGTCTTTCCACCCTCCTTCCGGTCGAGGAGATAAGAATACGGCCGGGGCCAGAAGACCCTGCCTGTCGTAAGAGGCGACTAATGGGCGGATATGAGAGGTGGAGGGCCGTCGTTTGAGGTGTCGGGTTGGTAGAAACGCACAGAGATGCTTAGTCATCTCAGTCACCGGTCTACATTCCTAGTATCCGAGACGAGCGCCTCGTGGGACCACTCTACTCTCATTTTCCACAAGAGCCGGGTGTGGTTAAACGAGCCAGGTACGGAGGTTCCCCAGAAGCTGACACCGCGGAAGGGGAACGGGTGACCCAGCGCGTAATCACACCTCGGAATGATTTAACGAGTGGTAGAGGAGTGACTCCTCGGCGGCGACCTGTCTACGTGCGAGGTGGTATTCCACCACCTGCGTGCCTTTCCGTTTCCGGGGGGAGGACTCACGGAAGGGTGGCGTGACCCGCAACACAGGTACTACGGGGTAGGTGGAGCCCCACGATGTGCAAACATCGTGCCACCTCCATTTGGTGTCGGACTCGTAGGGTCAGTGGCGTGCGCTAACGGTCGTATGCCGAAAGGCCAGGTCGACCAGGGTCCTGCCAAAATTTATTTTGGAGGGCACAAAGCTCAGCTATGCGTCTTTCCACCTTTTTCTAGGCCTTCCTGTCGATCTTCTACCATCTGGTCTTTCCCAAAACACATTGCTAATCAGTCTGTCTTCATCACTCCGTACCACGTGGCCTGCCCATCTTAATCTATTAGTTACGATGTTTCCTTTCCCAAAAAGAGTCTCTATTTCATTGTTGTATCTGCTCCTCCATTCATTTGTCACGCTGTCCCTGCAAGGACCATATATAATTCGCAGGATTTTGCGTTCCCATACTAATAGCTTATTGATTTCTTTCTTTTTCAATGTCCATGTTTCACTTCCATATGTCACTGCTGGTCGTATTATGGTTTTGTACATTTTAATTGTGGCACGCCTTGAGAAAAGTTTTGACCTCATTAGACGTTGAATGGCAAAGAATGATTTATTCCCCGCCAGTATTCGTATTTCAACCTCCCGTTCTCCTGTGTTTACACTGGTAATTGTTGCTCCTAGGTATTTGATTTCTTTGACCACCTCAAAATTATGATCGTTTATGGTAATGTTTTGTCTTATTCGCTGTCGTTCCTTTTTTGATACGGCCATGTATTTAGTTTTTTCTTCGTTTATTTTCAGGCCTACGCTTAGTGTTGCTTCTTCAAAGTTCGATACTATATCCTTAACTTCCAGTGTTGTCTGTGCTACTGCATCTACATCATCTGCAAATGCGAGAATAATCTTTGCTCCTCTGGCAGTTATGTCTGGTTTGACTCTGGTATAGATTTTTCGCATTGTGTATTCCAATGCTAGGTTAAATAGTAATGTAGACAGCGGGTCTCCCTGTCTGAGCCCGGTGCTTATGCCGAAAGCCTCTGAAGTTTTGCCTCCTATTCTAATTTGTGCAAAGAAATTGTTGACACATATTCGCGCAATCATAGTCAGCTTCTTTGGTACGCCTAACTCCATCATTGCACTCCACAGTTTTAAGCGTTCTATGGAATCATATGCTTGTTTGAAATCTATGAAGATCTGGTGTACTTCTTTATTATATTCCCAATACTTTTTAGCATTTGTCTGATGGTAAATATTTGGTCGATTGTTGATCTTCCAGGCCTAAAACCGCATTGGTAATCGCCAATAATTTCCTCTGTATATGGCAGTAATCGTTTCAGTACAACTGAAGCTAATATCTTATATGTAGTACCGATTAGTGAGATTCCCCTGTAGTTGCCACATGTATCCTTTCTGCCTTTTGTATGTATTTACACGATAATACAGCCACTCCATTCTTTTGGCATTATTTTTTGTTCCCAGGCTTATTTCATTAATTGGTGTATTTTAGTTTTAAGTTCATGCCCTCCTTTTTTAATCAGATCTGCATCAATATTGTCTAGTCCCGGGGATTTGTCATTTTTTTTGGGTTTTTTTCGCGGTGATAATTTCTTCCAGGCTTGGCGGGGGTACTTCTATCTCGGTCGTTTGGTACTCACAATTTGCTTTATTTCCATCCGAGTCTACCTGGACATTTAGAAGACTTTCAAAGTATTCAGCCCATCTTTCGAAAATTTTATTTTCAGCTGTAATCATTTGCTCATTTTTATCTCCCACAAAGTTCGGTGTTCTTATATATGGACCTTTCTTATGTTGTCTTACTTCTTTGGAGAATTTTTTATTTTGCTTGCTTCTATGTTCACGTTTTACTTTTTCAATTTGTTGTTGTAAATGTTGTCTCTTTTTTCTCCTTACTGTTCTTCTGGCTAAGGCTCTCTCTATTGTATTGTTCACCCTTTTCATCCGTCGGGTTTGCTAGGTAGTCGATTCTTGTTTTTTTTCCTTCTTTTAAGGTATTTCGATCGAATGCCAGAAATAAAGATAGATAAGATTCGATAACCGTTACAAAAAAATGAAAAATAACAAAGCTCCAGAAAAGGAGGGAAATGTAATAGAAGCTATTGTAAATGAAGAAGATATGCTATTAAATAAATTAATGAAACTGTTTAATCTATATTTGCATCAAAGAAAGGTGCCCAATGAATGGAACAATGCTATAACCATTATCCATCCTTTTGCATAAAAAATGAGATAGAACGGACCTAGAAAATTATAGACCTATTAGCCTGTTAAAACACATATTGACTATGTTAGTAACATAAAGATTGGAGAAAAAATTAGATCTCTAACAACAGCAAGAAAAGGCAGGATTTTGATTAATTTATGGTACCAATGATCACCTCCATGCAGTAAAAGCGCTCATTGGAAATGAATCTATAAAATACAAAAAACCTCTTGTCTTCACTTTCATAGATTTTGATAAAGCGTTTGACACGATCGAAATAGATAGCCTTATAGAAGCAATGTATGACAGCAGGATTGACCGTAGGTATAGTGAACTTATTATTCATAACGGCATAAGAGTATGCTTTTAAGATGTTCAATTGGAACCACAGTGTAGTAATAATAGTCCGCGAAAAACTTAACCATATCCATTTCACAGATGATATTGTCCTTAGCAAAGTTAAGTTAGGAAAAGCCAAAGATATGTTAAATAAATTGGACTTTGCATGTTCTAAGGTGGGCTTCAGAATGAACTTGACCAAAACTGAGTTTATGACAAATATGGTCCCCAATAACCATTTAACTATCCAAAACAAAGTGGTAGAACTAGTGGAGAAATATACGAATTTGGGTTATGAAATAGGAATCAGTGGGGATAACCAAACATGCTAAATCCAAAGGTGAAATACTTTAGCGTAAGCAGCCTTTGGAAAACTGCAAGATACACTAACATACCAATTAGACTTAAAAGAAAAGTATTTGGCCAATACGTATTACCGGTCATGATCTAGGTGGCTGAAACTATGACTCTAACCAAGACTACGGCTTCGGCATTAAGAGTGACACAGATAGGAATATATACGAATTTTCTTAAAAAATGCTTTTTTTTTGTTATTGCTATGCATTTGGTTTTTACAGCATTTATCTTCAAGCCATATATTTTTCCTACGGTGTTTATTTATATATATATATATATATTATATATATATATATATATATATATATATATAATATATATATATATATATAACAAGCGAGTCTTCTACAGCTGGCGCCGCTTCTCGCATCCTAATTTCCAGCGTTTTCTGTCGAAGCAATCTTCAGTTGTTAGATCTCTGGCGGTCATTGCATCGTCGACATCGTCTCTCCAGGATCGTCTTGGTCTACCTCGTTTTCTTCTAGTTGGCGGAGTCCATTCTTTTATTTTTTTGGCCATCTATTTTCCGGCATTCTCTGAAGGTGTCCATACCAGTTAAGTCTTTTGGCTTCGATTGTGTCTATTATGTCAAGATCGATTTCCATTTCTCTCCGAATATCTTCATTTCTCACCCTATCTAGTCTAGTGAGCTGACAACATCGTCTCCAGTAGTTCATTTCCATGGCCTTAATTTTTGATTTGTTTCTTTGGTTTATTTCCCAGAGTTCGGCGCCATAGAGTCCAATACTTTCTATTATTGTTTTATAAATTCTTCTTTTATTTTCTTTTGTTATTTTTTTATTCCATAATAGTCCGTGTAGCTGTCTGGTGGCTGATCTTGCTTGGCCAATCCTGGAATGTATTTCTTCGCTACTTCCTGCTTTTGATGTTATTTGGACTCCCAAGTACTTAAAATTGTCTGTTGGTTTTATAGTTCCCATTTCGATTTGTAGGCTTTCTGGTTTTTCACCTACAACTAAGTACACAGTTTTTTGTATATTAATTGTGAGGCCCTATTTGGTGTACTCATCTTCCAGTTTTCTAAGCATGTAGCTTATATCACTCTCGTCTTCAGCTAGAATAGCTTGGTCATCAGCGATCAGGTGTTTATTTTATTTAACATCAACTGCATATCTTGTTCGTTGTCTGTTTTTATCGCGGTGTCGTCGGCGTAACGAATGTTATTTATCAGGAACCCGTTTACCTTTATTTCACACTTAAAGCCTTCCAGTGCCTCTGCAAAAATGTTCTCCGCATAGAGATTGAAGAGCATAAGAGACAAAATACACCACTGTCGCACTCCTCTTAAAATTTCTTTAAATGCTTCTGTGTTGGTTGATTTGTCACCGACCGACACTATTTTCACGAACACCGACGACGTACTTTGTATTGGTTCACGTGCATAATTGAGTTGCAATTGTCATTGCCTTCCAAACCAGTATGAGATGGCAACCAAATTAAACTAACTTACTGTTTTGCTTTGTTTTGAAGATGCAACTGTTCTTGTACTAGATAGCGTTTACTGTGTATGTCAAGAGATCCCCATATTTGAAAATGACAATTAAAATCTATAATTATTCTTGAAGTTGGAATCTAATCCAATAAATCTGTAAGATTGGTAATTTTGACTTAGGTACATAACAACTTCTCCTGGCTATATTTGCATTTCTTTGGTTTGTATAGAAACATGTGAAACTTTTCATATAATAAAAATACTGTCCTTTAAAACTTGTCGCATTTAAACTTATAATAGATGGTGAGACTTCTAAACATAAATTATTGAATAGAAAACTCGTTAATATTCCACTGAAGTAGGCAATCCATTTCTATTAATGGTTTTTATTCGAATTAGGATTTTAAAGAGATATCAGAGTCTACTTCTAGTGATATGTCTAGTTGTTTGATTATTTTTTGCATATTCTCTACTTCTGTTTTTATACTGCTATTGGTATAGTATGGATGCACTTTTGACAATATTACTAAGAAGTTGTTTAACATCGTTTGTATGCGTTTAACTCAACTAAGCTACTGGGGTCTTTATGTTTATATTAGTTATCGAAAAAATCGACTGTCTATTTAAAATTTAATTTAAGTGTTTCTTCTTTAAATAAAATTTTTGCTGGTTGCAATAATTTTACACATATCTTATTACAGATTTTTGGTCTTTTCGTTCTTTTTTTTCGAAAAAAAGAAGATTTTTCATACTGTTTACTTCCATAGTACAATTTTCATCTTTATGTCCTGTGGTATTGCATTTAGCATAATTTAGACCGTCTAAGGACCATGGCTGGTCTTAGCTTTTGTGGAGTAAGAGTTCTGAACTAAGTAGGGATTGTTCAGCACTCCACATAGGACAGACTATCGAGGAAGTCTTCAGTTCCGACACGGCGCGTTCCATATGGCTGATAGTGAATGTTCTGTATATTATACAGGATAGGTGTAAATAAGGTTTGCCAAATAAGCACCCTCGGATCAACTAAGGAAGTGTTATAGATCATCAGCTATGCCATTACTAACTTTAAGGCTAGAGAAGAATCACCTCTTAATAGGCTTGGAATCAGAGACTTATAGGCGACCATTAGATATTTGTTTAATCGGTTGTAATACTTTGGTATGTAAGGTAAGGAAAAACCAATACACTAAATATTTTCAAGATATTATGACTAGAGCAAGTTATGAAAGATAAAAGGCTCCTAGTCCGTGGCAGACCTTAAATGGTCAAGGGGTGCTAAGAATCTCCACGTTAAATGGTAGGAATCACCCGAAAGTGGAAAACATAAATGACACATTGACAATTGACACGTGGAATGCAAAATCTCTGAGGAAATTACTAAAAATACATGACTACTTCAATGCATAGAAAAAGATTAACAAAGTCACAAATATAAAGAAAAAATTCACTACAACAACTCTAGTAGATAATAACAACCACATAGTATCTAGCCCAGAAAATGTAGAAAATTATGGAAAAAATATATCGAAGATCTGTTTGATGACGAGAGAACAGAACCACAAATGAATATAGTACAAGAAACAATACTTAATACATTAACATCGAAAGATTCAAAAACAATCAATACGGCAATGCCACGAAAGGCCTCAGGTCCAGATAAGATAATATATATGTAGAGATAATAAAATTTATCAATGAGGAAAATCTTCAGTCCTTAACACTACTATTTAACAAAATATATACCACTGGAATCTTCCCAAAGGAGTGGCTTAGATCGACATTGATACCTATACTTAAGAAAAATAAAGCAAATAGAAGCTCACAGTTCAGATTAATTAGCCTGATAAGCTATTTTCTGAAAATTTTACTCAACATTTAAAGAAATCTAAGAGACAACCAATTTGGATTTGGATTTTGTATGGGACTTAGTAATAGGGAGGCATCATTTGGATTCCAGATATTACTACAAAAATATAGAGATCAACGAAAAGACGTGTTTCTCTGTTTTATCGACTACGAAAAAGCGTTTGATCGAGTAAAACACACATAACTCATTGAAACCCTAACACAACATGGTACAGACCATAACACGGTGGCCCTTATTAAAAATCTATATTGAAATCAAATGGAGTCGATTAAAATAGACAATCGTATGACAGCGGGAGTGTCAATAAAAAGAGAAGTTCGCCAGGGCTATGTACTTTCTCCACTATTGTTTAATATATATTCCGAAAAGATCTTCCAAAATGCCCTCGAAAATATTGAAGAAGGAATAAAAATGAACGGAGAATATGTAAACAATTTAAGATACGCAGACGTCACCGTCATTATTGCGAACAGTGCTGAGACTTTGCAACGACTTTTGTATGCCATAACCAGAGAGGGAGATAGCTTGGGGCTGAATATAAAGACAAATAAAACAAAAATAATGACCGGTACACGTGCACCAAATGCCGACATTAATATTCGTATCTACAACAAACTACAGCAAACAGATAGAACATGTACAAAAATTCCAGTATCTTTGTTACTGGATAACAAACGATCTTAACTAGAAGATTGAAATACGTGCTCGTATAAAGTATGATAGGTCCGCTTTTCAGAGAATGAAAAAAAAATCCTAATAAACTCTACCTTATCGTTATATATCCAAAACCAAATTGTAAAAACATCCATGTATTCCATATTGCTATAAGGAGTGTAGAGACTATCAGAATCACAAGTATGAAACGTGTTAAAGCCTTTGAAATGAGGGTTTTTCTAAGGATGCTGAAGATTTTTTGGACAGAGCACGTGACCAACAACGAGGTGCTGAGAAAAATATAGACTGAGAGAGAACTCCTAAATATTATACAAACCAAAAAAAATGGATAGGACGGATGAAACTCTCTTGGTTGAGGAATTTGTGGCAGTGGACAGGTTTGACAGCGGACCAATTGCTACACGTAGCGCAAGACCGAGATAAGACAGAGATAAGAAAAAAACGAGTTATCTAGGATATATTTTACCGATGAGAAAAACAAAACTTCCTACGACTGATAATCAAAGCGAAAGTGGTAGGAAGAAGAGGCCCAGGAAGAAGAAAATGATTCTGGCTGAAAAATGTAAGAGACTGTACAGGCATGAACACACATTCCATAATAAGAACAGCTCAAGATAGAGAGCAATTTGGTGTAGTTATAACCAACCTTAAGTAATGAGGAGGGCACCTTAGGAAGAAGAAGGAGATACAGACTCTGTAAGAGGTATTGTTCTGATATATAAGAACTGAATTTGAGATAGAAATATTATTACTAATAGTTAGAGTTTTTAAATACCTTATAACAACATACTAGAAATATCTAGATTTTTGTTTCTTTGATGAAATAAAGACACGTATAGGTGGGCGCGCCTATCGAAAGGTTAAACGTTTTTTGCGTAAAATTGCAAGTTAAATATTCACGGATTGTGAATTAAAATTCTAACTGTATCACTATTTAAAATACTAATCTGGTTTAAAATATTTTTCTATAATTGATATAGCAGCATAATCTGCCATGTGATTAGGATAAATTAGTTTTTTTTCCTTTCGTGGTTTAACTACTTTTTACATAACACTATTCAAACAGTATGATAACACTCTCCATTTTACTCGATCCCTTAAGAAACATGAGACATACTCTAATATTTCAAAATTACCCTGTATGAAAGGAGCCGCCAAAATCCTCTTAGGATGGATCAACATTAGAACTATTGTAACTCAACCCTTTTCTTTAGACGGATTATCGTATTTAATTTAATAACGCCCTGTTGAGCAGCTAAGACACTATCTGAAACATTAACCTTCTAATTCAAACCGAGATCGATTAATCCACGATTGATTAGTTTCTTCGTCCGGATTTAGTAAATTTAGTTCATTGACTCGTGAATTTCACAACTTTGTTAGAAGAGGTAATGTTCACAGTCCAATATATTTAAACCGTGGCAACTGTACAATAAAACGCAAAAGGAGAGATAAATTTTCTTCTTACCTTTAAGCTAAACTAAAAGTGAAAAAGTCAAAATTTGCTATATTTACACTAAACACTTTATTAAAGTGACGTAATAAAATAGCATCAGAACAACTAGAAATCTAGAGAGAAAGTAGATAGAAAGGTACTTACGATAGGTTTTATTAAGCTTTGTAGGGATATATAAATTAACATTATTATTCCTGTTCACACGGAGTCCATGACCTAAGTGTGTTTTCCTGTCTGATTGTTACTGCTGTCACTTGTGATTCCGTTTACCAAGTGTCACGTTGCCAAGTATATGCGTACATGAGAACCATACATAACATATCCCTTTAATAAAAACAAAATAAACAAAAAATAATTCACATAATATATCAGAGATACAAACATAACAATAATTCACAAATATATCAACATGTAAATCTATCAGGAGGGCGAATGACTCTATCACGTCTGGATGTTTTCAAACCAGGTGAAGTACTGTATGATGCAGAAGGTACATTGATGCGATTGAGGTATGATGTTCTATTAGATGGTGAACTTACATCAATATCTTTGATAGTCTTATTTGTTTTACAGTCTCTTGTATCATCGGGTACATCTGGACAAAGAACTGTTCTCGTATTTCCCAGACTTGTCCTTCTAGTAGTCACAATAAAATTTTCATGAATAGCTTTCACATATGCTTGCTCACTTCTGACCGTACAGGTCTAAGATAGTGTTTATTACGTCTATAATCACTATCAATTACTTTAACCACATATTCCTTTGATTCTTTCTTTACCACAACCACTCTAGGGTACCCTTTCCTTTTTTTTTCTTGAAGTAATTGTCCAGATTTTAATTCTGGGAACCTATTTGTTTCTTTGTCATAATAGTGTTTTTGTTTACTTTGATTTTCTCGCAGTTGTGTAAAATATCTTTATTAGAATGTCTGGGCTTTAGAAATTCAATACTGACTGATAAGTTGGTTCTGAAATTTCTTCCAGTTGGCAACACACAAAAAGCAAGTAAATTTTGTTTTGGAGTTGAATTATAATTTAATACAGCTAGAAATGGATCTTTCTTAGTTTGTACAGATTTTGAAAATAAGTTTTTTATTGTTTCTTTGGTTTTTTCCACCATGCCATTGCTACTTATAAAATATGGACTTGATGTTATTACTTCAATATTATACTTACAGAAAAAATTTAAAATTCATAAGAACTGAATGGAGGACCATCAACAGAAAATATTTCACAAGGCAGTCCATTAATAGCAAACATATTTTTTAATTGTGTTACAACACTGCTAGCCGTTTTGTTCATTAGTTTTATAACAATTGCAAACTTCAAGAAATAATCAACTACAACTAAAAACTAGTAGTACACAAGTAAAAATTAGTGAGGCTAAGGCTACTGTTATAAAATCAATACCAATTTTTTGCCAAAGAATTTCAGGTACATCATGTGATTTTAATAGCTTCCTACTGTTGCTCTTATAGCTCGTTTAACAAGTTTAGAACAATGTTTTCTATATCCTTCATCAATCCCGGTTAATAAAATTCAGCTTTTAATTCTTCAGGAACAGTAAACCTTTTTTTATCAAACAACAACACTCTTCTACCATATGTAGAGTCCCTCAGGGGGCATATCATGTGGCCACTAAAAAATGTCAACTCCCCTTCTTTATTAATTAACAGGGTGATTTGTGTAATTGGCCATTTATTTCATTTTACTGTAGTGTTTATACGGCTCATTTGATTTTTTTAATTTTTGCATGATACAGTACACTACTATCAAGCATTCGACTGGCATTACCTAAACTAAAAAATTTTAGGACTGGCTTTGGAAAAATTAATTTAGGGATTCGTATTAAATATTCCACCCTGTATATATTTTTTTTAAAATGCAATAAGTGATTTTTAAACTACATAAATAGCCAATGAAAATTACATATGCGACAATGTTGTCGCACAACAATAATCGACCAACGCTATACAGGACACTATTTACAGATGAAGCCCAATTTACCAGAGACGGGATAAATAATTCACGAAATTCACATGTGTGGGCAGAAGAAAATCCCCATGCTATTCGAGAACGTCGTTCTCGGTGTCATAAATAACCAATTAGTAGTTCCTCATTTTTTTGATGGTCCTTTAATAGGGCAGGTCTATTTAAACTTTCTACAAAATATTTTGCCGAATGTGCTTGCCAACGCCAACGCGCTATCCGAGGGATGTATTTTCAGCGTGATGGGGCACCACCACACTTTTTACTGGCAGTGAGACAACATCTTAATAATGTTTATGGCAACAGGTGGATAGGACGTGCAGGTCCTATTTCATGGCCTTCAAGATCCCCTGATTTCAATCCCGTTGATTACCATATTTTGGGACGATTGAAGCAACTAGTTTACGCAGTGAATATTAATAACCGACAAAAATTAATTGATAGAATTATACATTATTGTAATACTATTAGAAACGATCCCCAGAGTATCCGTAATTCAATACGTCGCTTAACAATTCGGCAACAAAAATGTGTACAGGCTGCAGGGTTCCATTTCAAAAATCTATTTTGAATTATTTTTATTTTGTTACCATTATTGTATCTTTTCCAGTTATAATTTATGGGTTTATCATAACTATGTACATATTTTTAGTTTTTTTTTTTTTAACGACGAAAGACAAATAAAAACTCTTTTTTATATTAGGGGACATTATGAAATATAATCCCTTTATGTGACAAAAAAATGTTGAAATAACATAATACAAATTAAAAATAGCCCGTAGAAAATTTCCTATATTAACGATCGTTTTCTTGGTAAAAACAACCAAGGGTGTATTACAGAAATCTAAAATATAAAACGCTACAATATCTGTACTTCTATCTCTGCCCCATAGTGTCTTACCATCTGTTTTTCTAAGTGTTCTTATCTCTGCTATTTTTTACATCCTTTTTGTTCTTTCTGTGTTAGGTTTTGTTTCTGCCGCGTATGTCATTATTGGTCTGATGACTGTTTTGTAAATTCTGTCTTTCGTTTCTTTCCCGATATTTTTATTTCCCAATATTGTTTCATTCAGACAACCTGTGGCTCTATTTGCCCAATTTACTTGATCTTTCACTTCAGTTTTGAGCTTTCCGTAGCTAGATAACGTGATGCTTAAATATATAAACCCCATCAGTTGTTATATTATCCGACCTTCCAGCTTCAATTTACATCTTAGTAAATTTGCTGTTGTAACCATACATTTTGTCTTTTTTGGGGAAATTAACGAAGTGAGTAGTATTGTGTCGTCTGCATACCAGATAATTTTAAGTTGTTGTCCTCCCATTTGGTACCATTTTTTTAGGTCTTATTTTTTTTAGTGTTTCATCAATAATCAGGTTAAACAATAAAGGACTCAGGAAATCTCCCTGTATTATCCCATTGCCAGCTTCAGTACGGTCGGTGAGTTCTTCTTCTACTTTTACTTTTATTATGTTGCTTTAGTTGTAAAAGCATAATCTAAAATAGCAGATTAATGTTTTTTATTACAATAAAAAAAAATGTTATTGTTCTACAACTTTTACAACTTGTGGTTTATATTCTTATTTCATTAAAAGCTTTATAATTTAATTCTAACCTTGTTTACGATAAAATAAAGAAAACTGTTTTTTTTTCTTTTACAGTTGTCAGAAAAGACTAAAAAATAAAAGAAACGAAGTCCGAGATACACTTATCTGAAATACCCGAAACAGATTCTCTCAAATTTATCCCATTTTAAAACTTGAAACACTTCGGGTTCAAGATAAACAATTAAGAAAACTATTTTCAAGTAAATTTGTAAAACTGCTTAAAGTAGGTAGAATTAAAAACAGAATCCTAAAGTTTTTTAATAAAATTGGATTAAAACTCTTTTACCTCGATAATGAGAATAGTTTGTTCTGTGAAGTTTGTGTTTTAGGCAGCTTGGTTGTTATTTAGATGAAATCAAATATTATAACTTCAAATTAAAGAATTTACAATAGTTTACTGCAAAAAGAAGTAATGTAGATAAATAGAACAAAACATTTCGTAGGTATACATCTGGCTTAATTTTTTATTTATTTTTGTGTGGACTTGCTCTCCACGTATCCCATAAAAATATACCTATTTGACAACATAGGATGCTAGTAATTACATTATGTGCTACTTTGAGACTGTCTGAACGTGTGAAGGTCGTTCTGTATGTTGAGAATCGTTATTTTAGTTTTAAAGTGAATATTTGGATTGTAAATTTACTAAATTTTGGACATCTAAACAAAAAGATGTAGTGTATTGGAAAGTGCTGTTTACTCTTGCCTTCAAGTACGTGTAAAGGTAATATTTAAAATTTTACTATAATTGTTGAATTGAACTGTTTATTTTGTTTATCTTTGAACTTTTTTTGTGCTCATTAGTGAAAAATTATTACATTTAAAATTACGTTTCGCTTTACGCCAATTTTATAGGCAACCAGTAATACGACATGGAGCGTGGTTGTTATTTAGTCACTGGCCAATAATTACAACAATTATGGATAATCCTAAACATGTTGCCTTTGACTACAAGGGCAACAAAGTTGAACAAACTACTTCAACCGTAACAAAATCAATAATGTTAACAAATGACGGAAAAACAATACATCTACAACTTCATACATTTCTGCAGCAAAAATAAGACCTAAACCTATTTTTCCAAAAAAAGAACAATCAATAATCATACATTCTCATGCCAATTTTGTGTTATTGGACTACGTTAAAGCAGTTAGAAATATCGTTAATCACAAAAATGTTTGTTTTGTATGGAAAATAAACCACCGAGTGTGTATCTTCCTATCAAGGAGCAAGCTTGTAGACCAGCTCATATTAAAAAATATAAGACTAATTTCTGCAGCTAAGAGGATATTGATATCCGATGTCTGTTTATCCATATCTAATGAGGTCATAGAACAGGCACCCAAAGATTTCGGACTTCAAATGGGGATTTCGCCTATATCAATATTAAAGGCAGTTATCCGAAAAGACGAGTACTCACATATCATGGGTTTCAGACGTCACGTTTTACGTTAATCCAGCTACTGAAGACTACGACCCCTAAACGTCAATTTTAATACAGCATGAGTATATTGCATATAGAATATTCTTGTCCGTGAATCATATGGAGTGCTTTCTTTGTAAACAGCCTATACATACAGCAAACAAAAAATGTTCTAACACAATTACACAAACAACCTCATTGACGCAATTAAATCATTTATCAACATTGTCAACAACTACTATAGTTGATACAAATTTTGAGCATCTTCAATCAACTACATTATTATCAGGACCAGGTGTCAAACGACAGCATTTATCAACTAATGACACAAATTATTAAGGAAAATATAAAAGGAATACAAAGAGAAAATATTTCTCTTTTAAAACAAAACAATCGTTATCTACAAGAAAAGATAAACCAAATGGAAGCAAAAACTGAAGCTGTTAAACAACGAGTTTTAAATGAGTCCAACAAAAAACACCTTAGACATATCAAACAATTCATTCAAAATTATAAAGTTACAAATAAATTCCAAACACCGGTGTTGCTAACTATTGCCCAAAGGAGTAGAAGTCCTGATAATAATTCAACATCTGCAGAACTTAGTCACAGCTAAATAAAATGCAAACTCTAGTAAATACAAATGAAGATACGGGAAGACAATGATGGTTTTACGTTAGTCCACTTAAAGAAAAAAATTAGACAAACAAAAAAGAACTACAGTGAAAATGATAAAACTACCGACTTAGGTGTTCAAAGAAAGGCTTGGCTTTACCTTTCTAGAGTTAAACGAAGTGTCACAACAGAAAGTATCTTCGATTATCCCAAGGATCAGGAAGTGTTTAAAGAGGCTGATATTATTATTAGAGAACTACAAACTAACGAAAACCAAAACAAATGTTTAATGTGTGGTGTCAACTTCGAATTAAAAGACGAAATCTATAAATCATCGACTTGGCCAAGATCTGTCGCTTACAAACGTTTCGATTTCCGGAAATTCCAACAATATAATCGTCGCTCCGAGGATTTTTAAATAATTTCTTCGTTATGGACTCTCAAACCCAAAGTAAATGTCAAACTACCATAGTTTATCATAATATCCGAAGTCGAAGTATTAATGCAAGTAAACCGACAAACTTATATTTCCCTATTTTACACTGCAATATACAGGGAGGACTTGCACTTAAATCTTACGATATAAATTTGACACTTCAAAGTAATAATGTGAATGTTTTATGTCTTAGTGAACACAGGGCGAAAGAAGATAAACTTAAAGTAACCAATATTGAAAACTATAATTTAGTGTCTTATTTCGCAAGAAATGATAAAAAAAGTGGAGGTGTATGCATATTTGTCAATAATAAGTTAAGTTGTGAACAGCTAAATTTACGTCAATGGTGTATTGAAAGCAAAGTTGAAATATGTGGAGTAAAATTTAAGGATCTATATAAAAACACAATATCAAAAGTTAATATAGAAAATAAGGTTTCTAATGGTTTTCAGGTAACAAAAGGACTGAAGTAAGGTTGTTTATCTCCCATACTATTCAATATATATACATATATATATATATATATATATATATATATATATATATATATATATATATATATATTTATCAAATTATTCTCGACCGTACTGTGTTAAATATTATTTGTAGTCTCAGCAATTGGTCTGTATGAAATAAAACTCTATTTGTTATTTCTCAATATTTCGTCACGATTTTGTGACTTCTTCAGGAGAAAACTGTAAATTTATTATAAATATTATATGTAAACAAAATGAATATTTCAATACTTACAACTTAAGATTAAAAATTTAAGTTTTGATAACATATCCAATTTAAATAAATGATATTTTTTTTTATTTTAATTTATTTGGGAGTTATGGTAACCGCAATATTTTATAGAGTGAATTCCCATTGTACAATTTTTAGCGAATAAGTTTTAATAAACAATTAAATATTGTGACAGTATTATTCATATAATAAGGTGCAAAAGTAGAATATTGAGAAGGAATCAGGAACATGGTAAATTGATCTATAAAATGTAATTGATGGTACGTAGTCAGTTATTGGTCTGATGTTGTTAGATACTGATATTAAGATCTATCATATCATATATTGTTTAGTATATTACTGTAGATATTACTTAAATGGTTGGTGTCTGTCTTATAATTGATAGATTCTGGAGTTTTATTAATGTGGACCATTTCAAGGAAAAGTCGATTTTTGTAATTATCAATTTGTTCCAAGATTTTTACATTATTAAAGTTAAAGTTATGTCCTGTCTTTAAGTGGTGGTCCACTAAAGCACAAGAGTTTTTTCGTAAGTTACAGTCACTTTTGTGTTGAGTGACACGTTGTTTAAGCCACTGTTGACTTTGTCCAATATAACAACTTTGACATTGACTGCAATTTATTCTATAAATTATATTACTCATTAGTGAATTTGGAGTTTTAACTTTTATTTTTGAGAACAACCTTGAATTTAGAAGTGGATTGTATTTAATTAATTTAATGTTCGGAAATGTTTTGAAAAGTGGGACAATTTGGTCTGTTAAATTTTTTATGTAAGGTATTTTTTTGTATAATACTGGTTGTGGATTATTTATTAAAGCTCTATTGTGAAAGTGAGTGTTATAAATAAGTTTTTTTAATATATGTTTTGGGTAGCCATTGTTTAAAAACATTTCAAGAAGATTCTTTATTTCTTTATCTGTGATCGGAGTTTCCTAGATGTCAATTTAAAGAAACTTCTTGAAATGTTTTTAAACAATGGCTACCCAAAACATATATTAAAAAAACTTATTTATAACACTCACTTTCACAATAGAGCTTTAATAAATAATCCACAACAAGTTTTATACAAAAAATACCTTACATAAAAAATTTAACAGACCAAATTGTCCCACTTTTCAAAACATTTCCGAACATTAAATTAATTAAATACAATCCACTTCTAAATTCAAGGTTGTTCTCAAAAATAAAAGTTAAAACTTCAAATTCACTAATGAGTAATATAATTTATAGAATAAATTGCAGTCAATGTCAAAGTTGTTATATTGGACAAAGTCAACAGTGGCTTAAACAACGTGTCACTCAACACAAAAGTGACTGTAACTTACGAAAAAACTCTTGTGCTTTAGTGGACCACCACTTGAAGACAGGACATAACTTTGACTTTAATAATGTAAAAATCTTGGAACAAATTGATAATTATAAAAATCGACTTTTCCTTGAAATGGTACACATTAATAAAACTCCAGAATCTATCAATTATAAGACAGACACCAACCATTTAAGTAATATCTACTGTAATATACTAAACAATATGATATGATAGATCTTAATATCAGTATCTAACAACATCAGACCAATAATTGACTACGTACCATCAATTACATTTTATAGATCAATTTACCATGTTCCTGATTCTTTCTCAATATTCTACTTTTGCATCTTATTATATGGATAATACTGTCACAATATTTAGTTGTTTATTAAAACTTATTCGCTAAAAATTGTACAATGGGAATTTACTCTATAAAATATTGCGGTTACCATAACTCCCAAATAAATTAAAATAAAAAAAATATCATTTATTTAAATTGGATATGTTATCAAAATTTAAATTTTTAATCTTAAGTTGTAAGTATTGCAATATTCATTTTGTTTACATATAATAATTATAATAAATTTACAGTTTTCTCCTGAAGAAGTCACAAAATCGTGACGAAATATTGAGAAATAACAAATAGAGTTTTATTTCATACAGGCCAATTGCTGAGACTACAAATAATATATATATATATATATATATATATATATATATATATATATATATATATATATATATTATATATATATATATATATATATATATATATATATATATATATATATATCGACGAAGCACTCAGGCACTGGAAAAAGAAGTGTAAAGGGATGGGGCTGTCTATTGGGAATGAACGTTATACACGTTGCACTATGCAGATGAACAGGTAGTTTTTGTCCAAGACAAGGAAGACCTGGAGTCATATGGCTGGAACACTATTAAAAGAGTACAAAACATGGGGCCTCGAAGTAAATTTACAAAAAAAACGGATAATCTTTGCATACGAGGAGAAAATACTGCAGATGACCTCGACTTAAAAGACAGAAAAATTAAGCAATGCGATCAATGTATATATTTGGGGGTAAAACTAACAAAGACGGGAAGAACTGATGAAGCCGTAGAAGACAGAATAACCAAAGGCAAACGAGTCATAGGTGCATTAAATCCAGTACCATGCAGAAAAATATAAAACCGGAAAGGAAAAAAAGAATATTTAATATCATATTGTAACCAGTAGTGGTCTATGACTCAGAAGTATGACAGATATCACAAAAACTTAAAGGTAACCTATTGGCAGTTGAAGTAGATTTTTTAAGGAGAGCATAAGAAATTAAATGAATGTACAAAGATCAATTATAGAAGACTTCGAAAAACAACAACTAACATGGTACGGACATGTTAGAAGTATCGGGAAAGAAAGAATCCAAAAAAATATATTAAAATGGGTACCACCAGAGAAAAGAAAACGAGGACGACCACCAACAGCATGGATGCAAGGAATTTGCAAGTTACATGCCACTCTACATTAACCCAATTACCTGATACATCAGGTAATTGGGTTAAAGGAAGCGATAAAGGGAATAATAAAAATGGAAACAACAATCAAATATCCTCATTAACTAATAATCTTTTGATCTATCCGAAAACCCCAGAAAAAACAGGTTAACGACAAACTGAGAAAACTTTATTCATGCTTAAGTCAACGGTTTATAAAAGGCAATTCAAACAAAAGAAGAGAAAGAGAAAAAAAAACAGAGAATAAACAAAGAAAATTAAAGAAGCAACAGATATAGAAGGATAAAGAGACATTTCAGAAGAAGAAACCTCCAAAAACCATAAAAACAAGGCAAATAGTAAATATGTTAACAACCATTCTTTAAATAAATCTGTCACACCTTACAAAACGTTTGGTCTCAATGCCAAATCTAATTGCATTCCTTCTAGAAGCTGTGTTACGAGCAACAATAACCATGACCTACAAAATTCAAACGCAGATTGCAAGTATCAAAAAAATCTTTTTAAGAAAGTTCGGAACGCCCTACGAACGCAAAAAAAAATTGGTGCCAATAATTGGAAAATATATGGTGCCAATGAATAGCATACGAGTGCCAATAATTAGAAAACTTCATCATAATTTTGGCTTTACAACCCTGTGTGGTCCCTATCCTTCCCAAGAATTTTTCCAGTCGTCCCTATTCATCGTCTTCCTCCGCCAAGGACGTAGTTCCATATTTCTCATATCTTCGTCTACGTTATCTTGGAATCTTGTTCTGCCCTCTTCCTCTTCTTCTTTGACCATTAGGTCTATCAAGGAGCGTTTTTCTAGCTGGGTCGGTTTGCTCTATCCGTACTACATAACCTACACACCTCAGACGTCCTATCTATCTGGTTCCTGGTATGTTTTCGGAAGTGTTCATTAACGCACCAATCAGCGCACGGGACACATCTCTTAACATGGGAAAAATTGTTCATTGGTTGGAATTAGGGTTATTTCAATTTTTGAGCAATTAAAAATTTCTCATTGGCCGATTCTACGAAAAGTCCACTTTCCTACGTCATAATCCTTAAGAACAAATGATTTTTGGGTATAAATGAAGGTGGATTTTTTGTAATCGGCTAGTTCGAGCTTACCTTCGTAATATAAGACTCTAGGTACGGTGTTCTATATCCACCTAGAATCTCCCTTTTATTTCTGCTACAGTATTGTGCGAATTAATGGAATCATAGGCTGTTTTAATGAAAAAACAGTTTATTTAGTAAAAAATTATATTTTGAAAAAACTATAAAGGTAAACTTACATCATTCAGTAGGAAATATGTCCCACTTTGGCAGCAATTACTGCTTTTATCCGTTTTGGCATAGATTCTATGAGTTTCTGGCAGTTGTCAGATATCCTTTCATCTCGATACCAAACCTGAATGGCCGCTTCTATCATTTTTGTTTTAGTGGTACAGTCGATTTTTCGCAGTTTAGCTTTGCAAATGGCCCATAAATTTTCAATGGGGTTAAGGTCGGGAGAATTACCGAGCCAATCTAAAACAATAATCTTCTTATTTTTGAAAAATGCCATCATTTCCTTTGATTTGTGACAGGGAGCAGAGTCCTGTTGAAAAATAGCTCCCCTTTGGGGTTGACATTTTTGGAGTTGTTTGTCCAAATACTTTTCCAACATGGATTTGTATTTTTGGCTGTTCATCATGCCTTCAATTGGCACCAAAGATCCAACCCCCATGTATGAAAAACAACCCCAAAACATTTTCTTGACTGGATGTTTTACGGTTTGATCAATATGAGATGGTGTAAGCTTTTCATTGTCAGACTTTCTGACGAATTTCGACCGCTGTCCCTGAACTATAAAGTGGGTTTCATCTGTAAATAGGACTTTTTTCCAGTCGCCTACAGTCCAATTAGAGTATTTTTTGGCCCACAGTAGCCTTTGTTTCTTCATTCGTTCAGTTAGAAGCTGTTTTTTCTGTGGACGAATTGCCCTTCTACCATTCTCCAAAAGTCTTCTACGAACAGTTAAGTCATAAATCACTATAGCTGATGCTGTTAGATCTTGTTGTAGGTCTTGGCTTGATTTTCTTGGGTCCAATTTGCTCTTTCGAAGTATAAATCTATCATCTGCTGGTGTTATTTTTCTCTTTCTTTCACATTTTCCTAACCTTTTCACATCCACTGATCCCGTTTCTCGTTTACGCTTCTAAATTTTGCTTACTACCCCCTGACTCACTCCACACGTTCTAGCAATCTCCCTTTGTGACATACTAGTATGTTCACTCAACGTGACAATCTTTTCACGCTTCCTAGGCGTAATATCCATGTTGGAATAAAACCAAAAACAACACAAAATAGTACAAAAACCCCCAAAACAACACAAGCTTGGTAAGAAATGACCTAAAACACACTCAAACACACCAACACACAGTAAGAATATGTTTTCAATGCTTGGTCAGCTGTCAACTGTGTAGGTAGTGTTGCCAACTGTGAATATTGAAAAAATGAAAAAAATTTTAAAGTTTTTCAAATTCCATTAATTCGCACAATACTGTATTGTTTTATTGATTTATTTTTATGCATATATTTTTGATTAATATTTTGATATTTTCTTACATTTTTTTGTACGTTTTCTTACGGAAACCTATACGATGCTTAACGTCTGAAACGCACGCATTTATTGCCATTTTATTGTGCTTTAATGTGTTGTGGAAAAATATGTTCTTGCGTAACTATACCCCTGACAATTCTTTAATTTATTTGATTTGTTTTTGTACGTTTTCTTACCAAAACCTTAGCGTCTAAAGCTTAAGCTTAGAGGCTTAGCGTCTAAAACGTACGCATTTATTTAATATTTTCTATTGCCATGTTATTGTGCTTTATTTGTTGTCGAAGAATATAGTTTTGCGTGACCGTACACCTGACAGTTCTTCAATTTATTTGCTTTGTTATATACTGTGCTATTTTCCTATTGTCTTTGTCTATATAATTTTTCATTTTTCTTGTTTATCCTTCCGTAAGTCAAGGTAATACAAGATACATATATATTCTTGGTATTTCTTCCGTAAGTAAAGAAATCACCACCATATACCTTTTTATTGTTGCATAATATTTAAATATATATGATTTTTCGATTGGTGCACACATTCTTCTATATTTTTTTGTTCCTATCCATTTTAATGACCCTATTGATATCCTTACTATCATAAATCACATAAAAGAACCATATTTTATCTTTTATTACTCTTTTGTTGTTATTGCATTTACTTGAACTCACCGACTTGTGATATTTCCGCAAGGATCATACACAAGTCACTTTTAACATATGTATTTGTGTTCTTGTATACGGAAATGTAAGGAACTGCACACCTGAAGAATGGTAGATAGCCGTAATACCTCCCGATCCAACTCCCAGGATTGTAAGAAGCCCGCAGAGCCAGATATGGGTCATTCCAGCCCTATCGACGCCTCTCGGCAACAGATATATTCTATAGAGTTCAAAGTTGTATCGTCTTCTCCAGACACCATTTTCATTTACCGCTCCATAGATTCGCCTTAGTATTTTTCATTAGAAAACTTAATGGTTTTTAATAAAATTAAATAAAATTTAATCATAGCAATCAAAATATTATGATTACAAAATATTTAAATAACTGGCCCGATAGTGAAAACTGTTCATAAAAAATACATACCGATCATATGGAAAGCACTTGATTATTTTAGAGGTTAATTTTATTAACACGATCTCCTTAGAGTGCCAATTCGTCGCCTGAGAATTCCATACTGTTCCATCTCCTAAAACTCAATTTTACAGGAGAGCGTTTTTAAATTTAATGTAAAATATTTTTGATATTATTGAAAAATTGTTTTACAGATCATGATCACTGTTTGCATATTAAATTACTTTTTGTTATAGTGCTTTATTATTGCCAATTAAAACAACATTAACATGTAATACGGAAAAATTTATTTGGATATAGAACAAAAGGAACATTTAACTGAAATATTTGGGATATAGAACATGTATAGTGGATATAGAACTAACTAATTCTTAAAATGTTTTATTGGTGGTAACGACAAATTATCAAATAAAAACCAAAATTTATTAAATATATGACCGTAACTTAAACAAAAATACAATTATTAGGTGTACTAAAAAAACAATAATCTTCTATTTCTCGCTACTTTCCTTATTTGTCTATTTCTTTTGTTTTTCTTTGTTGCACATGATACTTGAATTGTGCTTCAAAACAACATTGTAAAACTCTTTATCAACTTCCGGCATGAACGGTATCATCTCTTTGAGATGCTTTTTCTTTAATTCAGGTAATTTTGGTGTTAAATTAACGAGTTGCAGCACTTCTGGTAAATTATTATGTATTTGACATCGCGTTTTTTTAACGTTTTCCAGTTTAATTTCCTTAAGTGGCCCTTCATATAGTTCACCATATTTTATGATTAAAGGAAATTCTTTTTCGTATATCAGATGTTTCACTTTAGTGTAAGGTACGTTTCGATAGGATAATTTTTCTGATTCTGCTTGGTAATTTTTATAATCTGCAGTGATCATTTGAAAAAATTTAAATTTCATTTTCCACGAGTTTGGAATCTTCGTTAAAATTTTTAACAAACTTACGGGGCTCCAAATATCTACATTTTTTACAAATCTTTCTATACAACTATGAGCTGCATCGACTTCTTGTACACAGCTGTGACCCGGTTCACCAAATTTCTGTTCTATTATTTTTATCTGACCTGAAGAATTGGATTGCAAAAAAATGTTGCAAAGCAAATGTCATTATTGAATTTTTATTTTGAGGTACACAGCTGTCTGACCATAAAATTAATTTTTCAAGTGCAGGATTATCTAGTACTACTTTTTTAAGTATTTTAATCAAAGCACAAGAAATATGAAGTCCGCTTCTACCAGAAATCATTTCATGCCATAAGGCATTATATACGATCTTAGTTTTGTCGAAATGAGCAGTTAAATTATAACAAGAAAATTTTGTTTTATAATAAAAATTGCTTACGTTAGATTTTGGTAGCGAAAAAAACTTTTTGCAGATCAAAAACATAAAACACCAACACATTTGCCCTCGGAGGATATAAATTTGTCTCGGTTTTTTTCCTGATGTACCAAATCTTTATTTTTCTTGTGAGTTTCAAATTTTAAAATATCTGCTTCAGTCGGATTAGTAAGAGAATTATATGCTGCACACTTATCACATATATCTTTCTTGGGACAAAAGAATGTCAAATTAAATTCAGTATTGAATATTGTCCGATACATATGATATTTGACTGGTTCTGATTCTTGAGTTTTGTATAGATCATACATTTTTTGTAAATTTAAATTTCTTTCCAAATATTGTCTGGTAGAACTCTGTCGACAATAGTAAGAGTCGACTCTTTGAAAAGAGTTAATATGTTCTCGTACTTTTTGTTTTTTTCCCTCGGAGATAGTTTTCTTCTGATGCCTGCCACGAATAGGGGAACGAACAATGCATCTAACATCATCTTTTACACTTTTAAAAAAGTAGTAAATCCTCTGTTTACTAATATTTAATGTATTAAAAAAGTAATGTTGGCAAACTCTTATTTTAACTCCACATACATAAAAAAAATATTGATATGAAAATGTTTTTTTGCTGGTTTCATTGTTTGTTCTTTTTCTTACTGCCAAAATACGCTTCACATGTTTTGAGTAGAACTGATTCTTTTTGTCATCATTAAGAGACCAAAACTGTCTATGAATTGTATCTCTTTCGTCAGGAGTAATTTTAGCAGTACACTGTAGTACACAATTTTCAGATCGACATGTCTCTATTTTCACAGATTTCTTTTCCCTGGTCCGCTTCATTGTATCAACATATTCTTGTCCAGATTGTCGTTTATGTTTTCTTATATTTTGTTTCCAATCTGATGGTCTTCTTTTTCGTTTTCGACTAATCACCGCAGGTTTATTAACTTCTTCGTTAAGATACTCTTCTTCCTCTGCCATCTCAATTTGACTCTCAGGTAACTTTTGTAATTGAAGATTATTTTCTTTTTCTTCATAGTTTTGTGCCAATGCGTCTACTTCTTGCAGTGTGCTAAATTGTAAATTTTGTGTATCCATAGTGTTTCAGGTAACCATTTGTAAAACAACAACTTTTCCTTCATTTGGTGTCGCTTTAGGTGCGTGCTTATCTTGAGATGTTTCTTTACTAATGTTTTCTTTGTCGTTTTCGACATCCTCTTCGATAATATGCCACAAAGAGCTAAAATAAGATATTATTTAGTGGTATTATTTCTCAAAAAATTTAATGTAAGCTTACTTCCAAACGTCACTAGGACATGAAGAAGGCCTTGTTGGCGACGGTGAAAGTTTTGCACTCATTATAAACTGCAAAAAGAAATTGATTTAAATATCAATGTAGTAAGAAACACATGCAATTCGAATCAAAATTACAAAATTAAAAGGAACGAATTTGAAATATGACCACATTACTTTCTGAAACATTAATGCTAATCCATTGCTAATCCACCCCTGTACTACTCTATTCATATCAAAACACATACAACCCGTATTAGTAATTTAATAGTTACAAATACATAATAATGTGTAACATATTTCTTTTTATAATAATTATCAAGATTTTTTATTGATTTGAATAGGTTTAATTACATTTTATTCAATAAAATATCCGTGTCTATGAAAATTTTGAGGTTAGGTAATATTGCAAATTCGTTTAATAAGGATGATTAAATCAACACAATAATATTAAACGTACTTACTTAAATTGTTTCAGGAATACCCACTACTATTTAGTTTAAATACATTTTCTTACTATTCACTTTTTACAAAAAACAATAGATCATTTACCAACATGCCATGATGTACATACACGTACAGTCCGGTATTAAGCACATTATGCGTAATGGATGTAGAACACTATAATTCTAGTAACGTATTTATTCTAAAAGTTAAAGAGGATATCGAACAAAATAATTTTAAAAATATTTTGAGGCATACGGGATATAGAACTAAATGTTACTGAAAACTTTTAATTGGTTCTGAATATTATCATCATTTCAATGGATATAGAACAAGCTAATTTTTACAAAAATTTCTATGTATATAACTCCAAACTGCCAAAAAGTGGATATAGAACAGTATAATTCTCAGGCGACGAATTATTGGGTAGTTTACCCTAAATATAATAACTAAGTAATATTATGATCATAAATAATACTGATCTATAGTTATTATACAAGTAATATTAATGTTTGGATTATTATTTATATCACCCTGAAAAAACTCATCCTGCCCATTTTCTTTCGTGTGTGTTATACGCTTGTCTTGCGTAAAAACAACTTTATTATGTAAAGTTGCTAAAGTTAGGACATATTAAACGTTTCCTTTTTTTTGGTTGAAAATACCTTTTATGGTTATACCAAAATTAATCACAGTGTCTGACGTGATGTGCGTGAAGTTATTTCTTTGTAATGTTTCGTGAGAGAAAAAAGTTATATAATATAAAATATATCACATTTTTATTTCTTTCATTGTGACTGGAATATAATATTATATGGGGTAATTTTGATATATGGTAGTTTGTTGCTTTATAAATTGTTGTACTTGTAATTGAAGGATTGAACAAAGACAAAAGTAAGAATTTTTATATCGATTCTTTTTGTATAAATCTTTCGTTTTTATTAAAATTATTCTCTTACCTTATCATTATCTTTGGCTCGACAGTCCTCTGTGGATCTTGGCCTGCTCTAAGATTTGTCGCCATTCTGTTCGGTTTCTGGCAACATGTTGCCATCTTCTGATTTTTAATATCCTAAGTGGGTTTCAACTCCATCTAACCACCTAATTCGCGGTCAGCCTTCTTCCTACAGGTGTTCATGTGGTTAGCTTTTTAGCAATCGTATTTTCTGACATTCGTATTATGTGTCCAGCCCATCTAAGTCGCTGTTTTTTACTGAACGTTATGACATCTGGCTCATAAAAGAGCTGACACAATTCAAAATTATATCTTCTGTGCCACTGCCCTTAGTCGTTTATAGCTCCAAATATTTTGCGTTCAAATATTCCCAAAAGTCTTTCATCTTTCTGCGTTAGAGTCAATGTTTCTGCTCTATATGTGAGAACCGGCCTCAACAATGTTTTGTATATAATAATTTTAGTTCTTCTTTGAATGTTTCTTAAGTGAAAATGCTTTTAGAGTCCATAGTATGCACTATTTGTAAAATTTATTCTTTTTTTGATTTCTTCGCTTGTTTTATTGGTAGCAGTCAATAGCGACCCAAGATATGTGAAGTTGTCAACACGTCCAAAGATATGACTTTCAAAGACTGTTTCTCGTTCCTCATTTGCTATCGGATCCTTTGTAATCAACATGTACTTGGTTTTGTTTTCGTTGATGACTAGACCGACATGTTTTACCGCTGTTTCCAATTCTAGGAGATATTGCTCAACATCTCGCTTGCTACGCCTTGTTATGTCAATGTCATCAGCATATGCTAAGACTTGTATGGATCTATTGTAAATAGTACGGCCATCCCTAGTTCGTGTATCTCGGACTGCCTTTTCTAAGGCAATATAAATAGGAGGCAAGCCAGAGCATCCCCTTGTCTGAGTCCATCCTTTATCTCAAAGGATCTAGAATTGTCTCCCTGTATTTTAACAGTGGCTTCTAAGTTAGACATTGTCATTCCCGTTAATCGGATAAGTTTCTCTGGTATATCAAACTCATGCATTGATTGGTATAGAACTGTTCTCTTGACACTGTCGTATGCAACCTTGAAGTCGACGAATAGGTGATGGGTTTCAATATTGAATTCTAATGTTTTTTTGAGAATCTGTCTTATTGACTGAATCTGGCTAATTGTTGATTTTTCTGGAGTGAATCCAGCTTGATATTTACCAACTATGCCCACTGTGTAAACTTGTAGCCTTTCGTAGAGAATATTTGCTAGTATTTTGTAAGTAGTTATAAGTAGTGTTATACCTCTATAGTTGTCACACTGGAGCTGGTCACCTTTTTTATGTAACGGGCATATCACACCTTGAGACCATTCACATGGTCTCATTATGCCAAACAGGAAGTAAAAGCTTATGCAGTGTCTGTAGTAGGGCATCGCCTCCATTCTTGTAGGGGTTGCTACAAATTTGATCAATTCCTGGTGATTTATTATTTTTAAGCTTTTTAATAGGTTAAGCAACGTTTTTAATGGTAGGTGATCTTTCGTTTGGGTTAAAAGGATTTTAATCATTTCGATTTGCTAGGGTGTTATCTGCTTCTTAGATATGATGGCCATTAAATTTTGCATCGAAAAATTCAACCCATCTGTTTAAGACTGAGGCCGTATCATTTAGGATGTTTCCTTCTACATTCTTACAGCTCCTTATGCTTGGCTTAAACTCTTTGCGCATTTTGTTTAGATTTCTGTAAAACTTTCGAGTTTCATTTTGATTTCTTAGCCATTCTGTGCTTTCCAACTGCGTTTGCTCAAATTGTCTTTTTTTTCTATGTAATCGTTTTCTTCTCTTCTTAGGGTCCTTTATTCTTCCTTTGCTCTTCTTGTGCATTCAGCTGGATTTGTCTTTAGGTATGCCCCGTTTTTAATATCTGTTGCTTCTTGGTACTCCTTATCCAACTATTCGTTTTCTTTAACTGGTTTGGTTTTTCCCAATATTTTTGTTGTTTTCTCAGTTATTATTTGTTACTCGTCCATTTGCTCCTATACACTCTCGCAACGGTTTCAATGCACAGATTATTAACATTAATTCTGTCTTGTTTCGTGTGTTTATCTTTCTTTAGGTTTGATATTCTTCCTCTGATTTTTGCCATTACAAGAAAGTGGTCACTGTCAATGTTTGGGCCTCGGTAGCTTCTGACGTCTATGAGATCGGAAGACTGCTTTGCATCTATCAGGATGTGATCTATCTGGTTAATGGTTTCGTTATCAGGTGATTTCCATGTTCCTTTGTGTATAATTTTATGGGGAAATCTTGTTCCTTCTACTATCATGTTTTTAGTACTTGCAAAGTTTTTCAGTCTCAACCCGTTATTATTTGACTCTTTATGTAAGCTCTCATGTCCTATAGTTGGCTGGAAAAATTGCTCTTTGCCAATTTTTGCATTAAGGTCCCCAGCAATGACTTTCAGTTCATGACGTTCTCTTACCTGCTGTCATTTCCGTTTTTTCTCTTAATTAAAAAAAATACGTACGTCCCAAAGACGTCACCTCTGTTTGTATGTAATAATTTTTGTACATCTCTAGTTACGGGTTAAAATTAATAATCAAATAGACAATTAAGGCTTGCTTCCATGTAAGCTATAACGAAATATAACCTTTTCCGTATATCAAAGTAAATATTTAAAATATTTGCGGACAGAGGCTAAAGCAACATCTACAAACAAGAATTTAAATCGGAAATCGAATTCACGATTAAGCACCAATTTTTTTTTCAAACGGTGCAGAACAAACCGACGACGATTGCAATAGCATTGCTGAAATAAATATATTTAAGCATGTTGGTTAACAATAAATAAGATGGAATCAACTAAAAGTTATTTAAAATGCAAAAAATAACAATGTAAGAAAACATTAGAGGAATATTTTTTCTTTAATTAAGGCTGTTTCATCGGTGCACCAAAACCTAGGAACTGTTATTTACCGACAAAATGTCTCGAAATTTGGACACAACATTCGAAACTATGTTGCTTTTAAAATGATGGTTTTACTTTTTTTGTTACTTTTGTTGAAAAATTGGATTATACTGTTTAACGTTCTATTATAACCAAACTTTTTATGCCCATCGCTTGAAAGAGTTTTTTTTTCTGTTATCGTTGATTTTTTTTTCACCTTTCTGTGTCCAGTAATAATCGAGAAAAGCGTGTTCAAACTTTGAAGAAAATTGCTACAAAAATACTAAAATCTAATAGTGAAACGTGTTACTCATCATTGTCGGTTTGGTTCATCGTTATCACCTTTGTGACTTCAAATATCATCAGCGTACGGTCAGTTAGTTCGTGTTAAAACTAATTTGAATGAAGAGTAATGCATTTTTTGTTCATTGGCCGACTCCACTGAGTAAAGATAGTCTCGCGTAAGCAGTATAGAAATGTAAGTGATACGCCCATTTCAAATCGCAGTGTGCTTGAACTGCTAAAACAGCCTTAATCATTAAGGCTAGTTAGTATAATTAATCAATAATCATTATTATCATCATCATTGATCATTAATCATTGATTAATCATACTAACTAGCCTTAATGATTAATTAAAGAAATAATATTCCTCTAATGTTTTCTTACATTGTTATTTTTTGCATTTCTAATAACTGTTAGTTGTTTCCATCTTATTTATTGTTAACGAACGTACTCAAATATATTGATATTTTAACATGCATTTTATTGGATATACATATACATCAGCAAAAATCTTATTTTAATGTCAATTTTATTTATGTGTGACATCTTTTAATTTCTGTAAGTATTGTAATTCTAAGTGTACGTCAGTTTTTTGAAATGTTTGTTTTTTACAGTTACTCCCGATGAAGCTGTTAAATAAATGGCGATTAAGACTTACATTAGACATATTATGTTAAATTTATAAATTGTAATAATTATTAAGGTTTATATTTTGATATTATTTTGAATTCCTAAATTTTATAAAGAGTAATTAAATGACAGTTTTTACATAAAATAAGGTATTGTATTTATTAATATTAAAGAATAAAACAAACGACTTAAATCAATATATTAAAGCAATAATGGTAATCAAATTAAAAGATAACTAAGCACTATCAGAGACAGCAAAACAATTTAACATAAGCAAAACCACAGTTTTTTTATTAATAAAAAATAGGGAACAAAAAATTCTCAAAAGAGAGCGAGAGAACGAGGGTCTGGAAAACCAAAACTATATTATATTTAGATATGTAAAAATAAAATTAATATTTTGTAATTTCTCCATTAGCATTGATAAATGATTCTAGTCTTTGGTCCATGTGTCTGAAAGAAACTATAAAATTGTCTTATATAAAATGTATTATAAAATAATGCCGATACAACTGTTTTATAATAACCCCGACACAGTCTCTATTGGGTCTAAATCTGGACTGTAGATTGGCCATTGTTAAGTTTCGATGTTGTTGTTCTGAAGCCACTGGTTTATTATATGTGCAGTGTGGAATTATCTTGTGGAAGGATAAAATTGTTTTCTGGATACAACTGTTCTACCCTGGGAAACACGATGTTTTCTAGAATATTCAGATAAATCTATCCAACAAACCTGCCATCAACAAGCCATACCATTCCCATTCCTCTAGATGAAATCCATCCCTATACATTGGTGCTAAAATGACCAGCTGATTGATATCTCTCAAGATATAGAGACATAAATCTATTATTATCTGGTCTGTACATCCCAATTTTGCCCTTTTTAGAAGAGTCAAAAATTTTCTTATCTGTAAACATTACCATGTCCCAAAAATCTTGATTTTGTAGCTGATAGTTTAAAGAGGTTCTCTTGTAGTGTAACAGCTTGTTTGTTTGCTGCAGTTTAGTACCTAAGACGCAATGCTTTAATTCTGCGCCAAGTTGTTGTCTTTCTTTCCGGAAACTGTGACATAATTCTTGCAGTTTTCGTAACTTCAAAAGGATTCTGTTCTAATATCTTCAAAGCGTACGATCTTCATACGCGGTAAATGTTTTTGGTCATCCAGAATAGATCCAGATTTTTTTCGAGAGTTTCTTGGTTTTTCTAACTTTTATTAATGTTAAACACTGTTACTCTACTTACGTTAAAATGGTTCGCAACGGCAGATAGTTACCAACCATCCTTGAATTTCGTTACAATTTCTGCCTAATTCTTTGCCAGCATGTGGATGTCATTTTTTTAGGTTGAACAGAATAAGTTATCTTCCAAATTTTAAGATTTGGCAGTGACAGTGACCAGTGAAATAATTAGTATTTATATATCAAAAACCCTGCTCAATTTTCTACAAAATACATTTTAAGAGTCGAATCTGTTTTTTAGGAACTAGCTGTACATATAAAAGCCACTTTTTATAAAACAGAATTCTACTTAAACTAGATTTTACTTGAACATCCAAAAAAATAAAAAAAAAGTTATAAGAATAAAGTTATATAAGACACCGAGTTAGCAATACTGTTTCATAGTTTTTTAATATACATATAAGATATTAACAACCTTTAAACTCTTGATGTTTTTCACGGTTAGGTACTTAGATAAGAAAAGAGAGGGGACGCGTAATCGTATGGAATTGACTAAAGCCTAAATTGGCACCAACGGCACCAGAAAAGTTATCAGGTCATATTTTATTTCTTCATTAGTTTGAGAATAATGGATATATATATATATATATATATATATATATATATATATATATATATATATATATCAATAAACAGCTTTTTTTTTAATTTAAAATTGAACACTGACGTAATGATCACTTTTTGAACATGATTCTATGATTAGGTATTTTTTAGGTAGATCACAGTATCACCAAAATTTGTCGGTCACATCAAAACTGGCTTCACTTTAGGAAAGTTTATTAACCTTTAACTACGGGCGCCCCTCCATTAGTCATAACTACGTGCGCGGTGTATTCTGTACACCACCGAATAAAAACGCAAATAAAAGCCACAACTAGGTATTTTTAGAATATATTGTATATAATAAATGTAGGCATGTATATATTAAAGAGAATGTCTTAACATAAAAAATAATACATAACGAAAATATAAAGATTAACATAAATATAAGAACAAAAGCTCAACCACTTCGTTTTCTCTAAAAATAACCTTCTTGAGATTCTTGTATATTAGCTTAACATTAAAAATATTATAAAAACTAGTATATAAATCTAAAAACTAGGAGTAAATAATCATTCTTAAATGAACATATTTAAGAATATGTGTGCTATTCACTTTCGTTTTCTTCCTCGTTTGCGTCTACTAAATTACAATTTGCACAAATTGTAACAGCGTGCTCTTTACAAACCATTATATTACATTTGTTGCAAGATATTGTTGTAACTCTATTTTTGCTCCTTCCACAACTATGGCACCTCCCCCGTTTTTTTGCTGGTGGTTCTTCATCGTGGTCGTCTTGTACGTTTTTGTATTTCTTCAAGAATATTTTTAAATCAGAGGTAAACTCTGTATTTCCACCCTCTCAGAAAGATGAGGTCTTATCAATGCCAATGATAATTCTTTTAGAAAAACTCTTCTATATTTTTGAGGATTGCCGATGTTGGCAGCATTGTACAGGATCTGGCTGTTAATTCCGGCAAAATTCAGGAGTTGAAAAAACAATGCCATTGGCCATCTTCGTGTTCTTAGAATAGGTACTGCACATTTTGTTTACAGTGTCTACGCCTCCTTTATGTGAATTATAGTCTAAAATTATCATTGGTTTTCCTGTTTCGGGATCTACTGTAGAATTACTGTGCATGGTAGATAGGAGAATGACAGCTTTTTTTTGGTGTGTAGGATACAATGGTAACTTCTTTTTGAAAACCAAAAGTGGATGATCTAATTGGTGTGTTTTTTCTTGGTAAAAACTCTGGAGGTAGTTCCCTTTTATTTTGTTTAAGTGTGCCAACCATCGTTATCTTTTCCTTTAAAAGGTCAATTGCCAACGGATAACTCGTATACCAATTGTCGCATGGTAAATTACGGTTTTTACCTTTCCAAGGTTGAAGCAGGCGATGGGTAATATCCGTTGGTGTGTTAGATTTTTTGTAGGGCTCTTCCGGTTATTGACCACAATACACCTCAAAATTGGTGACATAAAAGGTCTGCGCGTCACATAACACAAACACTTTTAAGCCATACTTTGCAGGTTTACTTGGAATGTATTGTACAAAGTTGCATCTACCTCTAAAAGATATCAACATTTCATCGATAGTCATTTCTTCTCCCAAGGAATAGTTGCTGCTACAGTTTTTCATAAACGTATGAAGAGTAAAGCGATTGGCAGCAAGTTTGTCAATTGATTTTCGGTCCTTTCGAGTATCTTTGTTGTCAAACCTAAGAGCAGCAAGCAAAAATAAAAATCGATTTGCGCTCATACAGGCTCGAAAGATTTTTGAGACGGTACCATCTTTTGTCCACAATTCGAGGAAGTGTGTATGATCTTGTTTTTTAGTCCCTGCAAGAAATAATAATCCTAATAATGCCATGATTTCCTGTTTAGTCGTATCTTTAGCCCGTCTTGGCCGTTCATAATTTAATCGCATTTTTGCAATCTGCAAATTTGTACATTCAACTATATTTTCTATGATTTCATTTGTAAAGAGTTTTTCAAAAGCACTTAGTTCCGTAGTAACATCTCTCGCACAAACTGTTGGCCCAGGATATATCTTGACAATATTTTTTGAAGGAGTTTTAGTAAATTTGCTAAGAAGAGATTTCTTATACCATTTAGTTTTTCTGTCTTTTGCTATAAAATAATCATTGTCTTCATCAAGATCTGAACTGTTTTCAATGTTACTGTTTGTGTCCGAGTTAATCGTATATTGATTTTCGTCATTCAGATCAACTTCTGATTCAGTGTCGTGCTCCGTTTTTTCTATTAGCTCGTCGTCTGAAGTATCTGGGTCTCCACCAACATCTTCATCAGATTCTTCCTCAAATATAGCTTGAGCCATAGCTCTAAGTTCATCTTCTGAGAGTTTTTGGGGATTTCTTACTGGTACACGATCCCTTCAAAGTAAATATTTTGTAATACCTCTCGATTTATAAACGTTACGAGAAATATATAGAAGCAACGTTTGTAATTGTTATTATTTATTTCTAATTAATATTTCAAAGAGACATGACCGTATTGCTATGGAAGAAAGAACATGAAACAACAAGACCACAAAAACAACTAGAAGGTCGTTAAATAGTCCAGTAATAGGTACTCACAAATATCCAAATAGATAACGGTATATTAAGTTATTAGAAAATGCTAAAATAAAATATTTGATCAAATGTATTATCATAAAACTAGTTTTATTATAATAAAATGAAAGTTTTATTAAAATTTTAATAACAAATTACAAATTCTTTTATTCAAAACGTTGCAAAATGTCTAGCTTTTGTTACATATAAGTCGCTATACATTAATAATGCTATTTTTTAGTAGATAAACGTAATATAAATCTCACAAAATTTACTTACATACTAGGTGCTTGGTGTACTACATACACCACTGGTAAACTTCTCCTGAATTGTTCCAACCGTCAGTCTATCTCTGCAGCAATCAATTTTACAACTGTTGAGGTTTATAGCTGACACATCAGAGATAGGTTAGGTAGAGGGACACGTGCGCAACCAGTTCTTATCAGAAATAGCGGCCAATTTAGTGCGAGTGGTGTACTGAGTACACCGTAGCCCGTAGTTAAAAGTTAAATGAACGTCACCTGTCCTCTCTCTTTCCTTTTCTAACGTTAGGTACTTTACATTGTGTGACAGTTACTTAAAAAGAAGTTTTCGATTCCAAAATACCATTCTTGGTAATTTTAAAATATAAAAAAATACTGTTACGATTAATAATGACTCATAAAACTGTATATATTATTACTAATTCTATTCCATTCAAGTATTTGCCAGATCATACACCAGCGTTCCGATCGGGCCAACAGAAATTCTAGACAAACGGGTCCCCCTTAGCTGAATACCTGTCGACCTGTCGTGACCTTCTAGTGTATTCGAAAGGGGTCACCGGAATTCCGAAATAGCGGTTGTTTGGTATTTATGGGACATTTTATTGAAAAGTAAGTCCAAAAATATAATTGTAACGGAAAATAAATATTGTAAATAAATAATATAACTTAAGTAGTTGTGTACTAGTTTTTAGTGATAAGTGTAAAACTGTAATAAATATATAAAGATTCTAATAAACTCGTAAGTGTGATAAATGTAGAACCTTTGGTAATAAATAAAGACAATAAATTAGGTTAATAAAAACAGTTTAATACTAAATTAAAGAATGCAAAAAAGTTAAATTATGATTAGTCTAAAAAATGATCTATTTTTAAAATGTCATATATACTAGATATTATATTCGAGATAAATGTAATACCAGCATATTCAAAGAGATCTTATTACTACCCTGCTTATGAAGTAGGGAATATCTTTATAGGTACCTATACGGAGTGAAAATGCATTAAGTTAATGTATTCTGTATTACCTCGATGATAAACTACTTGAACGTAAAAGAAGCGGAAATCTATTTATGCACCAAAGCGAATTCAACAACTAATTTCGAATAAGACGCAAATACATTCAGTAAAATTATATTTGCGTTCCTAGCAAAATTATATTTGCATTCGTAAATAAATAATTTTACACCCTGCCGTGCTAAAAGCTTTTTAGAATAAAAAAAAGTAAACAGAGTTTTATAATTTTAATGTCTTAAAGGTACAGCACTAAAAATCTGACTACAAAGGTAAAGTTAACTCTAAATCAGGAAAAATAATTTAAAGGTAAAATTCATCTCACTAGACGGCTTAACAGCACATGACAGGCGCACATAAAATGACATTAATTTTACACTGATTTAAAGCTGCTTTAAACTAAAAATAAATTCACCAAAAAATAGCAACCACAAACTGCTGATCCTCCTCCTACGTGCCTTTTTTGTTGAGGTTGGCGATCAATATGGCAAATTTCTCTCTGTTCTGGACTTGATGAACTAATTCATTTTCTATTGTGTGAATCCAATCTCTGATGTTTCATAGCCAAGATTTTTCCTTTCGACTTATGCTCCTTTTACCTTTAATCTTGCATTCTAATATTACTTGGAGCTGTTCAAATTCCCAATGGCGCATTATGTGTTCTAGATATGACAGCTTTCTAATTTTGATAGTATTGACCAGATGAGGACGTGTGTTCATTACCCTCAGTACTCCTTCATTCGTAGTTCTGCTGGTCCAGCATATTCTAATCATTCGGCGGTACATCCACATTTCAAATGAATTTAATTTGTTGACGTTATACTATTTCTCACTATTTCTCATAGGTCTCACAGCCATATAGTAATAGAGACCATTCATAAAACCAGATCTTGCCATCTAAATGCGTCTTCTAATTTCTTTTGAGTTGTCTAGTTTATTATTTAGCTCTCTGCCCAGGTATATAAAGCTTTGGGAACTCTGAAGAGTGATAAGGTCTGTTTTCAAAAAATGGCTAAGTTATTTAAGAAGACAAAACGAAGAAGTTCTTCGAAGAATGGGACATCAATGAACTCTATTAAATATTATTAAGAGGCGTAAACTAGAATATCTTGGACATATAATCAGAGGACCAAGATATGAGTTCCTTTGGCTAATTCTCAACGGTAAAATCGAAGGAAAGAAATGGTTAGGACGGAAGAAACTCTCTTGGTTGAGAAATTTGCGGCAGTGGACAGGTTTGACAGCGGACCAATTGCTACACGTAGCCCAAGACCGAAATCAGTATAATAATATTATAAGCATGGTAGTCGCCGACGTTCCGTAGGGATATGGCACTCTAAGAAGAAGAAAGTTGCTCATGCCCATAAAATGCAATGCCCATAAAAATCAGGTTACTACGATGTTACATATTTCCTATACTGTTGTACGGAGTTGAGTCATGGACTCTCAAAGACGCCACCTGCAATAAAATTGAGGCTTTTGAAATATGGCTTTATCGTAGAATCCTGAAGATATCGTATACCGACCACGTTACTAATAGGGTGTTCTGTTTTACGAACGTGGTTCAACACAACAACCACAAATCTTTTTAGAGGAGCAGTGTACAAAGTGCAGATTGCCATGATGGTCGCCAACATCCGAAATGGATAGGCACTACAAGAAGAGGAAGAAGAGTTATACCATTTATTTGTATGTTAGGTGTAGCTTGTTCATGGGGGTTTTTGTGGAAGACCAGAATTTTGGTTTTGGAAAAGTTAATGTCCAAGCCCAGCCTGTGACTTTCTTGTGATAACATGAAGATCAATATTTTGGTTAGTCTTCTGTTTCTGCTAAAACTACGGTGTCATCGGCATATCTTATATTGTTAATGATGATTCCATTGACTCTGGCACCTTAAGGGCCATCTTTAAGACAGAAGCTATAGTTATATGTTTGGCATACACATTAAATAATAGGAGGGACAAAATTCACCCTTAACGCACTCCTCGTTCTATGTTGATATACTTGGTATTTCTGTTTTCTGTTCAAACGCATCCTGTGTGATTCCACTATGTATTACTTATGATAGCTATGTCATGTTCGTCCAACCCTACTTGTTTTAGCACCTCCATCAATTTTACGTTTCTAATGCGGTCGAAGGCCTTTCTATAATCGACAAATTATACATGCAGCCGTTTTTGAACCTTAAAATACCTTTTTACTATCAGTATTAATCCCATAATTTCTTCCTTAGTGCTTGTACTCTTTCTAAAACCATATTAAAAACGACTCATGTATTCTTCACGCTTATTGTGAATTCGGTTATAAATTGCTCGTATAAAAATCCTAACGGCATGACTCATTGCTCGTGAAGGATATTTCTAAGTTGTGGATTTTCTGAAAGTTAACAAGCCTATTTTCTGTTATTCCACCGATTTTACAACACAATGCTCTTTATTTATCTTTTTCTCTTGTTTATATTCGCTACTTATTCGTTATTCTTATGCATATCTTCGTTTTGTATGCTAAAGAATCGCTTCAGGAAATTCCCGAATCTCAAAGAAACATATGTTGCATTCATGGAGGATTTTATTGCTTCTCAATACATGATGCCGGTTCCTGAATCCGATTTTAAATCGACTATTTCTTATAACTCTCACACAGTTTTCAAAAAACAAATTTTTATTTCGCTTCTTTTATCCAAAATTCGTACTAGCTTCGACGCTAATCGACACATTTGATACTGATCGCAAAAGGGCATCTGGTTCTTTACTTAATTTTCGATATCTTCGTTGTTGTTTTATCTGCGATATAAGGCAAACGTATCGACAAATTAAAGCAAATCAGGAATTTTGGAACTATAAAAGAGGGTCCTCTGGAGATCGGACTTTTAAACCTCTCCAAGAGTTGTTATTACGTATCGTTACTTACGGTACTTCTTTGTTTTATTTCGCTTAAAGACTCTACAAGAGTAACGCTTTGTGTACGCAGCCTGATTCCCACCTAATTCGGAACGACGAACACGGTTTGCGAATCACGGCCTCGCGTTTTGTTTCGCTTACAAACTCTACAAGAGTAACGCTTAGTTTTTATTGCTCAATGGTTTTCGCTAGGCAGTGAGCCAGCAGCCATTTCGACGGACCTACGTCATAATCACGCTTCGAGTGATTTTCTTTGATCTACTCACCTTCTGCAGTGAGTAATCGCTTAGCTTCTAAAGCTCGCTTTATTTTTCGCTAGACAAAGCAACATTGTGTCAGCGACCATATTTATTTTTCGCTAGACAAAGCAACATCGTCAGCGACCATCTTTATTTTTTCGCTAGACAAAGCAACATTGTGTCAGCAATTATTTTTATTTATTTGTAAGTCTTTGGCTTAGACATTTTGACATGTTGTTCGTTAACACAGAGGAACTTTTCATTTTTACGGTACTAGGCCTAAAATGGAATCCTACGACTGATTTCTTTTCTCATGCTTCTCGTCCCTTTGACAAACCCTGTACAAAGCGGGCTATTCGTTCGTAAATCAGTCGTATTTTTGTCGCTATCCTCTTGTTTTTATTCCTTTTCCATGTCTTTTTGCTAGTCAAACGTCTTCTACAACCGTTGTGGTACTTTGATGTAGTCTGGGATGATGGAACATCTGAACAGATACATCTGACCTCTGTATTTTGTATGTGTTACATTTCTGGTGTTAGTTCTATACACGAACATCTATCGCAGGATCGAAACTCTTGGCAGCTATACGGCTGACTGATCTAGTCACATTTGTCAACGAGTCTAGTCCAATTTTCATGCTCGCTCTGTCTCGACAAGATTGGAACTCTTGGCAGCCATAGTGCTGGCTGATCAAGTCACCTTTGTCATAGGGTTTTCCTTCCGATCCTCCGATATTTGATCTGACTCTACGCTTGCGCTCTCTTGAGCTAATTTTTATACCCATAAATTGTCAATCGTATTAAACACATAAAAGAACTGATACCACACTCTACTCGGCATTATATGCCTTCTAATCAACACCTCTCTGATTGTGTTAGTCGTGTTTTATCACCGGCACAATTATTACAATTGTCACCAAACTGGCATTTTCCTACCGTGGATCTCGTTGAAAATATCATCACTTCTCGGCTGTCATTGCAGACTTGAAATGCGACACCACGCCGAGATTTCGACGCTGGTCTTCTTCGTGTTTTTTGCGCACTTCATGGAATTTTTATAGGAAAAGGGGCCAACGCTATTGTGTTTGACACAATCCTTTTAGTTTAAGCCGATCGAAAAATTCTACCGATTCGACGCTATTCTTTTCTAATTGATGACATTGTACGCGTTGTTAATCTGAGTACAGTTTCAGATGGCATCCAACAATGTTCTGTGGTCAAAATATGACCGCCGCTTATTTGTTAGTTTATATTTTATTCTTACTTAGTTCTTATTTAGTATATCTAGCTTCTCATGTCTATTCTTTATACTTATACTTTTAGCTGTTCTTAAAAACATTCGTTTTTGGAGCGGGAGAATGTTTGAGAAAGTATGCGCGCATTCATTTCATATTTTTACAGTTAATATTTTTTCTGTTACGGTACTGTAATATGACCTAATTTGGTGCTGTATTTTAAAAGACCTTTTTGAAATATATTGTTTCCTGTTGTCTCATAAAACTTAAACTGGATATCTCATTTATGATGTTGTGAATACGGAGAATTTGGCTTTTTTTTTGTATGGTTTAAAAATATACACATAAGTGTCGTGTTACCGTCACAATTAGCTAAAATTATCGGAAAGGTCGCAATACAATGGAATGATTTATTGGTACACCCTCTGAGACCACCGCTTAGTAGAGGGTTTCTTCATAGCTCTGACCATATCAACGCATTCTCAATTCTCACTTCTTCGTCAGACAACGATCGATCGACACGCATATAGTTCCTAACTCCATTCCGTGCTAAGCCTCGGGACGGCGACGCTGGCGTCGGTACCACCGACCGACTCTTTAGCCTGGTACGAATTCATCAATAGAACCAAAGGGTAAGTCTATTCTTGTATAAAACATTGATAATGAGTAAACCAGTTTATTTCTAATTTATTTCTACTTTTACAATTTATAATTGCTATTTTCACCAATTTTATGTATCAAAAATATCGCATTTTTTCGTTATAATTATTTATTCAATATAATGTAAACCAGCGACTTCTCAAGTTCAATTACTAAACAGGCATGACTCATTAGAGATACAGTTCGTTTTCCTTGCTTTTTGTGTTTTAGGAAGAGCTATATATGTGTATGTTTAAAATTTTCCGCTGTATTAGGTCTTCGCCAGGTGCCTTGTTGTTCTTTGCGTCTTTTATTGCCTGCAAAACTTCTTTGGTGAAAATGTTTAATTTTCCATCTATATCTATTTGTGAGGACTCTTATTATCTCTGATCATCAAACAAATCTAATATATTGCTTCCATATTTCTTTCTATTTTTTTAGGGTCTAATTCCATTTTTTTTTTGTTTGTTACAATCGATAAGTGTTTGGTTTTCCATATTTCAGATGCTTCTTTAACCTTTCTGTATAGTTCTCTATCTTTATGCTTTATTTGCAAATCTTTTACCTTTTTACACTTTTCTTTCATCCATTCTTTCTAAGCTACATTTATTTTTTCTTAATTTCCCTGTTGTTGTTGTTTGTATCTTGTTAGGTTTTTGTTTTTTACCATCCGTCTTCTTCCTATAAATTTTAATATTTTGTTTGTCATCCAGGGTTTTCTTTGTTAACGGTTTTCTTTCTGTATACTTTGTTCTGCTACGGTTTTTTTAATTTTCCCCCACATGTCTTCAAGGTTTTCTTTTATTGCCTTCTCCTTAGTGAGAGCTATTGTCTTAGATTCTAACTGCGTGTCTACCATGTCTCCATAAGTCTGTTGCTGTCCTTGGTCAGCACTGCTCCAAGCTATTCGCTGACTGGGTTTAGCCTTGTCTACTCTTTTAAGTGTTAATCGAATTGTTGCGACTACAGGATCGTGGTCTGAATTTATCTCACAGCTTGGCTACGTTTTTACATTTAGAATACCATTACGGAACCTTTTGTTAATTGTAATGTAGTCGATTTGGTTCCTCACAATATTTTCTTCGCAATCTTGAGGAGACTTCCATGTACTTACTTACTTACTTTCCGTGTCCGGAACACCAACAGCTTCAAATTTTGTGTTTTCAATAGTTGGCCACAATAATTATTTACAATTAGAAATACACATTGTTTACGCCTCCAATTTTACAATAAAAGTGAAACCAAGTGAAACTGACCGTCAAAATAAAAATTTTTACCTAGAGACATAAACTGGTTTACACAAACCCTTAATTCCAGGACAAAACGTGACAAAACTATAAGCCTTGGTTTTTTTGTTGGTTACTTTACCCAGAATTTAAGTACCAAGTGATTATAAAACAAAATTAAATATTGTCATTTTCATGCTATCACTTTTATAAAAATATGCAAAATTTGACATTTTTGCATTTTTTATGCAATATATGCAAAACATGCGATTTGCATATTTGTTTAAGTCTAGTTATAATTAAAATTAAGTTAGCTTATATTTTTTGTGACACAGAAAAAAAAACAAATTCAAAAATGTCACAATAAAGAGCGGCGTTTCAAAGTTATATTTTTTCTTCTGAAACACTCTGTATTTTATTGGATTTTTATTGTCTGCAAAAAATAAGGTATAGTTTCATAAGAATTTCCTATACCTATATACAGATTGTTCTGAGTTATGTCAAATTTTCTTAAAATGTAAAACTTTAAACGAGGACTCATTCTTAATTTATTTAAGTAACTCTAATAAAATTATTCATACATCTAAATAGCTAAATGTTGGTCGAATGTATTTCATAATTAATTATTAAACATTTATTTACAGTGTGTTTAAAATTTGTAGTTTTATTATTGGATTATTTTTATTTTATTATCGAGTTAATGCATCGACAACTATGATCATTGGCATGGTACAGTCAGGTACCTAGTATAGTGTGTGTGTGTGTGTGTGTGTGTGTGTGTGTGTGTGTGTGTGTGTGGTGTGTGTGTGTGTGTGTGTGTGTGTGTGTGTGTGTGTGTGTGGTGTGTGTGTGTGTGTGTGTGTGTGTGTGTGTGTGTGTGTGTGTGTGTGTGTGGTGTGTGTGTGTGTGTGTGTGTGTGTGTGTGTGTGTGTGTGTTGTGTGTGTGTGTGTGTGTGTGTGTGTGTGTGTGTGTGGTGTGTGGTGTGTGTGTGTGTGTGTGTGTGTGTGTGTGTGTGTGTGTGTGTGTGTGTGTGTGTGTGTGTGTGTGTGTGTCTGTGTGTGTGTGTGTGTGTGTGTGTGTGTGTGTGTGTGTGTGTGTGTGTGTGTGTGTGTGTGTGTGTGTGTAGAGTAATTGTCTTGATACTTAGCAAAGTCGACGTCATTGTCTTTGCTAAGAGACGCTAATTGCATCCGAACGTGTGAGGTCCCTCCGGTGAGTACCGATTGCACAAGGATAGAAATTATTTTCATTCATTAATTTTTAATAAACGAAAATTTCTCCACCCAGATGAGATTCGAACTCACGACCTTTAGGTTTAAAGGTAAAATTAAAAAAACTTCTCTTTCAAATAATATACGAATGCCCCATAACTAGTACCTATAATTTTGTTAAACGGATATCGATTTTAAATATTTATAATTGTTACTTTTGATTTTAAAACCCGTCATATTGACAGAGTGTTATAAACGAAACTAGTGTAGTTATAAATACATTTTTTGTAAATAAATTAAAATTTTTATGTATTTGGATTTGTATTTTGTTGGATCTGATAAAAAGAAAATAAAAAAAAAATTAAAAAATCTGAGTTTACAGTTTAAAAAAATGACTTATTTATTAACGATATGTTTAATTTTTTGTATTATTTTAAGTATTAAAATAAGTCTAATATTTAAATAAAAATAAAACTGTAAAATATATTTATTTCTTGTGAAGTCACAATAATAGATGTACCTATAACTTAGAGAAAAAGATATTTTTTTGAAAACAATTAGATACATAACGAAATAGAAAGAATTGTAATAAAACAAATAATAAAAAATAATTATACTTCAGATTCCTTCTCCTATCGGAGGTTGGAAATCATCATCGCTATTTTAATTTTATTGGCCTCGCTTCTGAGTAATTATAATGAGCTGGAACCGAACCACTCTCTCAAATTTCTTAGCCAGGATCTTTTGCGTCGTTCTGGGTTTCTCTTCTCTTGTATCTTCCCTTGCATAATTAACCTAAGTAATACGTACTTCTTGCCCCTCAATATATGACCCAGATATTGAATAATGATATTGATATTGATATTGAATGTTGATAGCGTAATTCTTCATTTTTAGGAACAATGGAAGTTAAATATTACACATGAATGTTTATATTTGACAATTACCAGACCGTAATGTCAGAAAATGACAATGTCATACAATGACATTAACTAACTATATCTTTTGTTTTAAAATCAATATACCGATGAAGAGTTTAAATAATTGTAAATTACGCAAAAACTATGAGACTTAAGTATAGGATACTTTTATACCATTCCAAAGAGGAAACTTTTTTAGTATTACTATAAATTAATATCCATGGTGTCCCATTTAAAATAAGCCTCATATTAGATATTGAATAATCCAAAATTGAACTTAGTTTTTAACACCCTGTAAATAAATATTTAATAATAATTAATGATGGAATAAATGTAACCTATATCCAACTGTTTCTCTCTAAGAGAAAATTTGTGATAATTGCTTAAATAAGTCGATAATGAGTATTCTTTAAAAAAAAATTTTTGCTTATAATGTAGTAAGTTGTCGTTTATTTTGCATTATTTATGTAAATTTTGTATTATTTGTTTTATTAAAATTCTTTCTGATTGTTATATATCAGCAAGTAAAAGTATAAAGTATACATGGGATTAAAAATCGAGAGTAACAACTATAAACATTTTGAAATCGAAAAGAAAATTTTAAATTACGCAAATCTATCACTCCTGGTTATAGTACATCCATATATCATTCGAAGGTGGAAATTTTTTTAATATAATAATTCAATAATATACAGGGTGTTCCATTTAAAATAAGCCTTATATTACACATTGAATAATCTAATAATAAAACTGCAAATTTTAAACATCCTGTAAATTAATGTTTAATAATTAATCATGAAATACATTTAGCCAATATCCAACTATTTAGAGGTATAAGCGATTTTATTAGAATATCTTAAATAAGTTAGGAATGAGTCTTCGTTTGAAACTTTACATTTGAAGTATATTCCACATAACTCAGAACACTCTGTACATAGGTGTAGAGAAGTCTTATAAAATTATAATAAAATATAGGGTGCTCCGTAAGAAAAAATATAACTTTGATACGCCGCACTATATTGAGGCGCCCCGTATATTTCAAAATAATTTTAAAATGTAGCCCTTATCAACTTTCAAACTATAAATTTAATTTTTTTTTTCTTTTACCGTTTCGCTGTAATAATCGGTCTCGTTAGCGGTGACTCACCCTGTATATATACAATACGATACAATATATTATATTATTATATGCCTACAAACGGTATTTATGTCAGCTCATTAAATACAAATTTTATAGTAACTATTAAAGTATGTCGCTTTTGTATTTAAATTAAAACGAAAAACTGTATTGGATTCAATACTTTCTCAACTTTAGCTGCAACAAGCACCAACAATATTGTGATAAACGTGAAAAATGCTATCACATCGATCCAATTGGACTTTTAATTAAAATTGGATTTCTCATTCCGCACTTTTTTAGTGAAACAGCTAGGCTTGGTTTGTTTTATAATTTTCAATTTCGTCAAATAGTGAATTACGTTGGATCCTGTGTGAAACATGTGATTGGTTAACGAATGACAAAATTAAAAAGTGCGCAAAGTATTTAACTTTTGATGCAAATTTAAATATTTACTTAAATTGAAATATTTTTATTAATTTAAATAAATTTATAAATTTTCATTTAAAAACATTAAAGTATGTTTATAAATGGGAATTTAATAGAAAATTTATTTGATAGGGTTGTAGTTGTCCTATTAATATACCTAAACGGGCCATGTCTTTCAGTTTCATAATTATTCTTAAGGTGCCTTTTCCATTACTGAAGATTGGCTATAACTATACCATTTTTTAAAGTAAAACACTTGCACGTCACGATTTCTACAAAGTGACACACACATTCCTAACACAGCTAATAATACGAAACCATACGGAACTGCTCGATCTTTCATAGGCGTCAACATGGTGGAATAATTAGAAAAAATGTAATCAACATTATATGGGAAATTTTAGGATTATATTGATTAAATAACCAAAAACATTTGTTATTATTAATGATATAAATTTTATGAAATTACTCTTTAAGTCTAATATTCCACAAATTAGTAATTTTAGCTAAATATAATAGACAATTGTACGCAACTGATACGGAAATACTTCAAATTTTTTTGACACTTGACAGCAGGTGGCAAAAGTATATTAAGTGTTGCCGATTTTTAAGTGTAGGAACTTTGTTTATTTTTTGATTTCTTACACAATTTGACCATAATATAATATATATTAATAAATTGTGTTTATAAATACATACTAAATTTATATTAATAGCTTTAAAAACTAATTATTGTTCTGTATTGCGATTGTGATATGCTAAAACAAATAAATAGTCTGTAGAAAGCTGATAGGCTTTCATATTAGATTATTTTTAAACAAGAAATCATGGTGGGACGTTTTTCCTATTAAATCCCTAAAGAGGTAAGGTTAAAATTTAAAATATATAATTTTCTATTAAAATGTTTTCCTATGTATTTTAATGCGCTGTAGTAGTCTAAAAACTAAGTGTATTTACTGTTAGTATAATAGTTTGACTAATAGTTGACATTTTAAAAATTCCTCACTTACTAACTATTCTGATGTTTTCGCAACGCTGTGGGGTTCTGACGACGTACATCTTGAATGACGTGCAAGCTTTTTTTATATAAAAAATGCTATACAGCAAATTGCACTATATAGTGAGCTGTTCTTAACATCGAATGTGTGTCCATGCCTGTTCAGTGTCTTACATTCTTCAACCAGGAGCATTTTCTTCTTCCTGGATTTCCTCTTTCTGGATTTCATCTTCCTTACACTTTCCCTTCCATTAGAAGTCGTAAGAACTTGTTTTTTCTCTTCTGTAAATAATCCTAGGTAACTTGTTTTCCTGTTTTTACAATATTTAGGAGTTCTCTCTCAGTACTTATTCTGCTTAGCAACTCGTTATTGGTCACGTGCTCTGTCCAAGAGATCTTCTACATCCTTCAAAAACCTACATCTCAAAGGCTTCATATGCCTTATACTTGTAATTCTGAGAGTCCATGTTTCCACTCTGTATAGCAATATGGAATAAATAAACGTTTTTGAAATTTTTCATTCGTTGAAATGCGGACCTAGCATATTCCATATGAGCACGTATTTCGACCTCGTGACAGCTACTGAAAAAAAAACTTAACGTGACAATGATTAGCCGCGTGCTATTTCATGGTCAAAAAAACAAATGAATACTCGCTTTAATTTTAGTTTGGGTTAGGCTTTGACCGTAGTAGCTATAACACTCTGTAGGTAAAAGATACGTGTGGTTAGTATCCACTTAAAAAGTTTTGTACGTAATTGTGACGTGTTGTTATTATTAGCGTATAAATAAGATGTCTGCAAAATTATATTTTAATCTAAAACGTTCTTTTTCTGAGAAAGGATTGGAGGGAATTTTAACAATTAATACTTAACACAGGAAGAACTTATTGACTTCTTTGAAAATGCGCATCGTTCTTCAAATCCTCTCAGTATTGCCAGAACTTACTCGGAGGACATCTAAGGATTGATAGACTTTTAAAGAAAATACATCTTGTGTTAAGTCCAAGATTTCTTATATCCTGTTACTCTAGAGTTAAAAATAAAATTACAAAACAAATTTTATGTAATATTTCTACCAATGATCCTATCGATTTCTTTCCGGAGACTTAAAATTAAGTAATTTCAATTCTATTATTTAATAGAACCTAAATGGGTACCATACCCATTTAAAAGATCTTAAAATACTTAAAAAAATAAATTTCATCCATTCATCACATGTTTAGATGCAAGATGCAAGAAACACATTTTAAAAAAAATTCTTGTCACAATCTTAAAAAATATACACTATATTTTCAGAATGGAACTACTGAAATTCGAGGTTGACTTACCTTTCTACCATGTAGGCTACCTATGAAAAGAAGAGATCAAGTTATCATCTCCAGACTACGACTAGGACACACCAAGCAATTTAAAACATTGTGTTGCGCGTGTAATAGTGATATACCAGTACATCACTTATCACTTATTAGTGGAGTGTTCGTAGTACGCGTTTAAAAAATAAAATAAACAGTTAGCTCCAGCAATAAAAGACATTCTAAGTGAACATAGTGACCAAAATCATATCATACTTCTTTTGGTTTCCTCAGGACTAATCAACAAAATCTAATTGTATTCTTTGTTTTTTTTTATATTAATGTTATCTGTAAAATCAAACATTGCTAATAATCCTTGTGTTTGAAGCAGTTTTAAATAAAAAAATGTCCTTGTTTATACGTAGTGAAGACAATATTATTGTAATATTCATTCTGACTAGTTTTCCATAGCAAATGATCTATCGACTACTTAAACTGTAAAGTGGCTATCTCCACTTTTTAATGAAATTTAGATTATTGTGCCATCTGTTAAAAATAAATAAAGTCTGTCGTTTGATGATGTTAAAATACCCAATATATTTACAGTTTTTTTAATTCGCGCCACCTGTAAAACAGCTATCCGTTTGAAGTTCAATTTGAATAATGTAAACCGTCTAACTTCTTTAATTGTTGACATTTTAAAAAATACATTTTGTGAGGGTGTTAAAGAGACTTCCGTTTTTTATAAAAAATAGAAACTAATTACTTTAATTATTAATAAAGTAATTTAGTGATATAAAGGTAAGCGTATGTATTTATTTAAACATAATTATTCTGAATAATTTTTGAATTATTAACTTTAAAATCTCTTACTTGGAGTTAACTGGTTTACATTGTTGATTTACATGTCGAATTTGGAGTTAGCAGTTTTCCATAAATAATTTTGTTAATTGAAACAAAAATATTTTGAGTTGTAATATTGTTAAATTATAAGTCAGTTTTATATACCTAACTAATAATAGTTCTTACTTTATAAAGTATTGTTGTGTAATTATGATTAAGAAAAATTTCTTTTATTTACAGCTCTTCAGTTTACGATGTCATCCCGTTCTAAAAAACTTGTATCCTTGGCAAAAGAACAAGATATAAAAACTAACGATAGAACATTAACATGTCAAGGAAAAAACAGATAAAGATTTAATCAACCAGCTAAAAAATGATGCTAATTTTATAAATAAGTTACCTTTACTACTCATAGATCAGCAAAATATATCTCCTCAAACTGACCAACTTAATTTTCTTTTTATTGAACCCCATTAAATAATAATAAAGTTGGAGTTAAACAAGTAGACGACTACAATATAAAGAATAATTCAAATAACTTCTCTAATCAGACCCTTTCATCAATAATAATTTTCCGAAACCATCTTCCTCTGATGCATCATCTTCACTCCAGGATTTTGAATTCTCTACTTTAGTGAATTCGATAAAGTGTTATTGGATATGAAATAGAAACACAAGATACTACTGCAGTATGTAGCTCAGAAAACGACTTTGATGCAATAAATGAACTGAATTATAATAATGAAAGTGCTATTGGAAATGAAATAGAAACACAAGATACTACTGTGGTATGTAGCTCAGAAGACGACTTTTATGCAATAAATGAACTGAATTATAATAACGAAAATAAAAAATTAAAAATGAAATATTCTTCTTCTTAATATGCCATCTCCATTAACAGAGGTTGGAGATCACATTTCTAAAAGTTTCTCTGTTTTTTGCAACCTGAAATAGTTCATCTACAGTCATGTTTGTCGAAAAATGAAACAGAAACACATAATACTACTACCACGTGTAGCTCAGAAAAGGATTTTGATATAATAAATTAATCAGACAGTAGTAGATCTGCTGAAAGACTCCAGTCCAATTTCAGTGATGCATCTAACGAAGGCTTCGGTCTGGTGAACTATTCAAACAATTCCGATTCTGACAATCAAACTGATAATTTGAGGTCAGTAAAAAGAAAAAGATGCCAAGTGGATAAATCTACTTGGGTTTATAAAGAAAACAGCAGGAATAAAGAAACTGAGCAAAGATATTTTGGAAGAAAGAAAGATAATAACATTTGGAATAATAAAGTTCTGAGACCTCCTAGAACACTTAAGATAAGATGTAAATTTAAGGAACGATACAAAGATTGTAAAATTACATATTCTTTGATTACAGAAGATGACAGACAAAATATCTTTAGTACTTTTTGGGAAAAAATGACTTAGGGACTTGGGGAGAGAAAAGAATTTATGTAGCCGCGTTAGTACAAATAGTAAAAACTCAACGTCGCAGAGACAGAAAAAATGAATCTGTAAGAAAAGAAATTGTTATGTTATATATAATTTAAGCAAAGGTAAAAACTTAATAAGAGTATGCAAAACAATGTTTTTAAGCACATTGTGCATAGGGAAATGGTGTGTTTTAAACTAGAAGGAGACAAGACAAACACAAGGTGTTTATAAAAGAGAAAATGAAGAGGAAGTAAACAGTATCTCGCCCATTGAATCTAAAAAAATCAAGAAATCTAATTCTTTTAAATTGAAAACTAGATTAATAAATGAATTTCTCGATAACTTAACTACTATGGAATCACAATATTGTAGGGCATCGACAGGCAAAAAGTACATTATACCTGATTCTTCTCTTCTTCTTTGTCAACCATTTTCCATCCACTCCTGAATGTAGGTCTCTCCCAATTGCTTCCATCTTTCTCTATCTTGCGCCAATATCATCCACTGTTTGCTGCCACTGCTCTTATGTCATCTACCCATCTTTTTTAAGGTCTTCCCATGCTTCTTGTTGTCGTCCTTGGTCTCCATTCTAGAATTCTCCGTGTCCACCTGCTGTCATTATATCGGGATACGTGACCTGCCCAGCGCCATTTCATTTTTGTTATTTCTTCCACAATATCCCTAATCTTCGTTCTACGTCTTATCTCGGTGTTTCTAATCTTGTCTCTTAGTGATATTCCAAGCATGATTCGTTCCATTGCTCTTTGCGTTGTTTCTAATTTTTTGGCAGATTTTTTGGTAAGTGCTGCTGTCTCCAAGCCGTAGGTACAAACAGGTAGTATGCATGTGTTATACACCTTTTTCTTTAGGTTTATAGGAACGGAGGTGTTTTTCAAGATATGTCCTAGTTTGCCGAAAGCGCCCCAAGCCAGTTGTGTTCTTCTTTTATTTTATTTTATTATACCTGATTGGTCAACTAAAAAGGCCCTTTACGATATTTATGTAAACAATTGGTGCAAGAAAAGATAATAAAGTTATGACAAAACTTTGGAATGAACTGCCAGGCTTATATGCAACTTGACGTAAAATAAAAAAGAATAAATTCGAGGATTTACAAGAAATAAAAAAAGTAATCTCTTACGATTATCACGAGTACTATGATAATATTCCATTTAAAAATTAATCATTATTTTTCTTTGCCAATTATTAGTTTTATGCATTAGATTTTAGAAAAAACTGTTTTGTTTCAGTAGTTTCTAGTTTGTTATGATTGTGCAGAAATAAAATAAAAACTGTCTAACTCAAAAAAAAAATTGTTTTCTTTTTAAGTAAAACAGCTAACTGCTGATTATTTTTATAACAGCCAAAATATTAAAAATTATGGTATAATTTTATTATAGTACAAGTTTTCAGTTGTACACATTATTATTATTTATATTTGTGAAATCTCTAAATGTCACTCTGCACCCTCCAACCAGTTTTTATTGTCTCCTGTAAAATTTACATTGTTGGTGTTAGCTGGCTTACACTTTAAGCCATCGGTATAGGTACATCTTAAAGTATATAATAAAAAAATGTGTAAGCCTACCGGTAAATGTCAATATTTAAACTAAATTAAATTTAACTAACTCAGGTAATTTATTTTTACCTTCAATTAAATCATCGCAATGAAACTTGATCGAAATACCTCCGATTTTTGCTATCACAGCTCACCTCAATCGATAAATCAAAACAAACCAAATTAAATCCCATTTTACGGCAGAATTCCAAAAGCGTGCTGTAGAATTCCCCAAGAATTTGCCGTCTTTAGTAACCTGGAGGTATTTAGAACGTTGCTAACCCCGAAAACAAATATCGTGCAACCGTTCGCGTTACTTTATGTACGCACACAATTGTTAATTATTTACCGACCATCAAAAGTTCGTTCACTCATTTGTGTAAATATTATTAATTTATTATATATTTCTTAGAGAATATTTAATGATTCTATAAGTAACTCTTTATTTTAGATTTCTGCATTCATATTGGTAACCTTTTAGAATTTTCAAAACAAAAAACTATCCGCCTTTTTTACAATTGGAAATTGAAATCACTAATTATATTCTCACAGTTTGGTGTACTTAATAATAATTGTATCAATTATTATAAACAATATACAGGTTAGTTGACTTGAACTGAAATTTATGCTAAAGAAATAATTTATAAGTTAGAGACTAGAAAATATTATAAAAAAATATTTATATGAGGGTAATTTTAAGAAATTAGCATAATAGTAAGTGTAAAAAGTTTTTATTTTGTTAGATTAATAATTATAATATTATAGATATATTTAGGTGAGCCATGTGCATGGACAACCAAATATACACTGATTTGAGTCTGTGTTATTATGACATAATTTCAACAAAAAGTGACATTGAATAATAATTATGGATGTAAAATAGTGCTATGTATTAATTTAAGGTGTTTAATTTACATATAATTTAACATTCTGATCTGAAAAGCCTAAATGTCCATAAAATTGTCGATAAAAGGGTAAAGAATTCTCTAGAAAACGTCAATATAAGAAAGTTAACACTATCTGCGAGGTAGACTATTCGAGAACATTCCTATATCTAGAAAGTAAAGCAAAAATTCTCGAACGAAAAGAGGTTAGATTCTTTCTATTTTGATATATTTAGACTTTTTGACGTTTTATTTTTTCTAGACAGTTCTTTTCTTGTCTATTTAAAATTTTTATAAAGATTTAGGCTTTTCAGATCAGAATGAAAACTTGTATATAAATTAAACAACTTAAATTAGTAAATAACACTATTTTAATCCATAATTATTATTTCAAATGTCCACTTTCTGTTTAATTTCACCTGGATTCACTTATTCATTAAATTCAAATTATTACAATTTTTAAACAACATAAAATTTATGAAATATGATAAAGAAAATCAGACCAAAAAAACATTATTAGTATTGACGAATCACCTGTACAGCCATTTGAAGATTATCTTTGCTCTCTTAAATGGGATAAACAAATATAATTAAATCCGTAAACTATTTTTTCGAAACCAAATTCAGAGTTCTGCTTTAATCTGTGCCTTCTAAGAATTGCAAGTCAAAACAGACGTTGATAAAGCTGTAATCAGAGACATGGGGAATCTAAAAATGCATTCCACAACATATCTCCTCAACTAAGCAAAAACCCTTAGCGAATTGGTTTCTAGTACTCATAAAGAGTATATCATAATAACAGGAGAAGACAGTTAAGATTTGACTTCACGTATAGTGTATATCTGCTTATACGTATTTTACCCTAAAAGGGATCTTCGGAGCGGTTATTCACAGACACTCTGAACGTGAAAACAAATATTTCCTGTCGTAGTAATCTTTTCTGGGTGGTAAGTCACCAAACGGGCCATAGGAAACTCAATGGGAAATTATAAATTGTTGAACTAATGCTTCCCTAATTATTTTACCTCAAAATGTATAAGAAACTTTCTAAAGAGGAGTCAAAACTGCATTAAAAACAAGTGTTAAAATTGTGCAAAAATATACTATATTTTTTAGACCACCCCTTAAACTTAGGCCACAGGCGGTAAAAGAATATGTATTACATGTTGCGTTTCATTATATTGATGTTTCTAATATATTTAAATTTTGAATTGTCAATATTTTTATTTTAAGTTTAAATTATAAACAACAAATTTTCGCAAATAGTACCTACTACTACTAGTTAACAATAAATAGTATTTTGTAAGCATAAATTATATTGTTTACAAAGCAATAAAGTTGATGAAATGTACTCAGTTCACGAAAAATCGCGATAATGTTATATTCAGGCAATAGTGCGAGCACTGCTGGATATAATTTAAACATTTGGTTCATTATTTAATGTAAATGTACATTCATCACTACACAAAATGTTTTTTTTTAATTGTCGGTCTGCATTACCCCTCTATAAAATTTCATAACAAAATTCCGCTCGTCACTCAACAGCTTCTTCTCTTAGTTCTTGATGACATTGAAATTTATATGAACGGAAATTATTCATGTTTAAAATTTTTAAGGCCGTGGAATTATGAATATTAAGCTGGTCTGAAATGGTCCGAGATTTTATTTCAGGATTTTCTACAACTGCTTTTAATACATTTATTTAATTTTGATTAATTTAATAAATTTCTTTGTATAATCCTTTGAATTGTTGAATAACTTAGAATTGGTTTATTGGGATATATATTACATATATAGTACATCCGCCTTTGGGATCAATTTCTCAACCCCAAGTCAAAAAAGTTTCCTACTACTTACTAACTCATCCGTTTGAAGCCGTTGGTCAGTTAGTGAGAGATTGCTTATACCGGCGTAATGTTAATATTAAGAACTAAGTAATTACCAAATTGAAAGTATTATGAGTTTTTTTCTTTGTTTTTTTTTTTAAATTTACTATGGGATAACTATCAGGAGAATTTTACTGTCATCATTGCGTATGCTCGTCCTTTTAAAGATAAATCACATGACACCTGTTCTTAAGTTAAAGTTGATTTCATGTAATGGAAATAATTAATTTTCCAGGTCTACTAGAAACTAAAGTCGTCTGTCCCAGGAACGCAATTTAAAAATATTGACAATATCATTTTAAATTCAGCTACTTTAAAATGTATAATATATATCTAAAATGACAATAAGAATAAGTCAGATTTAATCAACTTATTAAAAGATTTTTTTTACTAAATAAAAAAGCAAAATTTGTTTAATTCAATTTTGTTTTGTATTTGATGAAAATTACCGAAAAAAATTGAAAGGTTAAAATATACTTCTTTAATTAAACTTGTGGTTAATTCCTAGTAAAATAGTAAATTGTATTAATATGTCACAAGGAAATAGCTTTAAAACCATATTCTAAATATATACAAAAATTCTTAATTTAAAAGTACTAGGTATTTTTATGGAGATATTAAACCAACAGCTTTTTTGTTTATTTATTAATGTAATTTAATTTTTCGCATATACATAAATGCAACTGTAAGTTTAAAATTATTACAGTGACCTGCTTTCCTGCAAATGAAATTCTAGAGTTATATATGGTCGGAAAAGTCTGAAAACGCGTCAGAAACTCTGTTTAATCCTGAGGTGCAATGGATATTTATGATTACTTTAATTAGTAAGTTAAAACGTGAATGAGATTTGTAATTTGAGGCAGAATAGCGGAAAATGAAAAGTTTAATGATAGTAAATATACATAAATGGAAATTGTATAATAACGGTCGCCAATATGTATTACTGTAAAATAAGTAATTTAAATAAAACAATATTATTTTAAATATTAAAAATAAGTATATCAGTTAGTACAAGAGACCAAAAATTAATAAATCAATAAATCTGAGAGGAACCAGACTTGTTACCTTTAATTCACGACTCCTGAAACTTCAGTAAAAAGTTTATGGCCTGATCATGGGAAATTTTAATCATCTAGCTATCACAACTTAACAACCATAAGTTATCAAAATATAAAATTTATTACAGAATTTGTAGCATGTATAAATCTCTTATAAACTATCGAGTATTCAATGTATAAGTTGTATTTGGTACGCCCCTGGGCTATGTATAAAATTCCGTGAGACTTTATTTATATTCGATCATTGAAAAAGAATGGAACTACATAGTAAAAATATGGTTATAATTTACAGTTTAGTTCTGAAATTTTCACAGCTAAGCAATGATCAAGGTCAAATTCCCCTGGAAAGTGTCGTTGAGAAAAATTCTGATTGGCCCGCTGCAAAGACTGGTCGAGAGGTGAGAAAGGCTAAGAGTTGGGTACGACAGAGCGTCAGGTTGAGATCAATTGAGGTTGGATTAATATTTTACAGAGAGGAGACGTTATGTATTTAATGTGTCAGTTTTTGTCTGAGTAATTACTGTTTTATTCATGTTGTGTCTCACCTGAGGGACTTATAAGACGGCATTCCAAATAATTTTATAGATGTCCAGATGGTTTCAAGCAGGAGCTTGAGTAATTTAAAAGCCAAGCTTTGAAGATTTCATAATCTAGTGCCCAGCTTCCATCCTCATTTTGTTGCCCTTGTTCATTCCAGACCATTTTGCAGTTTTTAAGACGCATTTTTGTTATTTTGCAGTGTTTAGAGAATTAGTTCCAGAGTCAAAACTTTTAAAGAAGATATAGTATACAGCGAAATCAGGATTTGTGAAATTCTTTTTAAAGTAAAAATTGATATTTTTTATATCAATAATTGCTTTTATGACAAGTTAAAAAAAATTGTAATTAGTAAAATTATAAATATTAGGGTTGGATAACTGTCATATTAATTATTCTATTAAATTTTTAATATTTGATCTTGACATATGACAGTTACCATTATTTTCTTGACATTTAGTATATACCTTACAAATGTGTTTTAAATTAGTTTTGTTTTGTTTTAAAAAAAGGTTAACCTTAACGTAAACTGCATTGAAAGATTTAGATAATTTCAATTTATTAATAATTTAAGTTCTTATAGTGTTTAGGATTAAACCTGAGAGGTCGCTGGTTAAATTATAATGGATAAATAATTATAAAGAAAAAATGCAATATTTGTTTGTATATATAATTAGCCAAAATAGCAACTATCAATTGTAAATAAATAATAAAATTAACTGGTTTACTCATTATCGTTGTTTGCACAAAGAATATAGACTTACCCTTTGGTTCTCTTGATATATTCATACCAGGCTGAAGATTTGGTCTCTGGACATCACGACTCCGTGGCCTGGGATGCCGAGGAGTCTAATAACACGAGACCGGTCTATACGTCAATGGAGCGTTTAGTTCACTGTCTTACGAAGAAGTAAAAGTGCGTTGAGATGGTCAAAGCTAAGTAACCCTCTAAGCGGTGGTCCGAGAGGGTGTAACAATAAATCATTCTATTGTCGGACGATTTTGAATGGCGATAGTTTAAAGTTAATTGCTACAGTAATACGACACTTTACACTTGTGTGTATATTTTTGTATTAATATATTTATATTAAATAAAGATAAAAAAGAATACAAGAGGATCCACGCAATAATCAGGCAGAAGATAAGACACGCGAAAACACAATTTCATAGTAAAGAATGTAATGAAATTGAACAATATGTAAAGAAACACGATACATTTTATCTAAACAAGAAATTAAAAGAGGTCGCTGGAAACAAACGGAAACAAGTATCCCAAAGTTTAGAAGACAGAAACCGACACAGAATATTAGACATCAATGAGAGGTTAAAAGAATGGGAAAACTACATTTCTAAATTATTTGAAGATGATAGAGTAGAACACTATACACCGATTGCTATATCAGGTCCGTCTATTACAGAAAGTGAGGTAAGACGTTTAATACAAACGGCAAAAAATTAAAAAACACTTGGCCTCGATGAAGTAAGTGCTGAAATACTAAAGTTTTTGGGAAAAAATGGAATTAAAGCTCTGTGTAATCTCTTTAACAAAATTTATGACACTGGGCTATTACCAACTGATTGGTTAAAGTTGACATTTGTTACAATACCTAAGAAACATCATCCAAAGACATGCGGTGATTATCGGACAATAAGTCTGATGAGTCACGTTTTGAAGATATTCCTGCGAGTAATACACAGCAGAATTTACACGCTGTTAGAGGAGAAAATTAGCAATACTCAATTTGGGTTTAGGAGTGGCTTGGGAACAAGAGAAGCCTTGTTTAGTATACAAGTGCTAGTACAGAGATGCAGAGATATAAATCAAAATGTGTACATTTGTGCAATCGATTTTGAAAAGCTTTTGACAAAGTCCGACATAACAAAATGCTAGAAATATTGGAAACAACTGGATTGGACGATAAAGATCTACAAATAATTACAAATCTATACTGGCATCAAGTGGCAAGAATAAAGTTTGAACAAGAACTGTCGGATGAAATAAATATAAAAAGAGGAGTGAGACAAGGCAGTATATTGTCGTCTTTACTTTTTAACTTATATTCGGAGGAAATATTTAAGGAAGCCTTAATGGAGACAACCGAAGGTATTATTGTGAATGGAGTAACCGTCAACAATATAAGATATGCCGACGATACCTTAGTCCTTGCCAATTGCGGAGAAGAGCTTCAAAATCTAATGAACAAAATAAAACAGTCTTGTGATCAGTATGGATTTAAACTCAACGTTAAGAAAACTAAATATATGATAGGTAGCAAACAAAATTATATACAGGATGACAGTATAAAAGTCGGAGATGCCATACTGGACAGAGTAGAGAAACTCGTGTATCTCGGCAGTAATATCAATGACAGCTGGGATCCAACCGCAGAAATTAAAAGCCGAATAGAACAAGCCCGAGCTGCCTTTGTAAAAATGAGAAACGTACTTTGCAGTCACGATCTTAGCATTTACCTTAGAGTTCGTATGATATCTTGCTACATCTTTCCTGTCCTGCTATATGGAGTGTTGGGTCGACAGAGTTAGAAATGAGGAGGTCCTTAGACGGCTGAGCCAAACAACACAACTGGTCAATATAATAAAGAAACGCAAGCTGGAATACTTCGGTCACATTATGAGACACCCTGAAAAATATGATCCTTTACATCTGATCATTCAGGAAAGATCCAAGTAATCGTGATCCTGGTAGACAAAGAACATCATGGCTGAAAAATCTAAGGCAATGGTATGGAAAATCAACTACATCGTTATTTAGAGTTGCTGTCAATAAAGTCACGATAGCGAATATGGTAGCCAACATGATATCCAACGATCGATAACGGTCATGGAACTAGAAGAAGAAGTATATTTTTGACCCATACAAAAGAGAAGCCAAATTCACCGTACTTCAAACATGATAAATGAGATACCCAGTTTAAGTTTTACGAAATAACAGGAAATAATATATTTTAAAAAGGTCTTTTGAATACAGCACTAAATTAGGTCACATTATATTCCGTAACAGAAAAAATAAAAAATATTAAATGCAAAAATACATACTTTCCCAAACATATAGTGTATCCAAAGTCTAGAGTTCTAAACCGATAGCAATATTGTAAGTTGTTTTTGTTTAATATCCCGGTTTGTTTTGCTTAACCTTCCAGCGGTCACGCGTATGTCGTAGATACACGGGTAATATATTTAGTATAATATTTATTACCTACGCTGCGCTGCGATCGGGTGCTTTCGCTATTCCTACTCCATTACTAAAGCGACCTTTCAGTGCACAAATAACCTATTAAGGGCTAACCTATTAACCTATATTTCAGACATACGCGCGACTTTTTAGGTGACTTTTTTTTATAACATCTGTTTTTTTTTTGTTTAGGCTACATTATTCTTATTATAATATTAATAACATATTACAATTTCGCGCATTTTTTGTGTTGAAAACTTTCTACGTTGATATAAGAGGTCTGTATCTCTCATATACAAGCAACTATTTGTGCTAATTAGTTTCATTTTGTTTATTTTAATTTAGAAATGGCGGATAAGAAGAAGATTTTCAATCTCAATGATGTCACTAATATAGAAGCTGTTACAAATTTGATATTTACTGAGTCGTATGACGGTATACGTATGGATAATAGCGATACAACGAAGAGGACCATGTTTTGGAACGTGATGACGATTCTGAGTCCGAATTGAGTGATCAAAGTAATGCCGAAGACGAAGCTGACAGTTCCAACGAGGAACTCATCTAAAGAAAAAAGGAAAAGTTTTCGACTTATGGATTTAGCCAAAAAATCCAAACAAAAACAGTAAGCGACCACCTCGCAATATATTACTCCGTCTCCCTGGGGTCATTGGACTAGCTAAGAATCTCACAGCCATCGTTATTCATTGAAAGTGCCTCATAACTTATCCTATTGTGAACTTCTAATAATCTCACAGCCATAGTTGATATTTGGACGTGCCTCATAACTGATCCTATCATTGAGAGCATCGTGAACTTGACAAATAAGTACATAATTTCTGTAAGATCTAATTATTGTCGTCCAAGAGATGCCAGGAATGCAGACAATTTAGAAATAACAGCCCTTTGGGCTTGCTTTATTAGGCGGGCATTTATTATGGTAATCGGAGAGCATTACGTTTTGATGACATAGCTATGAGAGTAGAACGTAAAATAATAAATCGCTTAGCCCCAATAAGGAAAATTTTCGAGGAGTTTGTGTCTAATTGTTAAAAATGCTACTTGCTTGGGAAAAATATTACAATTGATGGGAAACTGGAGGCATTTCGTGGAAGATGCTCCTTTAATCATTACATCCCCAAAAAATCCAATAAATATTGGATCAAAATTGATGCCATAATTGACGCTCGTATCTTTTACACTTATAACATAAAAATTTATGCACTGACTCAACCACATGGCCCTCTCCATAAGTAAGAAACTACGAAACGTGGTAAAAAGGTTGGCAGCACCTATATTTAATACGGGGAGAGCAATAACCACTGCCAACTGGTTTTCTGATTTTCATTTGATAAAAGATTTTGATGAGAAAAAAATTGCCTTTGTAGGAACGATGAAAAAAAAAATAAGGTCCAAATTTCCAATAAATTTTAAGTTACAAAAAAGCGTGAGCCCAATACCAGTATTTTTGGGTTTTGGAACGACATGACTCTTGTTTTCTACGTGCCTAAGCGCTATAAAAACGTAATATTAGTTTCAAGCCTACAAGGTGATGCAGCAATCGAGGCAGAAACAGGTGACCAAAAGAAACCCGAGATTATAACATATATAACAAGACAAAGAAAGGTGTTGATACAGTAGACGAACTTTGGGCTTCTTACAATGTTTTCAGGAACACCAGAAGATGGCCGATTGTAGTTCTTTTTTCCATGATAAATGTAGTCGCGATCAATAGGTATATTATCTATTCCACCAATAATAACGAAAAAATACTTAGATGAAAATACCTTCGACTACTTTTAAATGCTCTTGTGAAAGGACGCGTCGAACGAAGAACACAATACTCCCTTGAAAATAAGCTCAAAGGAAAAATTTCAAAAAGAAAAGCAGAATTAGATATCAAGACAGTAGAGGGGGCCACACCAAGTAAAAGAAGATGTAAGCCTTGTCAAAATGATAAACGTTCAAGGATCACGCGCTTCAGCTGTGAAATTTGTCAGAAATTCATCTGTATGGAACATTCAAAGCATATTTGTGCAATATCTAGGAGACATCTGGGATTTCTGGTATTTAATATATCGTTGTTGTTTTTAATGAAATTCAATAAGAAATTTTAAGAAATAGTGCAAATAGAGTATAGCACCAGTTATATACTGCAGGATCTTGAATGAGAATTTTTAGGGCATGTGGCCATTAGAGAATCTTTTTCTTTTCTTAATTTTAATATGATATCTTGCATTATTTTCCAGACATCCTTATCTGTTTGATCTTATTACTTGCTGATGCTTGGTCATCCAAATGACCAGCTCAGTTTTATAAAAAATCAAGAAACTGCAACACAACGTCATTTGCCCACTCCATTTCAATTAAAAAAACTCACTCAAACAAATAATACTTCTGTACGCTCTTGAGGTCTTTGAAAACTGAATGAATAGTCGCAGTAACTGCCAATTAGTTTTATACATTTCGTTTGAGCGCCTATGCAAGTATAGACAAGTCTGTACTTCCCAACTGTACGAATAATCATGATCCCTTTGACTCGAGTCATTTTACCGACAACAGATGGAAAACCAACCAGTGGCAACGAGTGACAAATTATTGTATAGACTCAAACCGTTGATTGAATAATCCCTCAAACGAATTGTGTACTTGGCGAATAACCGTCACTTGCGTATACTTACAAATTGTACAAGTATCCTACTCACACGACATAGCAAGTATGAGTTGGCGCTGCTTTATGCCTGTAACTATAGACCTATTGCCTTACTACCGGTTCTATTCCAAATCCCTAAGAGTTTAAGTAATAATAAATGACAATGTAAATTTATTAAAAAATTGCTATATATGACGATTAAGTTACCAGAAGAGAGAACAATAGAAATGAAACAAAAAATCTGTTGATGAAATTAAAACACTTAAAACTAATTTAGAATAAAAGAATTAAATACAAGAACCTTTTAATTAAAAAAATGTGTAAAAAGCAAGGATTGCCATTTACAAATTAACTCAAACTAAGCACTTAGATGGGATTTTGTTGAAAAATTCGTATTAGGTATACATAAAAACAAACTTAAATACAAAAATAATGACGTAATATAGTAATTATAAAGCAATACAGGTAGTCCCGGTGCAAGGTTCTAAGATGCTCGCCTGCAAAATTTGCATAGGCGCCCTTTGGTTTTCGCGAGCATTCTTGATGGTACAAAGGCCGCGACCGCTTAAAGGTTATCCTATCTCCAGCCAGTAATTTGTGTCACCAATTTTTTATCCCCTATAAGTGATCCCAATGTGGTAGGCAATATTACCGCTACAAATTTAATAGCCTTAGTGAAAATACAGTTACACATAAAATAAAAACTTTTAAAACCTCTTTTTTAATTGCTAGATGTTTACTGGTTGTTATTACTGGAAAGACTAGAAAATCTGGAAGAAATTTGAAATAATTTCATAAGCTCATTAGCTTGATAAATCATTGTCAACTATAAAAGTTTCAGTATAACAAAAAAAGTTATTATAGAAATAAAGTATAATAAAAACAATTATAGGTAAAAGATATAATGCATAGAATTATTATCACTTATAAGACAAAAAATAAAGGCGAAAATATAAACGTACAGGTGTATACGTGACTTACAAACACAAAAACTACACTGCAATACTAAAAAAGTATATGAATGAAGTCAGCATGGCATATGAAGAATATTTCGTAAGTTACGATTCTAAAAAAAACTGTATAAATATGTTGTATCCTCTATGTCTTCTAAAGTGACCATTCCATTAATAAAAAAGAACAATATAACGATTTGGCAGAATACGTATAAGGTCGTTATCATTCTTGCAGATACACTTTCTGCAATTATAAGTTTTTGCTCTTAAACCGTCTCAAAATCAGTTTCCCAAAATTAGTAATTTACGAGTTACTTCCTAATTTGTTCAATTTTTTTTAACTGAAATCATTAAGCGCCCTATTGACAAAAATAATCTACATTATTTTTGAGAAAATGTTCAAATGTTCTCGTTCTTCCAATATCAGAAATAATGTGTTCATCTTTTAATAAACACTTTTTGAAATTATACTTCTATACGCATGCTCGACGTTGGAAATTTTCATTTGATTAAATCGGTGAAATCATTACATATGTAAGATATGAGTGAGAGAGAGAGACAGAAGATATATTTTCTCTCTTTTTCTCTCAGGAATAAAAATGTTCCTTTTGTAGATATATTTAATATTATATGTAATATATATATATATATATATATATATATATATATATATATATATATATATATATAGATTACATATAATATTAAATATATCTACAAAAGGAGTTTATGACAAATGTATCTTGCCGGTAACTACATATGGACTGGAGACCATGGCCTTCACAAAGAAAACCTTAGAGCAGCTCAGTACAACCCAAAGAGCAATGGAGAGGGCCATGCTAGGGATTAGTTTGAGAGACAGGATTCGAAATAACGTCATTCGTGAAAGAACAAAAATTACTGATGTGTCAGAACGTATTGCAAGGCTCAAGTATTGCAAGATGGAAGCAAATGGAAGAAATCTATGTCCAGCAGTGGACGAACACAGGCTGAAGAAGAAGAAAAAGATATATATATATATATATATATATATATATATATATTATATATATATATATATATATATAGTACTGTGCGAATTAATGGAATCATATGCTGCTTTAAGGAAAAAACTGTTTATTTAGAAAAAAGATTATATTTTGACAAAACTATAAAAGTAAACTTACATTATTTAGTATAAAATATGTCCCCTTTGGCTGCAATTACTGCTTTTACCCGTTTTGGCATTGCTTCTACGAGCTTCTGACAGTTGCCACATATCCTTTCATCTCGAATCCAAACCTGAATGACCGCTTCTATCATTTTTATTTTTGTAGTACAGTCGATTTTGCGCAGTCTAACTTTGTAAATGGCTTATAAATTTTCAATGGGGTTGAGGTCTGGCGCATTACCGGGCCAATCTTAAACATTAATATTCTTATTTTTGAAAAATTCCATCATTTGCTTAGGCTTCTAAAAGCCGAGTCCTGTTGAAGAATTGCTTCTGCTTGGGGCTGATTTTTTGGAGTTCTGTGTCCAAGTGCCGTTCCAATCTTGATTTGTATTTTTGGCTGTTCATCATGCCTTTGATTGGTACCAAAGATCTAAACCCCATCTATGAAAAACATTCCCAAAATATTTTTTTGACTAGATGTGTTAAGGTTTGATCAATATGAGATGGTGTAAGGTTTACATTGGCAGTCTTTCTGACGAATTTCGACCGCTGTCCCTGAACTATAAAGTGAGTTTCATCTCTAAATAGAACTTTTCTCCAGTCGTCTACAGTTCAATTAGAGTATTTTTTGGCCTACAATAATCTTTTTTTCTTCTTTAATTGTTTAGTTAGAAGCTGTTCTTTTCGGTTGACGCATTGACCATTCTACCATTCTCCAAAAGAATATTCCTAATAGTTGAGTCATGAATACACCTGCCACTAAATCTTGTTGGAGCTCTTGGCTTATTTTTCTTGAGTTCATCTTGTTCTTTTGTCAAAATCTTTCATTTGTTTGTGTTGTATTACTCTTTCTTCCGCATTTTCTTTTCTTTTCACATCTATTGATCCCGTTACTCGTTTACGCATTAAAATCTTGCTTACTATCCCCTGACTCACTCCACACGTTCTTGCTATTTCTCTTTTGTTACATAGAAGTGTTTACTTAACGTGATAACCTTTTCAGGCTTCCTAGGCGTAATATCCATGATAAAATTAAACAAAACAAACGCACAAAATAGGACAAAACAACACAAACTAATGAGGAATGTCCTAATATGCTCTCAAATAAAAGGCAGATAAAATTAAAGTTATGTTTTCAATGCTTGGTGAGGTGTAAATGTCACAATGATTCCAATAATTCGCACAATACTATATATATATATATATATATATATATATATATATATATATATATATATATATATATATAAATATATATATATATGTATATATAATATATAATATTTATATAAATATATATATATATATATATATATATATATAAATATATATATATATATGTATATATAATATATAATATTTATATAAATATATATATATATATATATTATATATATATATATATATATATATATATAATATAATATAAATAGTCCGTCTAGAAAGTATCCGGAATTTTATATTTTTTTCCTAATTTTAATATATTTCCTTTTTGTAATATTTTAAGACAAAAGTAATGCATCAAGTAGGTTGTGCCGATAGTAGGACTCCACGGTAAGGATATAAGACTGACCTGAAACTTATATCTTCAATATAAAACAACAGTACGAGTAGAAAATGAATTTTCTAAGAAAGGAGTTAGACAAGGTTGCATATTGTCACCGACATTATTTAACATATACTCTGAAAACATCTTTAAAGAGACATTAGACCAATCAGAAGATGGGATTGCTATAAATGGCAAACTTATAAACAACATTAGATATGCAGACGATACAGTGTTGTTAGCAGATAGTGCGCAGGGGCTCCAAAGGATGATGGATAACTTATTAGAAGCATGTAACAAAACTATGTAAAACTACATAGATTGCAAAAAAAAAAAAATAATGATCATTAGTAAGAACAGCGGCATACACGCCCAAATTACAGTTAACGATACACCGGTTGAAAAAATGGACAAAATATGCTATTTGGGCTGCAGTATTAAGGATACTTGGGATCACAGCTACGAAATATAAACTCGTATTGAAAATGTCAGAAGCTCTTTTAACAGCCTTAGGAAGATTATCTGCAACTTGAATGTTGAGGGTCTCATATACACACCACACAAGTAACATAACTATTCTCCAGAGGCTAAGAAAAGACAAAGAAATTATTAACACCATAAAAAAACAGAAAATTGGCTTACTTCGACCACATCATGCGTAATGATAATTACCGTGTTCTACAGTTGATTCCACAGGGCAAGACTAAGGGTAAGAGAGGCCCTGGACGTAAACGTATATCCTGGCTGGCCAATCTTAGGGAATAGACTGGTCTAACGTCAACTGATCAATTTTGAGCTGCTGTGCAATTGAACATCTCTAGAAGATAGGCACATTTAGAAGAAGAATGTATAAGTCAGAATGATCCGTCAGAAATTTTTTTGTTTTATAAAATATTGTTTTAAGATGAGATAATTTTACGGTTGTAAGATTTTGAATAAAATTCGTTGTTATATTGAAGTAAATCTTTAAATGTGCTGGGTATATCTTCTTTGATGTTCTTAGTGTCGCTAAAAAATGTTGCCAATTTTTGGACCAAGTGATAACAAGTGTGAGGTAACTGGTAGTATATCAAGTGTCGAAATATGTTTAAACAATTTTTAGTTGTTTAGAAAAAGTACATTAAATTTGATATATATATATATATATATATATATATATATATATATATATATATATATATAAGTAAACTTTAAATATTGGGTAGGCAGCAATAAAAATGAAAGGTGTACTCTTTTAAATTTTTATTCCAAGCTTTCGGACATTGGTTATGTCCTTCATCAGGGAGAAACTTAATGAGGTTGTCCCATAAATGATTTTATATAAATTGTTGATAAAATTTATCACAGTCTGTTGAGCTAAAACCTATTCCTATATTTAAAATTTTAAAAAATTAATTAACATTCACACAAACTTAATTATTTTTAAACAAATCTATGACATTGATATATATAAATGTCATAGATTTGTTTAAAAATAATTAAGTTTGTGTGAATGTTAATTAATTTTTTAAAATTTTAAATATAGGAATAGGTTTTAGCTCAACAGACTGTGATAAATTTTATCAACAATTTATATAAAATCATTTATGAGACAACCTCATTAAGTTTCTCCCTGATGAAGGACATAACCAATGTCCGAAAGCTTGGAATAAAAATTTAAAAGAGTACACCTTTCATTTTTATTGCTGCATAGCCAATATTTAAAGTTTACTTCCTTACGTGCTCAGCAAATACTTCTGGTTCATTATATATATATATATATATATATATATATATATATATATATATATATATATTATATATATATATAGATATATATATATATATATTATAATATATATATATATATATATATATATATATATATATATATATATTCCGATTTAAACATTGAAATTCAAAGTACTGCAGCTACATGCGACGACATTTAGATATATGGGAAATTGCAATGAATATTAAATAAAGCAGTCAGTACAATAAAACTTCCTAAATCTTCTTGTTCCCGACTTGCGAAGTAATTTTTATTTGTCAAGATAGATATTGATTTAGTTATAAATCTTTCTCCTTTGTACAATGTACAAGCTGGAATTAGGATTAAATCGAAAAGGAGATAGAGTGTTGTAGAATCCATTTTAATAATGTAATATATTTAACCGTAAATTTTAAATTATGTATATATATATACATATATATATATATATATATATATATATATATATATATATATATTATATATATATATATATATATATATATATATGTGTATATATAGAAAGGGAATTTAATCTTTGCAGATAAGTTATATAGTAAACTCAAATATTGAGGAAATCTGCCAGAAAGGCTCGAATGAATATTAATTGTTTCGCCAAACGTTTTCGCCAAAGAAAATAAATTTGGTTTCTTCCCTACCCAATTAGTGGATATTGGCGACAATTCTGGAATACTCTTCTCGATCTTGTGTGGCTCTAAAGAGTGCATGGGCATTGAGGTTTTTCCAATCCTCTATGTTTTTAAGCCATGCGTATTTCTTTTTTCCGATGCCCCGTTTTTCTTCTATATTCCCTTTTATAATAAGCTTTAAGAACTGGTACTTGGAATTTCGAAATATATAATCCAGATAAGCAGTTGTTCTTCTTTTTACTATTGGCAGCAATTCTCGATTTCTGTCCATTTAATTTAAAACTTCGACATTTGTTGTGTGGTCTATCAAGGAAGTTTTAAGTAGCCTTCTAAATACCCATATTTCAAAGGTCTCAAATCGGTTCATACATTGGTTTTATGGTCCAGGTTTTTATACCATATAGCAGTATGGAGAAAAATATAACATTTTACAAAGCAATGTCGAAGCGTTAGGTTGAGGCTGCTGTTGCTTAGTAAGGTTCTCATGTTAGTTAATGCTTTCTGGCTTTCTCAATCCTGCTACGTATATTTATGTCTGGATCTAGATCTTCAGTTATCCAACTACCAAGATATCTGATCTTGGGGACTTTTTGGATGTTCTTATTTTTAACTCTTATATATAATTGCATATTTTGTGTTCTGCTAACCACCATTACTTTCGTCTTGTCTATATTAATCTTTAAGCCCAGTCGTTCTTCTTCAGTGTTTATTCTATCGCAAATTGGCTAATATCTAAATACAAAAAAGTTTATTGATAATAAAAAAGCGAAAGAGTTCAAAATATATAATTCTATTGCCCAACGTTTTTATGGTCTACCTAAAATACATAAATCAGCTTTGTCTATGGGATCAATAGTTTCATCTCTATGCTCTGCTAATGGACCAATAGCAAAACTCCTCACTGACCATCTTAACTAATGCTTATAGTTTAAACAACCTAATGAACATTGAAAATGCGTTTGACTTTAGTTATTTTATCAATCATATTAGATAACCACGAAACTACGTTTCAGTTAGTTTTAATGTAACATCTCTATTCGAAAATTTCCCTTTAGATTTAATTTAAGCAGTGTTGAGAAATATTGAAATGAGATTTCACGATATACCACTGTTGAATTATAGTCCAGTCGTCAGAGATTTAACCCTAAAAATCATACGAACAAGTTAAATTTTGTCGAGAATATCAATTTTGGGACCCCTAAAAGGATGCAAAAAAGTTTACCTCGTTAACCCCTGCTAACTAGCAAGAGCAGCAATGAGTGAACTAAACGGGGTCTGGCGTGATCGTAACATTACTATGACAAACAAAAAGAGACTCGTTTCAACTCTGGTCTTTTCCATATTTTACTATGCATGCGAGACATGGACAGTCAAATAATCAGATCGACGACGTATAGACGCCTTTGAAATGTGGACATGGAGACGCCTGCTTCGAATTTCATCGACGGCTCGCCGTACAAATATCTCGGTTCTGGATGAAATTAAACCGGATCAGCGTCTCTCCAGTACCGTTTACTCTAGAATTTTAAAGTTCTTTGTCCATATCCATCGAATTGATCACAAAATGGAGCGGTTGGTGGTCCAAGGAAGGCCTCAGACTCAACCCCAACGCGGAAGATCTCCACAGCGATGGGCGGACATTACTAAAAAGCTTTTTAATAAACAGTATACTGAGGCAATACATATAACTGATGACCGCGACCAGTGGAGAAATATTATCGATCAAACTGTCCGAGCTGCTGAAGCCCAATTATGAACCACAACACATCTACTAAGATGTTAATGACTGTGATGATGATGAAAAGGATGCAAAAAAGTTTACCTCGTTAACACCTGAGCTTACCCCTTAAACCCCCTTGTATGAGGGATAAAACGCAATAAAAATCCCTTTGCCAAGAATCTGTACGCTGTAGAATAAAAGTTTCAAATAAAAAATGTAGATGAGATAGTTTTTAACAAAAATGTTTATTAGCACTTTTTGCGTAGAACGAACCGTTCTCTCACAAATAACGGTTGAACTATGAAAATAAAAATGTGTTTTCCACGTTTTAAAGTATACCAACTGGCTGGACCATTGAACCTGAAAAGAGAAAAATACTCAGGCGGTTTATCCTGCACTGTTCCAAAGAAAGCTTTTTCTGGATTTTAGTCGCTTTCGTGGTGTTTGAACTTTGTATAAGGCATGCCGCTCGTCCGCAATCTGTTTAATTTTCTCTATGTGCTCTGCAACGCCTCTGTGTGTTGTTACTATTTTGGATGTCTTATTTGGAGCAGAATCAACTTGTTTGATGTGGATAAATTTGCCCCAAACGAGTCATGCATATTCAGCAGTTGAGAAACACAGTGCCTCTGCCGTTGTTCTTAAAACACCAGGACGTGCACCCCATTTATTTCCAGTTATCTTTCTGAGTATGTTGTTCGTAGTTGTTACTTTCCCTCTCGTTTTTATGCAATGTAGTCTGTAGGTGAGAAAACGGTCCAGAGTAACTCCAAGATATATAGGTTGGTTTGTGTGTTCTAATGTATAACCATTCCACGAAATTTGGAGATTTCGCTTGGCTGGCTTCCTCTGCACGAAGGTGTAAAGCTCAGACTTGGGTTTAAAAGGGATTGTGTCTCAGGTAGTACGCTGTTATTGTTTCTAAGGCAGTTTTCGTTTCGAGATTCTCTTCCACTTCTTCAACACTATTTCCTTAAGAACATATTACAAGATCGTCAGCATAGAGGAAGTTCGGTCAGCAAAAGTTGGTCGTATGTGTATATAATAAAGAGAATTGGCGCTAAAATACTATCCTGGAAGAGGCCGTTTTTTAAACTTTTTTATTCCTTTTATTAAAAGGTATGTAGATGATTTAGGTTTGGCACTTCCTAGAGCAAAATTTATAAAATCCATGGGTGTACATTTGATATCAGAATATTAAGATTAGCCCCTACCCAAAATCACAAAGCAGAGATCAGAATTATTGCCAGAAATAACATCATACAAATTCAAAAGGTACCTTTCGAAATAAAAAATAACAAATCTTGTGGAAATGACTGAGTAGTGCTCGAGGAGATCAAACTAGGTGGATATAAAATTATTCAGAGTTTTCAACTTTTTCACCCAATGCATCGGTGCATTCAAGAAAAAAACACCTTTTTAATAACACAATGTTGTCATTGTTTTATTATACAGGCAAAAGGAGATAACAGATCTAAACAAACTACTGTTCTATCAGTTTGCTCTAACACATATATAAACGTTTCACAAAAATTCTCAAAAAAAGACTGAACGCTAAATATTAACATAAAACACAAACTTAAATTATATCGAGATAAAGCACTATAATGACTACTTACTAGTAATCAAGAACCTGTTTGAGAAGTTTGGAGAATACAACAAACATTCGATACCATAAGTCAGCAGAACATGTTAAAAGCATTGATAGAATGCCTAATAGACCATAGCTATACTAACATAATGAAATATATTTATCAACATGCCTTAGATATCGCAAGACTATATAAACAAGAAACAAATAAATTCTGAATACAGTAATGAGTACCGCCAGGAGTCACCCTTCAAAGGTATTTGGAATGTAAACGCTTTTGGAATGTAAAAAGGTAGGTCTAACCGAGCACGGTGTTAACATAAATAAAGAAAAGCTCAGTAATTTGATATTGACATATGGCATCGTCCTTATAAGTGATCGTATAAATAATGCAATAATAAAATTGAACCATCAGTTAGAAGAAGGGAATGAATCCAAAAAGTAGATTTTCGGGAAATCAATAAAAACTGTTTATTCGTTCTATTTAATTTTTTCTTGTTTACTAATGACATCTACTATAAAGTACAGTTTATATAAGTTAATTTGGATTAAAGAAAAACCATCCAGTGATTTTCGTTATCTAGAAAGACGATAAAGAAAATCTTGGATTTATTCCTTTCTTACAACTTATATTTTTTGACATAAATAAAGACACAAAATTGTATGAAAAAGCTTATTTTATAAAGTAATTTATAAAAAACAAACAAATACACAAAAAAAAACATTTCCCTAAACTACCATTCTTCCTCAATGATATTATCTGATACAGTAGTTGGCCATGTAAGAATGTTTTTATAAAATTCTTTTTTATCTTCTGGAATATATGGAATTATTTTCCGAACGTCTTCCATCTTTTTCTCATTTATTGGTATTTTTGCCCTGTATGATCTGGTAGTAGGCAATAAAGGGATCACCCCATTTTTTTAAGTAGAAACCTCTGTTTCAGAAAACCATCTATTTGTTCTGAAACTGTTACGTAGCCTTTATGGAACGAATAATACTCTAAATATCTATATTTGGATATCACAAATGTAGACGTTTTGTCCACCGACTTACACGTTTTTTTGTAATAATTTGTCCAAGTGTTTTTAAAGTCGAATATGTCGTCTGAGGTGATTGTTGTTACCGAAAATCCTCTTGTTTTGGCAGTAGAGATCATTATGTTGTATTCCTCTGGTACGTAAATCCTATCTTTTCTCCTGATAAGTCTTTTTGCTGTTTCGAAATTCCGATCGCACTGTAAAAACGAATGTCCAGGCACAGGAAAGTACTGATACACTTTATCGAACCGTCCAGTCGAAACCAACATGAGCATGAACCGTATCAGGGTATTGATTCTATTCTGTCCTTCGCAAGCGTCACTAAACACGTGAAATTCGTTTATAGCAGGATCCATATTCTGAATTGTCTTCCAAATTAGGCTACATACATCATCAGGTCCTCTTTTAGCTTCTCCTTCATGGTACGTGTAAAAATCTGCACATATTGTTTTCAAATCGTGGACACAACACGTAAATCCATAGTTTTCTGAGATAGAACATTTCCTGTACTGGTATTTTTGAAAGCGGAAGGTTTTGCATGTAGTCGAAAAAAAAAAATCCCACATTTTCCTTTTCTTGACATAGTCTCAACACTTCTTGCTGCTTCAGGTAAAACTTTTTAGCTTGTCTCAGGTGTACCATCTTTTCTGCAACTGCTACACGCTTGGCGTTTTAATTCAGCGTTTAACTTCTTATTTAAGCCTCAAGTTCTTCACAAGTTGAACAAACGTCAACCTGTGGTCTTCCAAATCTGTAGCCATGGTTATCATAGTATTTTCTAAAAAAATCGATGTTGGCATGTTCGGGATACTTTTCGCAAAAGAGTTCATGCATTATCTTCACATTAAGGTTAGCATCCAAATATTGAATTAATCTGGTGCTGTAATGTGATTCTTTTAACGGAAGTGATCGAATGTGATGATCGATCGCAAGAACTACATTGTTATCTAAATTGATGCCACGATTTAAGTGAATACCACGGTGATCCACCGGTAATTTTCCTTCGGCAATAAGAGAAGTCAGTCGAAAAATTGCTTTATTTTTTATAGCATACAAGATTGAAAAAGCTTGCCTACATACCTCAACTCTTGCAGAATTTATTTGAATTAAATAACGAAAAGTATTGTCACGCCTTTTGGGATTTTCATTTTTGGATCGTCTTCGAATAACTTTCGAGCAGTTTATGAGGCTCATAAGAAAAGTATTCTGTTCATTTTTTGGACGTCCACTGTACACACTTTGTAGAATCGTTTGCTTTTCTTCTAAACTAAACTTCTGTGTGCACCGTTTTTTACATGTACACTCACTAACAGTATTTGATTTTGCCGGTACAATACGCCCTGTAGTTGAACTAGTATAGGTTGCTCCGCGTAAATGATGTAATTTTTGTACCTCGTGTTTGTATAAATGTTTACTACCACTACTACTAGACATTTTTCTGTTTTAAATATCAGCAAACAAAACAAGAACGAGACTTACGTAGATGTCAAAAGCAACTGAATTGTATTTTCATCACCGACAGTTACAGCATGTCGCCGTAGGCCGCCAAAAAACACGTGACAAACAGATTAAACCGTAAGTTTGAAGAAAGAAATAATTCCTTTTATTTATTCCCTTCTTAAAACTGTCGCACATTTAGTGTTGGAATATCTCTGTAACTTATACGGTGTTTATTCCCTACTTAGCGCGGACAGATGGGTCTTGCCTTAAAAGGTATATTTTTGTTAAAAAGTCGTTTCGCCATATTTTGGCGTTTATTCCCTTCTTCTAACTGGTGGTTCAATTGGAAAAAATTTTCAGGTTTTATGGGAGGTCGGACTAAAAAATAATATGAATAAATCGCAAATAATTACTAATCTGCTGCTAAATCAAAATATTGCTGTTCGTGAAACTGATCTTATACAGACTGGATCGTATAAGTATTAGGAACATAAAACTTAGTTGGGTAGAGATAACGGACATGCGATGTCTCACGTTGCGTAGAATTAGCTTGAGCACAGGTTTGTAAATTAAACTATGTATTGTTCTGAAGCTATTTTCTTGTGGCATTGTAAATTAATTACTATTTATAACTGGGAATAAGCCACAATTAAAGATAAAAATATGTAAACACGCATGGGATAATGAACATAGGGTTCAGTGGAATAATTCAAATACAGTCCTAAAAGAAAAGGATGGTAAAAAAAGAAAAATTAAAGAAGCGGCTCTAATTATGCTAAATGAGGCCAATTGTGTCGCAAATCCCTCGGCAGAATGTAGTAGGATCTGGTTACCAATATTGAAAGAGGAAGTTATTAATAAGAAAATACCAGTCTTAGTAAGTCAGTAATATATAGAGGATACATCATTTATGTTTTTTAAATGACGTAATATATAAAATCAGAATTTTGATGTTTGTTGAAGGTAAACTAAATTCATGAACAAATATTTACAATGTCGGGATAGTATTATGAGGTTTTTTTCCTGGTTTTTCCCTCATAATTTACTATGGAATCACTAACAGGAGAATTTTTACTGTCATCATGTCATGTGTTTGTCTTTTTAAAGACGAATTACATGCTATGATTTTTTTCTGACGGATATTCTCAAGTTAAAGTTGATTTCATGTAATCGAATGAACTATCTTATAAGTAAAGTCGTCCCAAGAGCGCAACTCAACAATATTGGCAATATCATTTTAAAGTCGTCTACTTTAAAATGCATAATGTATGTCTGAATTGTCAATATAAATGAGTCAGATAAAATTAAATTATTAGAAGAATTTTTTCACTATGTAACAAAAAACAAAATTTGTTTAATTTACTGTTTGTATTTTGAGAACGATTTCTGAATTGGAAATTGAAACGTCAATAAACGTATTTTTATCTTTAATTGTGGCTTATTCCCAGTTATAAATAGTAATTAAAATATGTATTTAAATTAAACCTACCCATATACCTTAATTAAACCTACCCTATACTCTTGGACCATGAATACGACATCAATGACAAAACTATAATCGTTCGAGCTGTGTGTACAGAAGAATATTGAAAATGTCGTCGACAGAACACGTCACAAACAAAGAAGTACTTGGAAGAATTAATAAAGAAATGGAAATTTTAAACACAGTAAAAACAAGAAAATTAGAATATCTCGGACATATTACACGTGAAAAGAAATACACTCTGCTCCAATTGATTATGCAGGGAAAGATACAAGAAAAGTGAAGCATAGAGAGACGTAGAATGTCATGGCTGCTGAACTTGAAAGAGTGGTACGGATGTATATCAAATGAACTTTTCAGAGCAGCCGTCTCAAAAGTTCGAATAGCTATGATGATTGCCGACCTCCGCCGCGGAGATGTCACTTGAAGAAGAACACATACCTTAAAAGAAAAATATTTGACCAATGAGTGTTACCTGTACTGAATTATGTAGCGGAAATATAAACACCCCCAAAAAGGCAAAAACGCAGTGAATAAGATTCGAGTGACTGAAAGGGCTATGGAGCGACAAATCTTTGATATTTCTCTGAAAGACCAAATTCCAAACGAAGAAATACATCGTAGAACAAAAACAATAGACGTCGTCGAAAAAATCAAGACGCTTAAATGAAATTGAGTAGGAAACGTCGCCAGATTATCAGACAACTGATGAACAAAACGTATTGTCGAAGGAAGACTAAGCCAACAAGCAATACAGAGCAATGGAAGCCGACCAACCAGATGGACTGACTAACAAAAGCGTGTTGGGCTGGTTACAGACGTACATGGATACATGACAAGCAGGCATATTTTTCTTATTTCACCATGGATCCTGCAGAAGATTGGTTATTTCATGCGTAATTTTTTATGTTGTTTAAAAAACAGACGAGAAGGGAACAAAATCTCAAACAATTGTGTAAGGAGTCGCTGCAGAGAAAAAATAAATTTAGACACATTTCTCTTTTAAAATAATATTAACAGATGAACCGACTGATTATCAGAATTTTCTTTGCACGAATGAATCTGTGTAAAATGAGTTACTTAAACTAGTATCTCAATAATTCAGAAGAAAGACACAATTATAAGAGAAGCTGTATCCCCACACGAAAAGTTGACAGCCCCTTCAAAATATTTAGCAACCGGACAATCATACGAATGTCTTAAATTTTCTACCGAGAAATTAAGAATTTAACCACAAGCTCTTGGCAAAATTATTCTCGAGTCATGTATGGCTCTCTACAAAGTTCTACAGGATTACATAAAGGTATGTAAATTAAAAATTTGGAAGTTATTTTATTTTTATTTTTTTAAACTGTCCAAAAGAACCCTTAGGTCTAATTATGGAATGGAAAAAACTACTTGGAAGGTGCAGTTTTTTTCCTATAGAATTATAAATTATCAAATGCAAAATTTTAAAAATAATTTGCTGTTGAACCTGATACACCTGTACTCTCTTCAGAAGTGTAACTGTGTGGACTTGGAGCGAGATATGTGGTGTACTGCTGTGAACTTTGAGTGGGACATGAGTTGCTTTGTTGTAAATAATTAAAAGTTGAGTTTGGCATGTTAAAAGCATTCATTTCTATCTCAAATAAAATGTCATTAATCCGTTTTTCATATGTAAGATGCAGAAGCTTATATTTTATTTTTCTCATTTTTACAGTGACTGATTTACCTAACAGCTCGCAGCAGTCAATTTGTGTTTTAGGGGCTTTAAGGTGATCACGTATAGAGGTCAATATTTCTGTTGACAATCCATCATTTTTTTTCTGTTTTTATTTGGTCCAAGTCATTGATTCCTGGTCGTGGGTTTGAATGACGGATCCTGTTGTGCCGTGGGTCGCGGTTGAATCTCATCTAGAGGTGGGTGGTGAATATTTTCCTGGAAACATAAAGTACTATTTTTTTTATAACTCAAAACTTTTTTTCGTGTTTCATGAATTTTTTTCATGAATTTTTATGTTTCAAATAGGTAAAGAAATAATAAATAAGACTTACTCAAAATCAATTTAATTTAACTATCAGACGACCGGTTTTGCTTTCTACAATATGAAAAGCATCTTCAGGTCTCGATACAAAGTTAAATAAATTCTTAAATGATAAAAACCCATATTAGGGTGTTGTCTAATAAAGATAAACAAATTAGATGTTATAAATTACAATAATTATGCCAATATTACATGTCTGTGGTTTTATTTCAAAATGAGTAAGTTGAATAAAAAGGTATAAAAAGTTTTAAAAGTTTAAACAGACAAGGTAAGACCCACAAATTGTTATAAAATAGTCTATTAGATTGTAATAAATTAATAAATGAGAAAATAAATAAACATTACTTACATGCCGGTACTCTATTAATTGATGGATGGTGGAACATGGTTGAAACTACTATGTATTGTTGAATAGAGAACTCAATTCTGCTATTGTAGTTGTTTGACAGTAAACTGGAAGTTTTTGAGGAGATAGGTTTAATCCAATGAAGCAGAGATATGTGTGTGATTGTTTGTTAAATGAAAGTAATGTTATATACCATTGTATTATTTAAAAGTTATTTATACTTATTCGAGAGATATATTTATGAAAGGTTTTTAAATAATACAATGGTATATAACATCACTTTTATTTAACAAACAATCACACTCATATCTCTGCTTCATTGGATCAAACCTATCTCCTCAAGAACTTCTCGTTTACTATCAAACAACTACAATAGCAGAATTAAGTTCTCCATTAAACAATACATAGTAGTTTCAACCATGTTCCACCATCCATCAATTAATAGAGTACCGGCATGTAAGTAATGTTTATTTATTTGCTCATTTAATAATTTATTACAATCCAATAGACTATTTTATAACAATTTGTGGGTCTTACCTTGTCTGTTTAAACTTTTAAAACTTTTTATACCTTTTTATTCAACTTACTCATTTTAAAATAAAACCACAGACATGTAATATTGGCATAATTATTGTAATTTACAACATCTAATTTGTTTATCTTTATTAGACAACACCCTAATATGGGTTTTTATCATTTCAGGATTTATTTAACCTTGTATCGAGACCTGAAGATGCTTTTGCATATTGTAGAAAGCGAAACCGGTCGTCAGATAGTTAAATTAAATTGATTGTGAGTAAGTCTTATTTATTATTTCTTTACCTATTTGAAATGGACTCACACAAGCAACACATTCATGATTTTATGTTTCAGTTTCCTACACTAAAGACAAATGGAAAGATATATCCAAAAAATTTGAAAAGCGATAAAATTTTCCACACCGTATTGGTGCCATGGATGGAAAACATATTGATTATTCCCCTAAGATGTTCTGGGTCTTACTATTATAACTACAAGTGAAAGCATAGTATGGTTCTACTTGCTATTAATGATGCAAATTATCGTTTTCTTTTAGTGGACTTTGGAACCAATGGTCGCATATCTGACGGCGGTGTATTACAGAATATACGTTTCTGTGAAAAATTGATAGAAACAAAATTACATATTTCTCAATCTGACAATATTACTAGAAATGTTAGAAATATTTCATATTTATTTGTCGCTGACGATGCATTTCCTTTGACAGTCAATATTTTAAAGCTATTAAAACAGGTACGCCTTGACTTGCCCGAGAAAGAGGTTTTTAACTATGGGATATCTTGAGCAAGACACATAGTTTAAAATGTGTTTGGTATTCTCGCTTCCCGATTTCGTATTTTCCATACGACAATAAATTTGGATACTGACAAAATTGAAAAAGTAGTAATGGCTGCTTGTGCTCTGCATAACTATTTGATAGACCAATAACCTACTACCTATGTATCTCCTAATTTTTTATATCAGGAAAGTCCTGAAAATGGAAATATTCTGTCTTTTGGCTGCAACAGTTTACAATCAAGTATGAACTCACTAGAAACTCAAAATCGGGGAAACGTATGTCAAAATGTCAAAGCAGTCCGCAAACAACTCATAGAGTATTTTATAAACGAAGGGATAGTTTCGTGGCAAAATAAGCACATAATTAGAAAACAATAGTAGGTCTATCAGAAGTTGGGTATAGGCTGCACAATCCAAAAAATGGGAAACATGTATGGGATATTTGAGGTGCTTAGAAGCAAATCGCGTTAAGTCAAAAGACGTCACTTTTGAGAAAAGGGCAAAAAACGGTGGTCGCTTCATATTAAGATATTTTATTTTGAAAACATGTAAAATATGTTTAGATGTTTGAGTAAATTATTGTGCAGAAATCTTGAGTTCTCAAAAAATTACTAAACGGCTCAATTATTATTTTTAAAATGGATTTTATCTGTTTTGCTCTCAAAAGTTGAATTTTTTGCATTTTGTATCTCAGTTTATGGAGTTTACTCATTTTGCTTTAATTTGAAAGTAATAACAACTAGTTAAGAAGTGACTAAAAAATATATTGTATGACAATGTTATTACATTCTTAATAAAAATTGAAAAAAATAACATTTTAGACACATAATTTTGGTGCTTCTTCAGTTATGGCACATAAATATTCTTCCACTTCTGCACCAACTTCACTACGTCTTTCACAAGAAGCAAAAAAATTGACGTAAAACTTTAAGCATGTATTAGATTGCCAATCAGACCCAAAATGTAATTCAAGAAGTCTTTTGACATCAGATAATTTTTTCTTGTTTATTAAAAATTTTACTATTTACTATTAATTTATTTACTAGAAATTTATTTTTCTCAATGGCACTTTAATTTACTAGAAATTTAAAGTGCCATTGAGAAATAGGTTTAAAATGATCTACTGCCTCTTGCTTCCAATCAAAAATATCTACGTCAATACCTAGTCGTCTTATTGTAGCATACTTTTCAATTATTTTAACATAGCTATCTGGAGTCTCTATAATTTCTTTTTTGTTAAACTCTTTTTCGCAAAGACCAAATAAACGGTCTGGTGGTATAAAAGAATGGCGTTCCTTCTTAGGGAGGAATAGAAGCCATCTGTATAGCATAGCAATCATAGTATTATTTTTGTTTTGACCGCCGAAGCCATCTGCAAAAAGTTTTATCTTCTTAATTTGTGATGTATCTAAGTTTTGCAGACAATGAAATATACATGACGCTACCTCATTTGAAACTTTTGGATAAGTTCCTTCTGTCCATACGTAGCTAAAGCAATTATTTGGAGACATTTTGCACTGAGAACTACCAACAACAATAGAAAAATTGAAGAGGTAAAGTTGACGTGGATAGTAAGTCTCCTGATCTGTAATTTTGAGACTGGGCAAATTTTTCTGGCAATCGAATGAGAGCGTAAGAGTTTCATTTTCTTGTACTTTTAGTAATGCAAAAAAAGCTTTAGCCCTTTTTCTGTGAATAGCTTGGGTAGCTTTTAAAGATGCGGTTTGCCGAGAATCAGTTGTTTGCTTAATTTTTTCTGAAAGTTCCAGGCACTTCGAGCATACATCGACCCTAGGTGAACCAAAGCCCAAATTAAACTTATGCACAAAAAACTGGCAAAAGTACGAATTTTTCACTTTCAAGTTCTCGTTGGCTTGAGCGTTGTACATATTTGCTTTTCTTTTCTATACTCAAAGCAGAGGAAAGGTAACTTCGACGAGTATTGCTACGACAATAATGCGATTCTAAACACTTTAAAGAGCTGATGTATTTTATAACACCTTGTTGTCTCTCATTTAATTTGTTAGAAATGCGGTCACCACCTCTTCTTTCCTGAGCCACATTACCATAGATTGCATAATTGTGGAGAATAGTCTGTATTCTAGAGTTAACAATGCCTAGAATAAGTCAAAAAGCCCGTTCACATACTTGAACATCTTCACCTTCACCCAATTTCCTTACGAAAAATCTTCCTGTGAAATTTTTTTCTTTTCTGTTTCCAGTTGATCTTTTTTTTGCGACTAATGCGTGAAATTACTACTGTGTGTTTCATAATGAAGCTATCTTAATCACTTTTCTTTTCAGTAGCAAAAAAAATATCTCGAAATGCTGTGACATTCTCGTAGGTCAATTCATTACAATTATATATCTTTTTCTTAGCGTGATTGCAGTCTGGCATTATAATGAGTCCATGTGGTGCCGAATATCTAGAAACAAAAACAGATTTTAGTTTATCATTCATCAATTTTATTCTAGATTATTACCTATAGTTTAACAGTCATAATGTTTTGTATTTAACACTCAATTGTGTATATAATTTTCTATATTTTTTGACAGAATAAACGGTAGACAGTCAGTACTAAATACTGTGATTGTAGATTTTTTCTTGTACCAAAAGGTTAAATTAAAGTGTTAAAATATACAAGAAGTATATTTTAACACTTTAATTTCACGTGCCTGAGTCGTATCACATATGAGTAGAGAAAAAAATGGCCAAAAGGAAGAAAAATTACTTACCTTAATTTTTTTGCAACTGCTCCCTTAGTAAAAGTAGGAAAACCTTTCCTCTTTCTTGCTTTAGATGGAGACACAACTGAAGGGGATTGTTCCATTTCCGGGGATAAATTTCAATACAATTATTAATATTAACCGCAAAACACCTCTCAGCACGTGGTCAGATAAAATTTACAAAGAAATCGACTGTACTCTCTATACTAAAATAAAATACTGACTGCTGACTGATATCTACTTCTGTAAATGTAGTGCCACCTCAAGTGGGTCTACAGCATGCTTGTGGTTCGTTGAAATCGTTGCGGTAGACTTTACCTCTTTTGGTCTTTAAGCGGAGGGAAGTTTATCTGTTTTGCTTCCAAAGTAACTTTTAGTCGATTGAAATGTATTGGAATTAATTCGTTTTGACGGTAAATAAAGTGTTGTACCTATAGAATGGACTCTGGAAAACTAGTTAAGCTCAATATCTCATTTTCGACAAAAAGTGGATTTAACGCGTTTTGCTTCTAAGCACCTCATTTAATAATTGATGGATTCGACTGGACTTGATGGAAATTCATTTAGTGAAACAATAAAACACTGAAAACTTTGTTTTCAAACCTTCCACAAAATGTATTATAACATTTTATCCCTACAGTTGTTTCGGCGGATTGCCTTTCTCAAGTGATATATTTTTGGCATGCGTTTACATTTTATAGTCTTTAATAAAATAGGTTGAGAAGGGAAGAACTGTTTGTTTTCAGTTGGTCATTCAGAATTATATCTGTATTTTTTAATTTGTTAATTTCCATAAATTCTAACAAAGATAGAATTCAATATGACTATGAAGTGAATAATTCACTTGACGTCTACTGACGCCTACTATTTTCATGTAAAATATGCTTAAAAAAAATCTTAACGCTCAGCCGATAAAAATCAATAAATTGAAATGGGACAATATTCAAAAACTTCTCGATTTTATTCCACCGGTTTACCACGAGTTCTACAACAACCTTCCCAATGAACACAAGAAAAAATTAAAAACTAAGACCGCCAACGAAGCGTCTGAAGAAGGTTTTCAAGAAAAAACTGAAACGTTGGAGTCGGCATCGCAGCAAATTAAGTTTGGCGAAGACATGGAAGATACAGCAGTGCTGGACTCTGATCATGAGTGAAACTTGCTTAGTGAAAAGATATTTTTGGCAATCTTCTATTATTTTATCGTTTCATATTATAAATAAATAATTTACCCAATAAAGGTTTAAACAATCATTTTTAAAATTTACCTCTTTTCCTGCAGATCCTACGGTTGCATTTTAGTCCAGATAATAATTGGTTGACCGTTCAGAATAAGAGGGGTCCAAGTGCTTTTTTTCAAAATAAAGGTGAATTGGTTATTTTTTTGAAAATGTGTGTAGGTATAACATTTTTCTGGTCCCTTAATAATATAATAATACTATGTACGACTGTAGCTAATGTACAAGGAATTTTTATTATTCAAAAAACTTTGACCTTAATGATCTCAAAACTAGTAAAATTGCGCTTGGCCCGTTTATTCAAGCCCCTCAATTAATATACGATAAAAATTGGTGGAGTTGCCCGTTATTTCTTGTGGAACATACGTCGTCTACGTATCTCCACCAATATGAAAACTATTTGAATAATGGGATTTTTTCAGATCTGTTTCTCTAGATGATCCATAAAAATATCTGATAGCAATGGGTTTAAAGGATTGCCCATTATAAATCCTCCACTGTTATTTGTATATATTTGAATATTAAGTCTTAAAGTAGTCCCGGTTTATGCAAATTTTAAGAAGATGTAAAATTTCAGATGTAATGATTGGATTTGTACTATTTTGGTTTAAAAGGTTTTTTACTAGAATAAAAGTTTCTGTAGGATCCACAAGGAATCTACGTTCCTGTAGTTGGCTGTATACCATATTAAAAATTTAATTAAAAATCCTTTGTAATAGGTATATATTTTAGGCCCAAACGGGCTAAGTTAAAAAGACAAAACGTTTTCGGAAACCATGTTCCATCATCAGTGTCCCAGAAAATAGTTAACCACTTAATTAAAAAGAACATAGGTTGAAATTTTGACTAAGGTTAATGAAAAATGTGGTTAATACTTACTAGGAGTACATGAATGTAGCCACCAAGATTAAATATGTGGGTAAAAACCCGATAACAGATGTTTAATTACATTTAGTTTTAAAATTATGTTATAAAGATTTAGGATTATAGAGTTACCGATGGATTAGGTAACATGGCGACATATGACTCCACGTTGAAGTTGCTAGTCCTGAGACGGTATGTCTTCGAGGACTGTATGAGTGCAACTGAATGGCAATGACATTTGATGACAATATTGTTAAGTTATGACGGAAATTATCACAGAGCAGTCAATGTAGCTGTATGTTTCTACTTAAGACAAAAGCCAACGTTATTTAAAATTGTGAAAATTAAGTAAATTAATATAACAGTATCAACCATCAAAGTTGTAGTTTTTAATTTATGAAATTAAGATGATATAAGGGAGCAAAAATTGTATGGTTGTAGTTAGGCAACCAACTATACATGTATGTAGCAATGTAATATACAAAAATTTTTATTATATGGCCCTTTATGTTTCTTAAACATTTGGTACCCAGAAAATATAAACTAGACACATGTGGAAGGTTGAATTTTAGAAAATATTGATGTTAATGGTTGGATCTAAATGTATTTATTTATAATTGGAAGTGTTCTTGTATGAATAAAATAAAACTGTTTTAGTAAATTTTCACGTGTTATTTAACTTTTATATCAAATATAGAGGCCCTGTATATCAGAAGCAACATTTGGTACCTGGCAAATGTGAAAATTTTTGAGTTATAAGTTCATGAACATAAATGTCTGACAAGGTAGTAACAGACTAAAAGGTGTGGAAGTTTTATTGTATTAGCTATTATATGTAATGGACGAAAGATTTTTTGATGGTTGGGACATGATTATGTAGTGTGTTGAAAGTGTGATGATCTACTTATAACTTAAGAAAGGTCCTATCTGTCATAAGGCAACACTAGGCACAAGAGAAATAAAAAGGATAAGTTATAAGTTAGGTTTGTTGTAGGTATAAGTTGTCTTAAATTGTGATGATGGTATGGTTGGCTTTGTTGATATTAAGTGAAACGAAAAAGTTTTTGTAGTGTCATCTTTGCAGATGAATAAGTTATGTAATTTGATATTATTCATAATGGATATGAGGATCTTAAGGTGTTCGTTCAACTATTGTGTGAAATAAACAAAATTTGAAGGTTGGGATATGGTTATGTATTATGTTTATCATATAGAACTCAAACTATAACTTAAAAAGGCCCTATCTGTTATAAGACAACATTAGGTACTGGGTAATGGTATGGTTGTGTTCTTTGAGATGTTGGGAGAAGGTGGAACGTTCTATAGAACACATAAAAAGAGAGAATACTTCCGCCTTCTCCCAACATCTCAAAGAACACAACCATACCCTCAATATCCCAAAAGACGTTTCACTTATCCACAACATCCCCCAAAAAAACTTCCTTAAATTAGATTTATATGAAGATCTTGAAATTTTAAAATAAAAACAAAAAAGCCCAAATTGTGTCAATCGTCATGTATCCTTCAATCGAGACTTCCTTCCTCTTCATCGCCAACTATTCTCATAATTTTTTACCACTAATTTACCTCTCAACTACAATTCACATTTATCATCAAACTTCAGTCCATTCCAAAACTTTTACTTCAACATAACATACTCTCCATCTCTTCCCTTTTCTCTTCATTAAACCAAACTTCAAGTCTAACACTCTATATCTATTACTGTCCATGCTTTTTGTTAGCCCCCCAAAAATCCTAAACTATTCAGCAACCCTTTCTAACAAGCATTTCAGTCCTCTTTTAACATTTTCACACAATTTCCTTAGAATTTGGTAGCGGACCTCTGCTGATCTCAGCTTTCTGTAGTGGTTCAGTATCCCACCATTCATTTAAACCAACCATAAATTTCTTTCTTACTCAATTTGAACATAACCATCTATTAATCTTTCAATTTCAAGTTAAGTCCAGTACACAACGCAGACACATTCAACTTATAACATGTACCTAGTGTTGTCTTATAACCGATAGGGCCTTTTTAAGTTATAATTTGAGTTCTATATGATAAACATAATACATAACCATATTTCAACCTTTAAATTTTGTTTATTTCACACAATAGTTGAAAGAACACCTTAAGATCCTCATATCCATTATGAATAATATCAAATTACATAACTTATTCATCTGCAAAGATGACACTACAAAAACTTTTTCGTTTCACTTAATATCAACAAAGCCAACCATACCATCATCACAATTTAAGACAACTTAGACCTACAACAAACTTAACTTATAACTTATCCTTTTTATTTATCTTGTGCCTAGTGTTGCCTTATGACAGATAGGACCTTTCTTAAGTTATAAGTAGATTATCACACTTTCAACACACTACATAATCATGTCCCAACCATCAAAAAATCTTTCGTTCATTACATATAATAGCTAATATAATAAAACTTCTACACCTTTTAGTCTGTTACTACCTTGTCAGACATTTATGTTCATGAACTTATAACTCAAAAATTTTCACATTTGCCAGGTACCAAATGTTGCTTTTGACATACAGGGCCTCTATATTTGAGTTAAAAGTTAAATAACACGTGAACATTTACTAAAACAGTTTTATTTTATTCATACAAGAACACTTCCAATTATAAATAAATATATTTAGATCCAACCATTAAGATCAATATTTTCTAAAATTCAACCTTCCACATGTGTCTAGTTTATATTTTCTGGGTACCAAATATTTAAGAAACATAAAGGGCCATATAATAAAAATTTTTCTATATTACATTGCTACATACATGTATAGTTGGTTGCCTAACTGCAACCATACAATTTTTGCTCCCTTATATCATCTTAATTTCATAAATTAAAAACTACACTTCATCTAATTTATATAACGATTCACGTCATCGGCGTCATAGCCTGTGACGTCATATGATACCAACACGAAATATTTAGGGTTTAGGTGTGTGTTTTTGTGTGTTCTTGCCACTGGCATCAAGTGGCAAGAATAAAGGTTGAACAAGAACTGTCGGATGAAATAAATATAAAAAGAGGAGTGAGACAAGGCTGTATATTGTCGCCTTTACTTTTTAACTTTTATTCGGAGGAAATATTTAAGGAAGCCTTAATGGAGACAACCGAAGGTATTATTGTGAATGGAGTAACCGTCAACAATATTAGATATGCCGACGATACCTTAGTCCTTGCCAATTGCGGAGAAGACCTTCAAAATCTAATGAACAAAATAAAACAGACTTGTGCTCAGTATGGATTAAAACTCAACGTTAAGAAAACTAAATATATGATAGTTAGCAAACAAAATTATATACATCATGACGGTATAAAAGTCGGAGATGCCACACTGAACAGAGTAGAGAAACTCGTGTATCTCGGCAGTAATATCAATGAGAGCTGGGATCCAACCGCAGAAATTAAAAGTAGAATAGAACAAGCCCGAGCTGCCTTTGTAAAAATGAGAAACGTACTTTGCAGTCATGATCTTAGCATTGACCTTAGAGTTCGTATGATATCTTGCTACATCTTTCCTGTCCTGCTGTATGGAGTAGAAGCGTGGACCCTAACTGAGGCTATGCTTAAACGCTTGACATCCTTTGAGATGTGGGTATACAGACGACTACTGAAAATAAGCTGGGTCAACAGAGTTAGAAATGAGGAGGTCCTTAGACGGCTGAACCAAACAACACAACTGGTCAATATAATAAAGAAACGCAAGCTGGAATACTTCGGTCATATTATGAGACACCCTGAAAAATATGATCTTTTACATCTGATCATTCAGGGAAAGATCCAAGGTAATCGAGGTCCTGGTAGAAGAAGAACATCATGGCTGAAAAATCTAAGGCAATGGTATGGAAAATCAACTACATCGTTATTTAGAGCTGCTGTCAATAAAGTCACGATAGCGAATATGGTAGCCAACATGATATCCAACGATCGATAGCGGTCATGGAACTAGAAGAAGAAGATGTGTTCTTTTTAGAATCACTTTACCGAGTACACTGGCATTACAGCCACTAGGCATATTTTATTATATACGCGTAGAAATAATATTTAAAAATTTCTATTAATGTTAACTTAAAGAAATACACAATAATATGTTTCATTTAATTTGTATAAATCCATTATAAAGAGTTTTTATTAAGAACATTTGTTCGGAACACACTGTAACTGTAATCAAACGAAGGTAAAATTTTTTCATAAATTGGTAACACTTATTTGACAGTTGCGGTGTTGACACTTTTTGTACTTTATTATTTTGAATTTTAAAGTGAATACCTCTTGTTTTATATTTTTACCTATTTAATAAAATCTGTTCTTTTTAGAACAAGATGAGTGTGTTTTATTTCAAAAATGTCACGTAAGAATTTAAATAGTCGTTGTAAAGAGATGGTAATACTTTTGCAATAATTATGTGACCTATTTGATTTAAAATGGAGTCAGGATTTTTTTTTATACTTTGGCAACTATGTCAACTTCGATCTCTGACGTAGATAATGACGTAAGTCGTTATCTAAATTAGATGAAGTATACAACTTTGATGGTTGATACTGTTATATTAATTTACTTAATTTTCACAATTTTAAATAACGTTGGCTTTTGTCTTAAGTAGAAACATACAGCTACATTGACTGCCCTGTGATAATTTCCGTCATAACTTAACAATATTGTCATCAAATGTCATTGCCAATCAGTTGCACTCATACAGTCCTCGAAGACATACCGTCTCAGGACTAGCAACTTCAACGTGGAGTCATATGTCGCCATGTTACCTAATCCATCGGTAACTCTATAATCCGAAATCGTTATAACATAATTGTAAAACTAAATGTAATTAAACATCTGTTATCGGGTTTTTACCCACATATTTAATCTTGGTGGCTACATTCATGTACTCCTAGTAAGTATTAACCACATTTTTCATTAACCTTAGTCAAAATTTCAACCTATTTTCTTTTTAATTAAGTGGTTAACTATTTTCTAGGACACTGATGATAGAACATGGTTTCCGAAAACGTTTTGTCTTTTTAACTTAGCCCGTTTGGGCCTAAAATATATACCTATTACAAAGGATTTTTAATTAAATTTCTGTAGGATGATTACTAGAAAAAAGATTTTTTACGTCAAATGAAACTAACTGGAGTTGTTAGGTAATTGATAATGTTGTATTTTATTAACTAGTTTGTATTGTATTTACGCTAATGTATTTTTATGGAAAATTTAGGTGAAAATTTAGTGTGTTCTAAAATAATCTACAACAGTTTTTTTGGAAGTTTACATGAGGAAACTGTATAAAAAGAAACCATAGGTCTTATTGGGTGATTCGGTTTGTGTAGTTTATTATAAAAGTTTAATTTAGGAGACTCTGGGTTCATGATATTGAGGTATTTCTGTTGTATTTGATTTACTATTGATTTTGAATTTTCTGTCGGACCTTGGTGTACCGTTTTAATATTTTAATTTTTTAAAAATTCTATTGTTTTGTTATTAAATTCTATTTTATCTATAGTAATAGTAGTGTTACCTTTGTCTGCTTTTGTAAACACCGTGTTATTTTCTATTGAGCAATGACTGTTTTCTTTCTATGTAACAGGAATTTCTGGTTTCACTACACAAATCTGTAGTAGACTTGCAATTATACTTTTTTCAATTATTGTTAGCACTCTTGTTTAATGCTACTTTACATTCTACACCAAAATATTCTTTCTGAATTTTCTGAATATTATGTTGAGGCAAGTTATGTTTAAATCCTTTCTCTAAAAGTTGTATTTCGCTATAACCAAATATAGTATCTGTTAAATTTATAAACCTATTGAGAAAATTATGCTTCTAAAAACTTCTTGTATAATGAATATTGGATTTTTTACTATCGCAAATTAGATTCTATAGTTTTTTACACCATGTATTGAATTTTTTATCTATTATATTATATTCTACTTTTTATCATTTAGTATATTTTTCATTTATTATCATTTTATTATATTTTTATCTATTATAAAAATATTGGAAATCAAAGACTACATAAGAAAGCAATGAAATTAGTATTTCCACAACCAGAGAAAAAACCCAGTACCTTCTGCTCGATTACATATACGGGCAAAATATTAACAAAAATAGCCAAACACAGAAAAAAGAAAAGAATTACAGCAGCTTTAACAAGAAATATAAACTTAGGCAAATATATTAAAAACAACAGAAGCCAAAATAAAAAGCACTTACACAGTGGAGTATACAAACTTTAATGTGGCGACTGCCCAAAAACTCACATCGGTCAAACTGGTGGAAATTTTAATAAATAAATAGCAGAACATAAAACGGCTTTTATTATGCAAAACAGATGCTACATTCACCTTTTAGATCATAATCATTCTTTTAATGGCGAATTTTAAATTATTTACATTCAAAATAAAGGCCTAAAGCTATCTTAGACGTACATGCATGCATGTACGTCTGTGGCTGGCCTTAGCAGTGTCTGGATGTAAGCCGGATAAGACAGAGATAGATAAAAAGATTTAAGAGAGACCTATGCCCAGTAGTAAATGACGCATACGAGTTAATGTTGATGATTCTAATGATATTTTATATCCACTACCATTTATTCTATTTTAGTACCAATAAAGTATCCACCATTCCCTGGCCAAGCAGAACTAACAAAACTTTTCACAAACATTATTAATATTGATATTTTTATTAAAAACAAAGCTATATGCCATCATTATTTTAAGAAAGCGATATATTTCCACAAATATGTCGATTGAAAACATTTTAAAACTTTTTATGTAAGGCGCATTTCTCAAATTAACAAATCGTTCCTCTCTTTTCTTGGGCCTGACGGGTGAAGGAACGATAAAAGGAATTTCAGTGAAATGAAACGAATTTGTATTCCTTTGTTGGCAATTTTATCGAATTGGGATGGTGTATAAGAAAAAATATTTACCGTGAGAGGTAAGGCCTGTTTTTTGTAATTTACTGATAAGGTTATCGGAATATAAAAGGACTTTGTGTTATAGGGATGCAGAAGGAAATAATGTATTTCGTAGTAACATTCGATGATTTGTTACTAAGTAAATCCAAAACAAGATTTAAAACTCGGAAATATCTCGAAATAAAAGAGAAAGAAAAAAATTTGTTATAATGTATATCATTTTTTATTCAATTTCTTTTATTAAAAACTAATGTACTCGGCTACTAACAGTCTTGCATAAATATGTGTACATTAGATTAAATAGATTTTTTTGACATTTCTGCTATAAATAAATAGAAAATTTTAGTATTTTGATGTCCCTTTTCTTTTCTTTCCAGTTTTCGAGACATCGCATTTATCGATTTTGTGTGCACTCATCCCTTCGCATTTGATATGCTTAAAATTTTTTTAGGCTAATGAACTTTTGAACTACTATCTTGTAAATATATCAACATACTATTTCTTCGACGATTAGTTGTAAGGTTTGTTCTAAGCGAGGAAGAAATCCATTGCATTGTCATTTAACTAAGTTGATAATAAGATGGCTAAATGAAGAAAGTGACAACTGAGAAAATTGTTGTGGACATTGAGAAAGAGATTATTGTGATTTTATGTTCAGTTTGGTATTCAGAAGAGATACTTCTATTACCAGAGTCCTCAAGGTTTAGTTCTCTTAGATTTTTTGTAGTATCAAAATAGTTTTGTAGTTTCTTGTTTCGCTTAAGAATATTAACTCACATAACAAAATGTGTTTTAAAAAATAAAATATCTAAAACCTAATAAACAGCACAAGTATATTACTGTTTATAAAAGAAACCATTGCTGTTACGAACACAACGAGAATAGAAAAATTTTACCTATAAGGGCATATTACAATTATAAATGTTGACAAAACCAATGACAGGATCGTTAGACACAACTATTTAAAATTATCAAAGTGAAAGTATAAATTAACCAATACACCAGATCAAAATAATTTAAGGTGTGTAGAGAAATAAAAATATCACGATATTTATTATATTCGAAACGATTTTCGCGATCAGTACAATTAAACCTAAAGCTAAGATTAATATTATTAAAAAAATTAATAGTAACCTCACAGGGCTTCTGTGTTAAACCGCGTCAATTATTACTACGAGGTATAATTTCGAGGTCTCAGTCTCCCTAGCCCCAGAGGCTACCACACTGATCACCGATATATGCACTACCTTTCGATGAAAACAATTTTTGGCAGAGGATGAAGCATTTTCGACGCAAGATTGTAGAGTTTTGTCCAAGTACTTGGCCAAAAGTTGTTTAGGGTAGTTGTATGCACTGACAATGAGACATAAAACAATATCGGATTTGTGAATTTTGAGTATCCTATACTGCCGTCCTTAGGAAAAACACCGCATATGCAAAAATTATGAAAATTTAGTTGGGCGCTAAAATTAGATTTAAAGAGTTTATAATTAAACCTAGCAGCTACGAAAACATGCGTGGAACTATGGAAGAACCCCGCAACTATAACATTACTTAGATAAAACCTTGCTTGATAAGACCTTGCTTAGATAAAAACTTGACGGAGCCTGCAGTTACTGTGTTTATTGCATTTTGCAATTACATTACATTACATTGCATTTCAAAAGCATTTGTCAGACAAAATGTATTTTAACCGTCTAGTCCTATCTGCTCTAAAAAAGATGGGCGTGTGAAGGCTGCTTGTAAAAGCAAAGTATTTACTCTAAACCTTGATATCCATATAGAAAGTTGCATATCCTAGTATATCTGATTATAGGCGTAAACACACTCAGTATCGTAGATATCTGTCTAGTGATTTAACCATACAGGTCATGCACAAGGATTATTTAGCAACCGAACCTCCTAATCAATGCTCGTATAAAGTTTAACATAAAAACATATTTTTCACAAATCTAACTTAAATCCAGCATGTAGTGAATATAATAACTGCAAAGAACTTATTTAACGTGCCAGAGATTCAAGAGAATTATACAGTTTGGATACAAATCAACCAGATACAATAACGAACCTTAAAGTCTGTGTTGACTTACAAAAAGTCATAATGTTACTAAGAATAGATATGTTTAAGAAAGCAATATGTACTTAAAGAATATCGACATTCAATGAAAGCTGTGTATCCTGGGTAAAGGAAAAAAACAAAAAAAAAAACTTTGTATACCCATGATATGATGGTATTACTGAACGGACTAAAAAAAATAATTAGCTCATATAATGCTGTCTTTTGGCATTACAGGTATGTCAAACATTTTGTTTTTTAAATTTATAACTGCTCAGGTCAAAATAAAAATTCGAGGTTTTCATATTTCCTTGTATGTATTATAAATTCTGACGCTATATCTACTCAAGAAATTTGTATTTAGTTTTTTGGACCAGAAAACATATTCATGTCCACTGATGAGCTTCCACCATCAGGTGAAACTATGTTTAAAAAAACAAAAGAAAATCTACGATTTTATCGATTTTGTTAAAAATTCAAAAATTCAAATTCAAAAAAGGTTACAATAAAAACAATGCAGTATTCAGGTTTTTTAAAGTAGTGAAAAAAAAGAGAAATTGTTGACAACAGAGGATCACTTTCTCTAAAGTACAAGTTAACAAATAACTCAGATGGTATGTTTGAAATGCATTTTCTTTAAAATAAAGTTTTAAATAAAAAACTTCTCAGTCCTCAAGCATTTAGATCAAGTTAATATTTTAAAACAGTTTTTAACAGTAAATAATAAAGTGTCAGTATAAATAATATAGTTAAAAAGGCATCTGTTGCAACCTAACAACTGGTGGTTCGGGGGTTCTGACTATACTGCCAAATATATCCGCAAAAGTATCAAAAGGCAACGGCCAAAAAAAATGTCTAATAATTAATTGCAACTAATATCCAATGAAACAAATATTACTTCATTAATATTTTATGCAAGGAATAAAATTGCAGAATCCATAAAATAATATATTAAAACGTACATTTTAAATGCTTTATCTCTTTGTATTTAAAGCATATAACATATACATTATAAGACTTTGGCAACCCTGCCAATGCAATATTTCGCTCTGCGAAACTTAGTTAACGGCTAATTTAAGGCTATCTTCCGGGTTGTATCAATATTTTAATAAAAATATATATTTTTATTTTCCTATATGTATAAAAGGAGTTGAATGCAAAAAAAATTACACATCTTTTCCAAATGCTTCCATCGGCTCTATCCTGAACAACATATTTTCAGTTTGTTCCGGCTATGCTTTTAATGTCATTAGCCATCTTATCTGTGGTCTTCCTCTTGTTCGTTTATTTTCGTAAGGTCTTCAATGTTGTATTGTAGTATTATAACGTCAGAATACTACAATATTACAACGTTTTTACACATACTCTGCAGTAAAATTTATTGTTTATTTTTTATTAATATAAAAATTACAATACAATAAATACACTGCAACATAATTTAATATAATAAGACAATATAAATTAAAATGCAATATTCATAAGTATTTAAAACTGCCAATATACATAACTTGCTTTACGAAGATAAAAATAAAAAACCAACAACTCGGATTATGTTGTAATACAAAAAGACAAAAATACAAAAGCCTAAAATAATTATAAACGTTTATTAATAACACAAAACATATCACATAACTAATAATATTAGTACATATTATATTATATATATATATATATATATATATATATATATATATATATATATATATATATATATATATCAAATGGCCAACTATATGGCCTAGGAGACAAATTCGTTAAACTTCCCGTGCTCGAATTGGTATCACTAAAGTGTTATGATCATTTCGGCCTATCCCAGCCATCGTCAGACGCTTGGGCTGATACAAATTCAAACTCGGAAAGTAAAACGAATGTCCCCCAAATCTTTACTACCGTGTAGTTAGCTTATAAAGGCGCCACCTAAAGTCTGCTATTGCTAGAAAACGAGGTGAAGCTTGGATATTTTTAAAAATCGAAATGAAAAATCCAAAAAAAAAATTCTGAGCTTGGGTCTCTATTAAAAAAATAAATCTCCAAAGAATTGCGAGAAACATTTTGACCAAAATGAGAGAGAGACCATGTTTCGCAAATTTTATGTTTGGATCATAATACAAAAGACTTTACACTTTTTAAGTATATTTCAATAAAGCCAGTTCATCGTCATAAAGACAATAAAACAAAGTGAAAATCTATCACATATCTCTATGTTTTAATAAATTTGTAGAGCACTTTTAGTGAAGCCGATAATCAATTGGCGAAATATTAAGTGACTAAAAAACAGAATTGTTTTAATTCCAGACCAATAGAACTTGACATGAACACATGAACAAAATCATCGTCATGGTATTGATAATATGATAGGTAATGCAATAAGTAAGTATATAAATAATATATATATATATATATATATATATATATATATATATATATATATTGTTATGATTGTTTATTTTGAGTTCAAACTTAGTTTATTGAGCCAATAAAAAAGACTTATAACTTATTTGTTATCAAAAGTAAAATAATCCTTATATTACCTGTGTTCAATGGATTCAAAAGATTTTCTAGTTGTCTTTTATCGGGATAGAGAAGAAAAGGATAAGAATACAAATATATTATATTACAAAGATTTGCGTTTCTTTATTTTATAGGAACGAATAAAACAATTATTAAATTCTGTCGTTATCTTATCAATCAGCATACAAGAAAATAAATCAAATTATTATGATAATAAGATTATAAAGCTACATACATTTATATTACGTGAAAAACCAATATTACTTAAAATTTTCTTTACTTGAAAAAAGAAACCACAAAACTTTAAACTTTTGATTAGCCTAACAAAACCTCAGTTCTTATATTTAAATGATAATGACCATGATGTCGAAACGATCCTTCACAGATATAAAATTCAATTGTACAAACACTTACAGTTTATTTTCTTCTTGAGTTGTATGTTGGAACATATCCATAAAAGTCCAGTCTCCTCAAATATGTGATCTCTCTTTGGCACCTCGGCTCCTTCTTTACGTCTCTGCAAACCTCCTTCAGACTACACAAAAAACACCTGATTCACTTCTCCAAACTCCGCTACTTATTTATGACACCAGGACCTCCTTTTGTCAACTTGCTGCCGTAAGAATACTTTCACATATACTATATAAAATGCCCACGGTAGATACAAAGACCTCTTTTAATCCACTTGTTATCTCCTTCTTCAAAATATTCACTTCTTTTCGTTACGCCGGTATCCAAACTCACGAACCACACCCTATCTTGAGACAAACGACTGTTTCCTTTCGATGATCAAAATATGACTAACTTCTCCTCTCTCATGATCGACTCACCAAATTCCCATTTAAAAACTACCGTCCAATCAAAAAGCTTAAATTGTGTTTACCATGATTTTGGAAAAAGCCTAATTTCGTTTCAGAGAAAACTAAATAGCTTACTTTAAAATTGTTTTTTTTTTTTTCAATACATCATTTATACATATTTCAAAAGATTAAAATATGGTCATTTAATACTCGACTATACGAACAATGAAAAGATTAACTTACAGGTAAAATGTCTTCTAATTCTAAACAAAGGTTTTTTGATAATTTTGTTTAAAACGAAAAAGGTCGTTTGCCAAACAAATTTCTATTCTTATCTACACTAAATCTTATCTTAAATTACTATATACAATTTGTTTATACTGATATCTTGAAATTTTATTTCGATGGATTTTTTTATTTATTTTTCTTTGGTTGGAAAAGAAAAAGTATGACAATATATATATATATATATATATATATATATATATATATATATATATATATATATATATACGATTTATATGTATGCCCTTATTTCTTTTGTATCTCTCAATTCGTTCTGTTTTATCATTTGCTTTTTTTTCTGTTTTTCATTTTGCTCATCATATCAACGTGATTTGACAGTATTTCGTGCATCATTTGCAACATTTCTTCATTTTGGTTACTGCTCCTATTGTGTGATCTTCTGGTTGCTTTTTCTTTCCAAATACCTCTTATTCTTCAAACCCACCTCTGCTTATCTTTTTCCAATTCTCTTCGCCACTACTGTCATAATCTGTTCTTGTTTTTAACGGTTTCCTAGATGCTCTGCGTGTTTTAATAACAATACCAATATTACCTGACATTAAAGGTTATAGAAGTCCAGTCATTTAGGAATGCAGAAGTCAAAATTTGAAATTTTTTACCCTAGCCACGCCTTAGCAGTAAATTATTTCAATATTCAGTGGCGCAGCAGTGCAGTTGAGAACTAGTTGTGGGTGTGTTAAATATTAAATAATTTTATTTTCAAACAATCTTTCTGAAAATGGATGGAAAAAAACGTAGCGTTATTGAAGAGCAGGGTTGTCAAATAATGTTTAATGTATATAATTATTTAAAAAATATGAAAAGTAAATTGGCAATCTGCTAATGGTAAAAAATTGTTCTTCTTAGGGTGCCTGTCCGTTCCGAACGTTGGCGATCATTCTGGCTATGATGATTTTGTTGGTTGCTATACGAAATAGCTGTGTTGAGGTCTTTCTATACCATGCTCTCAGGTTAGCAAGCCAGGATATTCTTCTTTGTCCTGGGCTCTTTTTTCTTTAATTTTATCCTGCAAAATGCATTGGAGTAGCTCGTATCTGCCTTGATTTCCATTATATGTCCCAAGTACTCCAGCTTACGGCTCTTCACAATGTTGACCAAATCCGCGGTTGATCAAATCTTTCCGATGCGACATTTAATCTCTTGGGTATTGTCCCACGACTCATCGATTATAGTTCCCAAGTAATTGTATTGTGAGACAAGTTCAATTCTCATTTGATTCACATACAGATTTGCTCCAGTTATGTTTTGCTTGCTGATGATCATTGGCTTGGTTTTGCTGGTGTTTATATCCAGTCCATAGGTTCTACTTGTTTCTGTTATTTTGTTCATTAAGTTTTGCAGCCCTTCTATGGTATTGGAAAACACTATTGTATCATCTGCATACCGCAGGTTATTAAGCATGACTCCATTTATTGAGATGCCTTCATCAATATATTTTAGGGCCTCTTCAAAAATGTGCTATGAGTACAGATTGAATATCAGTGGTGAAATTATGCACCCCTGTCTCACTCCTCTTGAGATTTTGACCTGTTCTCTATATTCTCCATCTATTCGGAGTACCGCTTCTGAAGACTGCTGAAGCAACAGTTAAGGAGTTTCAATGCATTTAATACTAATTTTTGATATGCAAATTCAATGTTCCAACACTTTTTACTTTTAGTTTTCAATGTTATTTATTTGTCAATATTTTATACTCTGCTCTTGTACCCCATTTTGCCTACCTTCGCTTCTCTTTTATATTGGGTGTGTCGAGAATACCATGTTTAACATATTTCTTTTTCGTTACTTCGATATGTACTAAATATCGTATTCACTTCACTTTCGTTACAGTCGTTATGTTTAGCTATTATAACGTTTACTTCGTTATTTTGTTTACTACTTCTTGGTCTGTAGGTAGTTCTATTACTATGTGATCATCTACAATTCCATGGTGTGTTTCCATTACTATTTCATTTTTATTTACCATACTTTTTTGTAAAAGAATAACCACATTTATTGTAAAATAATTTTGCCAAATTGTCATTATTTCCCTAGCCAGTTCATTTAGTAATATATCGTCATCATTTTTCACATATGAAGAAAGAGTTCACAGGCTCTTATTGTCGTAGAAAGCTCTTATTTATTATTATTTTTTTAATTTTCTACTATCGCTTTAAGTTAATTTTCAATGTACTTTTTTTGTTTTTTTTTATGTTTAATATTTGAAGGATTTTTCCTTCAACATACCAATCATTTTAAATTATTATTTACGTCATCATCATTATCAGTGGCATTACAACTCTTCGTGAGTATTTGCTGCGTTTACTATTGCCTTCCATGTTGGTCGGTCCTGTGCCACTATTGCCCATTGTCTCACTCCCATTTTCTCCAGATCTTCTCTTACTGCATCTTTCATTTTACTTATACGCTCATTATATTTACATCATTATGGGCATTTCTGTACAGTCTGTATCCAGAATACTACATGAGAGCAAACAGTCTATAGATAATAAAGACTAAATTAAAATTTCTTCAAAGAGACCTTTACGAAAGTCACCTGTGACAGATTTCAGAATATCAAATTACAGATATTCGGCGTCTAATACACGATTTTCATAGAATTGTCGTGTTACTGTTAATAAATTAAAGAACAAAATTAAGAGAGATTAGGACATTAAAGTATCAGAAACTTCGATACGAAGATTTCTTCTTATCTCTTGAATAATCGGAAATAAACGCTCGGAGAATCAAATAGTTAAGATTTATCAAACATTATAGAAATGAAAACAGCCTCATTGTTTACCTTGATGAGACATATGTACACAGTGGACATACTTTGTCGAAAACTTGGAATGATAATTCTAGTAAAAGGTTACTGACGAATATTTCGAATGGTCAACGTTTAATAATAGTGCATGCTGGTGGTGAAATGGGATTTATTCCAAACACGGTTTTAATATTTAAGTCCGGTAGTAAATCCGGTGACTACCTCTTAGAAACGAATACCACGAATTACTGCAAATGGCTAAAGGAAAAACTAATTCCAAATTGACCCCCTAACTCAGTAGTTCTTTGCGATAATGCCTCATACCATTCGGTACAAGTGAATCCTGCGACTAGTAATAATTCCAAAAAAATGATATGTTTGATTGTCTGATTAAAAACAATATAACATTTAATCCTCAAAGTTTTAAACCAGAATTGTATGCGTTGATTAAGTACCATAAAAATCGTTTTAAAAGTTATGTATTCGATGAACTTTTGCGTGAATATAGTCAAACTCCTTTACGGTTACCTCCATACCATCCGGATTTAAATCCTATAGAGCTCATATGGGCTGCGATTAAAAATAATATTATACAAAATAACATAACTTTCAAATTGGAAGATGTAAGACACCTGTTGGAAAAACGAGTTTCCGAAATAACTCCAGATTAGTGGAGAAAACGATGGCATAATAAAATTAAAACAGAAGACAGTTATTTAACATCCGAGTCCAAATAGACCGTCAAGAAAATATTAATTCCATTAAAATAAACTTAGGAAGTGACGATAGTGACATCGAGTTTTCTTCGAAAGAGGAAAATTAAATTAGATTTTGTTGTTCTTCTTTAAAACATTCACATTATTTATATGAAGTTTAAAAGGGTATGTACAGTTGCGGTCACGGAATAGTTTACACCTTACTTTTTATATTGTAATACTGTAAAATTGCAGTGTCGTACGAGGTTTCGCGAGTGTTCAACAATAAAATAAAAGTATATTAAACTCTTCCAAAATGGTTAGAATACATTTGAATTATGCGCAAAAAGCAAGAGCAATTGCCAAACTCGAAGAAGGTTGGTCACTAAGGCAAGTTGCTGCTGATTTGAACGTGAGTCATATGTGCATATGGAAGATTAAACAAAGATGGGATAATTTTCACTCTATAGCACGGTTGGGCGGTTCAGGAGGGCAGAAGATTTCCACAGATCAACAGGATGAGATGTTAGTAGATTATTTGAGAGAATCTCCTTTTGCCACAGCTCAAAAGGCAAGAGAAGAGGCAGCGTTTCCCGGTATTCGCACTGCACGTCGAAGAATTAAAGCAAGTGGACTGCTAAATTGTGTAGCTGCACGGAAACCTTTTTTGACTGAGGATCACAAGAGGAGACGAGTTGAATTTTGTAATGAATTTATAAACCGCGATGAGAATTTTTGGTCTAGGGTTGTATTTTCCGATGAAAAAGTATTTCAGTCGTATAATAATGGTCGAATAAGAGTTTATAGGCCGAGAAATCATAGGTATGATGAACAGTATACGCATCATTTAAGAAATAGTGGAGGATTCTCTGTCAACGTATGGGGATGGATAAGTGCCGAAGGCCCGGGCGTTTGTTATCATGTAGAGGAGAAGTTAACAGGATTATATTACAAACATAATATTGAGCACACAATGTTGCCATCGGTGATCCAGAGATTCCCCAACAACGACTTTATCTTCCAACATGACAATTGCCCGGTGCATACGAGTAGAATTGTTCGAGAATGGCTAGAAGAAACTGATGTTAATGTTCTTCCGTGGCCTTCCCGTAGTGCAGACTTTAACCCCGTCGAAAATGTGTGGGCAGAGTTAACACAGAAACTAAATGAAAGAAACCTTAGACCACGGAATAGAATTGAATTATGGGAAGCAATTGAGCAGGCATGGGAAGAGCTTGTTAACTATAACATGAGGGGATTGGTGCTATCTATGAACAGAAGACTGCAAAATTGTATTGACAAGAATGGGGCTTCCACCAAATATTAATTATTATTTATCATTGTTTATCGTTATTTAATATAAAATAGATTTAAAATAAAATGCATATTAAAAAAAAAGACTTCTTTATTTTCGTTATTAAGATCATAATCCATTTTATTCAAAAAACTGTTTTCTATATTTTTCATTTTGTAAAATATTTTGATATTTTAATTTTAATCTACCTATTCTAGCTAGTACACCACTGGCAACGTCACTTTGACATAAAAAGTGCGTTTAAACGAAGTAAAAATTTAAAAAATGGGCTCCTAGATACGTGAACCTGTAAACTATTCCGTGACCGCAACTGTACATAGAGTTAATTTTATATCTTTAAAGTTTTCATTTACAAATTTAGATGTACATACCTATATTTTAGAAGGACAGCAATATTGAGGGTAGTCTTTATTATATCGCTAATAGATATTTTCAAGAAAGGTCTTAAATCGGGTAGGTCCATAAAATTGGGCTTTTCTCAAATACAGGAATGTTTATGTTTATATGACTTTATTATATCACTTTCCAAGAAAAGAATTAAATCAGGTAGAAGTTCTAGGTACATGTAATTGGGACCGTTCATTACCATATAATTATCCTCACTCTTTAATATTTTGGTATTGTATTGGTATTTGATATTTTGGAAAATACGCTTGACAGTTAATTGCTATTTTAAAAATCCATTTTGTTAAACTTATCATTATACAGAATTTAATAATTCTTTTGTACAATAAAAATAGTTTGTTTGTTCAGGTAAAACGTATTACGAAGGTATTATTATTTTTGTCTCATCAAATATCTTACTGATCATTTTTTAAATGTTGGCCACTGTCATTTAGTGAAAATTTCAGTAACCAATCACCAACTTCAAAGGCGGTTCTTATACAATTTCGATATGCCTCATAATATGCAAATTAGATGCCTTCCTAAATGACGGGACCACTATCACATTTTATAAAGAGAATCATTATAAAATATGATTAAAAAAATTGTGACTTAATTTCGAATCATCCACCCTTTGTAATATTTTTATCACTTCTGAGTAATTTGAAAAAGGAACGAGACTTATCAACTTACTCACTAGAGAAACCTAAAAGCAAGAGAAATTATTTGGAACCACAGAAAAATTTAGAATTAATATTTCCTAAAAATATATTTATGTGGCAAAATCATATTAATGTGGCATATTTCAAAACAATAATTTTTAATTATCTCACCACCAAAAACTTTTTGTCAAACATGATGCATTTTTGTTTGTTGCAATTATTAATAAAGCAAATAAAATACAGGCTCTTCTCAGGTAATTACATTATATCCACATGGAATGGTTTTATCTGCCTCGGGCTCTAAACTACCCTTTAAATGTGACCTGATAAGCCACGAATGAATATGAGAAATGCGTGTTTACAGCTCTTTAAATATGAGATTACAACATCAACATTTCCGTTCCACGAATTTACATTTAATTAATCGGGAAGCATAAACACAATTGCTAATGAAATTAAAGTATAACATGCCGAGCCAAAATTTGGCTTTCAGCCTTTGTGAAATAATTACTCGAAATTTCATTACGCGGCTTCAGTTGCACAAAGTAACTCTAGTATGAGCTTTTTTTTAAAAATTAACAGAAATTAATTTTTTAGTGCGGTTAACACTGAAACCTTAAAAGAATTTAAAAAACGTTATATTTTAAATAATTACTTACTGCTACTGTCATTTTAAGGTCAGTAGGGGTAATGGGGGACACTTACCCCAATTTCAAATATATTAAGATATTTTGAGAACAATTAATGTGATTAAATTTTTCGTATATTTTTATGTGACCGAGGAGAGATAATCGTTCAAGAAATTATGCCTTTCAACATAATATGTTATATTTGTGTAAAGCAAGTACTCTATAATTTTTTTTAAATCTTAAGTTAAATGTCCTCATTTGTCCCAATGTACGGGATAGATGAAGATTGCATTTTTTTCTCAATTTAACTCACCTATAAAATAAAATGGGTAAATGAAGACAAAAGTTTATCATTTAATGCATATAAAAAAATAATAAAATCATTAATTTCTCTTAGTAGTTTATTCGGAAATTAAACGGTTGTAAACATTGACGTATAAACACAGATGGACTCATCTGTCGCTGAAAATATTACTCCGTATTTTATACTCCACAGGTGCTATCAAACCAAAATAATAATTTATTGGTTATATTATTATATTTAATTGTAATCAAAATATAAAGTGTGCACATAGTGTGCATTATAATTTAATAATAACGTATAATTTAGATATCAATCAATTATTTGACATGTAGAAGCACTGAAAACTATTTGTAAATGCCAACGGTTGTTTACATTTCTTTGTCTTATGGATCTACGTCAAACTTAAAATGCTGTTCAATGTTTGTTTACTTTTTAGTAAAAGTTTTTTTTTGTGTGTTTTGGCTTGGACAATTGTCATTCAGCCAGTCTCAATCAAGATAAGTGTATTAATGTAGTGTGTGTGTGTGTGTGTGTGTGTGTGTGTGTGTGTGTGTGTGTGTGTGTTTTGTGTGTGTAGAGTAATTGTCTTGATACTTAGCGAATTAGTAAGTCGACGTCATTGTCTTTGCTAAGAGACGCTAATTGTATACGAACGTCTGCGGTCCCGCTGGTGTTAGTAAAAGTTGTTTTTCGATATTTTGGCTGTATTTTGAGTGATATTTGTGAAAAGTGAAATAAAATAAACGAAATATTTATATCCCGATCTCTCATTTCATCTGTAAGTACATAAAATTTACATTATTTAAGATGAGGAAATGAGGAAGTGTGTTTGTTTACATTTTAATAGGCGTACCATTGGGTTTATTCATGTTCATTAATGTATTAAATAAGATATAAGTTCATAAAATTAGTAGACATTTTTAAATTGTAAGTAGACATCATCTGATTTAAAAAGATCTATTTAGTACCTTTTAATTTAATATTTCTCATGGATGCAAATAAATTAGTGAAATGAATAAAACTCATTTATTTTTCTATGTAGGTTTCCAAATAATATTGACGATCGAACTATTTTGGTAGCAAATTTAGGTGAAAACAAAGATTTGTTATTGTAGCATTATTTTGATGCCTAATAAAAATTAACTTGAATTCAACTATATTTTATTGTATTAATTTTAAAGCAAATAAAATTGTATTTTAATTTTTGTATAAAGACGTGATTTGTTAATAGTTAAACTCACGTTTTTCTAAATTCTTTGAACGTGTTTTTATACATTATTACTACTTCCAATTTTTAAAATCTGAATAATTACTCGCGAGTAAAAATTCAAGCACGCTTATGCTCATTGCGGAAGCAGCACATTCTATCGAAGCTTCAAAACATTGTGTGTTAAAGGTATCTTATTGATGTCTTATTGCTGTGTCCATCTATGTTTATACGTCCATGGTTGTAAACTAAGTGGTTAACTTAATTTAAATATTCGTGAAGCGAAAATAATATCTTTAGGATTTACAATACTGCCCAAGGCTATTAGATAATCTTCAATTTTTACGTCGTCAATGGAAGTAAATAAGATGACTTGCTGTTTATCACGAAATTTGGATAATGTTTGATTTTTTGTTGTAATTGATGCGTATGATTGGAAATTGTATTGGGTTAAATTACTAGGTATGGAAAAGTTCACAGGAGGATTAGGGACATGTTCCCCTGGTTTTTTCTCCATTATTTCAATGCCATATTAATAATTTAAGTTGTGGGTGAGTGCGGTCCGTTCACCTGAAGAACTTGTTTTGGTATTTCAACTTGTCAAGCCTTCGAAACATGGCGGACGTTTTTCGATTGAGTATAAATGCTTAAACAAACTCTTTGTTTACTTACTAATTTTTGCAGATTCAACCGTTGATCTTAGATAAACTTGATTATCATACTGTTTTTATTTAATGAGAACTAATTAACTAAATACTTAATGTGTTTTACTTTTTTAAAATTTACAGCATTGCAACTCGTATAAAATAAGTCTGTTCACCTTAACTTTTATATTTCATCTTAAATTTCTTAAGCAAAAATCGTAGTTAAGACCATACTTTTAAGCGACACATAAACAACGTATAAACTTTTTCGTATAATGCGAACGTTATCTGCCTAAAACAAACTTATATTTCTCTGTCCGGAGCCAATTTCCTGGCGAATTCCTCTTTAAGACAGCTGAGATTGTAAAAATCCGGTTCGAAGAACCTAATCTTGATAGCTGCCACTGCCCACTGCAATTAACACTTTAGATGGAGGAAAGAGCCACGTTTGAGATTAGAGTCAGTTCTCTCTATCGCTCTCGACTTAATACTAACTTATTATTTCCATTTATGTTAGATCAAGCGATAGCAAAGGCTATTAATTCTGAAAAGACCTACTTAGAAAAAAGTTTATGGCGAAGTAAATGTTTGTGATATATAAGATTGGTTAAAATGTCCTTGGTAATTATAACGTTTCAAAAACGTAAAATAGCCATTAACATTTATTTTTATGTCTATGTCATGAGGAATATGTGTAGACCTAGTACAAAAAATGCATTTTTAAACCTAATTTCCAATTTTTTACATGACCAGAAATAATAAAGTTACGACTTCGAATCAGCAACTAATAAGAGATCTAGGAGAATATTTAAATGCTGGAATTAAATCATTATTATTATCCAGATTTAGCCATACGGCTCACACTCCCTCTAAGGGGAAAATTCACTCATCCCAGATACCTACGGTATCAAAAGGATTGAGCTCTGGTGGGACTCTTTCCATGTTATCGAGCCCTAGGTGACTTGGTATATTGGAGTATCTCCCAGAAATTTTCGTACACATCTGGACGTCGCGAGGAGTACAGCTTTCTGCATGGCCTTATAAAGATGTTCATTTAGACCCAGCTGTTTTATGTTCGCTAGGAGGTTTTTGGGAATAACACCAGTAGTAGATAGAACAATAGGTAGTGTCTGGGTACTTTCCATTCTCCATTGTCTCCTGATTTGTATTTCTAGATCTCTGTACTTGGCGATCTTTTCGTTGTATTTAACAACTAAATTATTGGTGTTGGGTATCGCCACATCAATAAGTGTTGTTTGTCTAGTAAGTTTATTAACTAGTATGAGATCCGGTCTATTATGGGCCACTGGTTGGTCTGTAAGCACAGTGCGGTCCCAGTATAGCTTGTAGTTGTCATTTTCAAGCATTCTATCAGGAGCGTATTGATAATAAGGAAGATGGTCGGTATGGAGAAGTCCCAGTTTGTCAGCTAGTTCTTGGTGAATAATCTTTCCTATTGAGTCATGGCGTTCTTTATAATCAGTACCGACAAATGCCTGGCAGCCACCGGTAAGATGTTGGATGGTTTCTTGGGCTTGGCATCCATATCGGCATTTGTCATTTTGGACTTGAGGATCTTTAACAATATACTTCAGGTAATTTTTAGTTGGAATAACCTGATCCTGAATGGCAAGTAGGAAACCCTCAGTCTCGGGGAACATCTTTCCTGATGTCAACCAATAGTTCGACGCTGTATTGTCGACATATTCTTGGTTGATCTCATTGAGATGTCGCCCATGCAGAGGTTTACTCATCCAGGTGCGCATTTTTTCTTGCTGAGTCAGGTGGTTTATGCGCATTTCTTGTTCCCTCAGTTTAAGCGGCGTCGTATCATCTACTGCGCAAATTGCTCGATGTAAAGTAGATGTCTCAGCCTGTACCTGAAAATAAAGTCTTAGATTAGCAATTTGTTTATCTAATTGCTCACCTATATCCATAAGTCCTCTTCCCCTTGATACCGCGGTAATGTTGTTCTCTCTACTGCACTACGTGGATGATGTTTTTGCGCCTTTGTGAGAAGTGTTCTTACTTTCCGCTGAAGACCCTCTATATCCGTTTTTGACCACTTTATAATACCAAATGAGTAGCTCAGTGCAGAACAGGCGTACGTATTTAATGCCTTAAACAAATTTTTACTATTAAGATATGACCGATTTAGTTGTCTTACTCTTCGCACGAACTCCGAAGTTAGTTCCGTTTTCATTTGTTTATGGTCAATTTTACGCGCCTGTTTTACTCCGAGATATTTGTACATATCATTTTCACCCATTGCCTCGATGTTTTGGCCATCTTGCATATCGAAACCTCCAGGCTGAACCTTTCCTCTGACTATATTTAGTATACGGCACTTGTCTAGTCCAAAATGCATACTATTATTATGCTTATTATTATTATTATTATTATTATTATTATTATTATATAACAAATAAGGGCAGAGGAGCGAGCTCCTATTATGCCCAAAAAGCAAAAATAAACAAAAATAAAATAGATCCTAATAAAACTAATACTAATTATAAAGTTAAATAGTTAAACAATTAACGAAAATTGAATTGTGACACAATAAATAAATAAATAATGCTGTCCGAGAAAAAATAGCCTATCCTATAAAAAAAATAAAGTGCTGTCAAGATTATTTTTAAAGATGTTAACACTAGCTGCCGATATGGTGTCTTGATCCAAATTGTTCCATATATTAAAGATTCTGTTTGGCAAGAAGTTCGCCCTGGACCTTGCAGTAGTTTGTTCCCTCTTTAATTTGTATCGATGACCTCTTAATCTATCGTCTTCATTCAAAGTGAATATGTTGTTTAGGTTCCCAAAATTATGTTTTAAAATACGGAAGGACATAATTAGGTCACCTCGAAGACGTCGCTGCTCGAATGTCGTAAGATGAGCCATGAATAGTCTATCTTCATAGTTAGGTCTTACACGGCCGTATGCCAGTCTTGTGGCTTTACGCTGAACGTTTTCAAGTAGGATTTTATCGCGACTAAGATCTGGATTCCACACTGGTCCGGCAAACTCAAGAATAGGTCTAACGTATATTGAGTAAAGTTTACTAACAGAGGTTAGAGATATGCGTGCAAAACACTTACGAATCCAAAACAGTTTCGAGTTAGCACGTTTACACACCGACACTATGTGATCAGACCACTTTAAGTTACTATTAATTATCACTCCGAGATCGTTGTGTGAGGTTACAGAGTTTAAAGGATGTCCATTAATAAAGTACGGAAGTGATGGGTTATTTTTGCCGATATGTAAAACAACGCATTTTTCAATGTTAAGCGGAAGTAACCATTCTGAGGACCATTTGAATATTGCGTCAAGATCTTGTTGAAGAATATGTTGGTTAATAGTTGGATTCACATATAACTTAGTGTCATCAGCGTAAATGGAAACCTTACTGGATACAATGAGCGGAAGATCACTAGTGTAGACTATTTCTTTTTTTTTTTCTTTTTTTTTAGTCTTCTTAGGTAAGAGGCAAAATACCAGTTCAATATTCGGTATGTTCTAAACACTCATACTAGCGTTTTTTAAGTAGTCCAATGCTTCTTTAACCTATTAGCGATTTGTCTTAAGATATTCTTACTATTCTATTTTGCGCCATTCTATCAATATGTTAATTCTAATGTATGTATTTTTGTACCTGATGTGGAAAATGCTAGTTCAATGTAACAAATTTTAAAAGTGGACTGTAACTATATATCAAAATCTTACCTTGTTAACTGTGTTATAAAAAGAAGATTATTTACAAGCCCTGATATGACAACTCGTGATATATGATATGACAACTCGTGATATAATTGGTACCCAAGTGCAGACTTTAGCAACATTCTGAACAACTTTCCCATATGTTGGCTACAATATGTTGACGATACATTTGTCATTTAGCACCATGGCAGAGATACCTTTGGTGCCTTTTCAAACCCATCTGAAGGTAAAAACTGATTTATCCCTATCGTTTTTTGACGTTATCATAACGAAAGATAATTCCAAGGTTTACTTGGAATTACTTTATTTATCTAAAATACACCCATACTAATCGTTACTTGCATGCTAACTTCCATCGTCCACCTTCACAAATTAATTCATTAATTAACTCCTTTATCTCCAGATCAATACGCCTTTGCGATGATGTAAGTAGACCCGCTAAGCTCTCTAGATGAAAACAAGCCCTCATCTAAAGCAGTTACCACTAACATCAATAGGAGTATCCATAAATATCAATCTCCCAGTCAATCTCAACCCAAATACTCAGACCCTCATCATACGAAAGCTTTTCTTCCTTACATCAAAGTTGTCACTGACAAAATCGACAAAATTCTTAAATGAAAAGAAATAATATGAAGATACCAACAACAAAATGAACAACATTCCAAATGAACAACGCGGAATTTATGAAATTCCTTGTGCAGACTTCTTCCGATCTTATATAGGCCAAACAACTCGTAGAATCCAAAATATGATTTATTAACATTCCATTTCTGTTTGCAATTATGACTCAATATTAGCTGCCCCCATCTATAAACCACAAATTTTCCTAGAAGCCATAGAAGTATAAAAGGGCTAAATTGTTTTAATAATAGAAATGACGGCATACGGTTACCTTTGACATGAAGATCTCTCATAAAGAAAATATTATCCGCTTCACTCGACAATCAAAATTTTACTGTCAGAAATATTCGCGGCAACTCCTGTACCAATCCCCCACGAATCTCTATGCTAACCTCTACGCCCAAACCACGTCGGTATCGATGGTATAAATGAACCGTCCTCTGTTCCCAGTACCAGTAATGCATTGGTTAGTGATCAGAATAGGAGTGCCTAGAGAGGCTCATTAGACTGAGACTTCGAAAGATCTGAAAAAGGCATCAAAAGATGTCGAAACCTCTGCACAATGATAATCGATGCAGGTTAACTCGGAAAACTGTTTAGTTTTATATTAATTCTTGTAAGAGTATTAGATGTAGGTTTAATTGTACTAAATATCAATTAAGGATCACTCGAAGAGTGGTGGGTTTTTCGGTCAAAAGGTGGAGAAAAAAAGACAAAGAAGGTGGCTACTTTATCTATTTATTGAAGACGTTTCGCTTTCAGAAAGCATCATTAGTTTATCTAAAAAGAACAATATGAAAAACCAAACATCCAGAGAAAAGTTATTAAGTGTGTTACCTCAAAAAGACATGTAGCAGTCAATGATATTAGAATTGAAATGAATCTTATGACAATGGAAATTATAAAATTATGTTATATAAACAATAAATTAACTACAGTTAACAATGTTCTCAAACTTAGCACAGCAAAAGAACATGTAGTAGTTGTACATGTATATAAAAATTATGTAAAACAAATATAAAAAACACATTAATATGAAGAAGAACTAAAAAGATCCAAGATGCACTTCCAACAGTATATCAATAGTTTAAGTTTAATTTTGACTTCACGTAGCATTATTAAAGTGATTAGATTGAAATTTAGTAATTTAAAAGTATAATGAAGATACCACTACGAGCTTCTAGTCTGCTGCCGGTAAAATGAAGGCAACAAGTATTAACAACGACAACAACGTGAACAGTCAGTGGCCTTGAGGTCAACGCGTGACAGAACAACAAGGCGAAATACCAAGTCTAATACAAAAGAGCGGTTTTTTTTTTAAATATGCCAAATTTGGTTGACAACCTGTCTGTATAAACCAAAAAATGAAAAGAAAAGATGGCTGAGAACACCATTTTACCCCCAGTGATCGGTTGAGAGAAACAAAGAACAAACAAGCAAGGCAATCCAAAAATTCATATATTAATAGTCTACGTTGTAGCTGGTTAGCCAGCCACAGGTGAAGATTAATTAAACTTCCAACAGTCTAAGGTTCATAAAATTTGGAACTGAGATTAGTAAGGATTTTATGAATCAATTATAATTATAAAAATGTATTGAACTATTCGCTTAGAAACAATTAATACAAATAAGTAAATGCAACGTTGACAAAGTAAGCAATGAAATGTGAATTGCATAAATTTAAGATAATTCAAAGTAGGAAAGTAATATTTTATTTTACTTATATTTGAAAATTTTTTAATAAGAAAATGTGATAAGCCTTCGGAGACAATTTTAGCTAACAATAAAACACTAAAAACTTAGTTTTCAAACTTTCACTAAAATTTATTTTAACTCTTATCACTACAGCTGTTTCGGCTGATTGCCTTTCTCAAGTGATCTATTTTTTGGATGCGTTTACACTTTATAGTCTCTAATGAAATAGGTTGAGGAGGGCAGAACTGTTTGTCTCGAGTTGGTTATTGAGAATTATATCTGAGTTTTTAATTTGTTGATTTCCATAGATTCTAACAAGATAGCTTAAGGCCTTTATTTTGAATGTGAAGAATTTTAAATTCGTCGTTAAAAGAATGATTGTGATCTAGAATGTGAAGTGCGTGTGTAGAATCTGTTTTTCTATTATTGAAAGCCCTTTTATGTTCTGCTATTCGTTTGTTAAAGTTTCTATCAGTTTGACCGATGTAAGTTTTTGGGCAGTCGCCACATTTAAGTTTGTACACACCACTGTGTAAGTGTTTTTTATTTTGGCTCTTGTTGTTTTTGATATATTTGCCTAGGCTGTTATTTGTTCGGAAAGCTAGTGTTATTTCTTTCTTTTTTATGGGTTTGGCCATTTTTGTTGTAATTTTGCCTGTTTATGTAATCGAGCCAAAGGTACTGGGTTTTTTTCTCTGGTAGTGGAAATACTAATTTCAGGGCTTTCTTGTGTAGTTTTTGATTTAATATTTTATTAATTGTTTGTTCGCTGTGTCCGTTATTTGCTGCTATTTGCTTGATGATATTTAATTATGTCTCAAAGTTGTATTCTAGAAGAATTAGGATCTATGGAAATCAATAAATTTCTCAAGTTGGTCATTCAGAATTATATCTGTGTTTTTTAATTTGTTGATTTCCATAGATTCTCATTCTTCTAAAATACAACTTTGAGACATAATTGAATATCATCCAGCAAATAGCAGTAAACAACGGATACAACGAACAAACAATCAATAAAATGTTAAATCAAAAACTACATATGAAAGCCCTGAAATTAGTATTTCCACTACGAGAGAAAAAACCCAGTACCTTCGGCTCGATTACATATACAGGCGAAATATCAACAAAAATAGCTAAACACATTAAAAAGAAAGGAATAACACCAGCTTTCCGAACAAATAACAACCTAGGCAAATATATCAATAATAATAAGAGCCAAAATAGAAAACACTTACACAGTGGTGTGTACAAACTTAAATGTGGCGACTGCCCAAAAACTTACATCGGTAAAACTTGTAGAAACTTTAACAAACGAATAGCAGAACATAAAAGGGCTTTCAATAATAGAAAAACAGATTCGACATATGCACTTCATCTTCTAGATCACAATCATTCGTTTAATGACGAATTTAAAATTCTTCACATTTAAAATAAAGGCCTTAAGCTATTCTTGTTGGAATTTATGGATATCAACAAACTTAAAAAACACAGATATAATTCTGAATGACCAACTTGGGACAAACAGTTCTCTCCTCCTCAATCTAATTCATTAGAGACTATAAAGTGTAAACGCATGCTAAAAATAGATCACTTGAGAAAGGCAATCAGCCGAAACCGCTGTGGTGATAAAAGGTTAAACTAAATTTTGTGGAAGTTTGAAAACAAAGTTTTCAGTGTTTTATTTTACATTTCCCATATCTTTTCTTTTGACTGGGTCGAATGCTTTTTCAATGTCTATAAAGCTCAGATATATTTCTCTATTTTTCTTTAAGGTTTTTTCTATTACTTGTTGCATGGTGAATATATGGTCTTGTGTATTGTGTCCTTTCCTGAATCCACTTTGTACGTCCTCTAATTTATGTTCTATTTATTTTCTGATTTTCCTTTCTATTATGGTTTTCTATACTTTTGCTGCTACACATAGTAGTGATATACCTCTATAGTTCTTACAGTCTCTTGTGTTTCCTTTCTTGTATATAGGTATAATTACTGCATTTGTCCATTCTCTGGGTATTACTTTTCTCTTTCATATAAGGTTATAATATGTATAACAATTTTTTTTTGCTTTTACTTCTATATATTTCATCATTTCTGGTGCTACTTTATCGCTTTCTGGTGCTTTTCCAATCTTTATTTTTCTTATTGCTTCTCCCAGTTCTTCTTTTTCTATAGTTTCTGGCTTTTCCGTGTTTCTCATGGTTACTCTCTTGATGTGGCTTTCTTCCTCCATTGTATTCGCTTGATTTCCATTCAGTGTCAGCTGGAAATCTTCGCTCCATCTTTCCATTATTGTCTTATCATCGTTTATTATTGTTCCTTCCTTGTTCATTATTTATTTTAGTTCCGTTTCTTTGTTGCTTCTTAAGGTTTTCAGTGTTCTATAAAATAATTTTACGTTTTCTGTGCTGTTTTCTTCCACTGTTTTTCCAAAATTTTTCCAACTTATCTTTTTCTCTTTCTTAACTATCTCTTTAATTTTTGTTCTTTGTCTCTTATAATTTTTATATTTTGGTTGTGTTTCATCTTGTATGTATTCTTTTCATCATTTCTTATTTTCTTTTATTTCTCTTTTTACTTCTTCGTTCCACCAAGATGTACGTTTCCCTCTGTTGTTATTTCTTGTAGTTCCACATATTGATTTAGCTGTTTTTATCATCGCAATTTATATTTTCCCCATTATTTTTCTATTATTTCTGTTATTTTATGCTTATTGTCCATGTCTTTCTCTATCCCTTCTGCGTATCTTATCTTCGCTGTTTCTTCCTTTAGTTTATAAATTTTTATTATTTCTTTGTGTTCTTTGTTTATGTTTTCATTTCTTTTTATTTCTTTTCTTTTGCTTTTGAATGTAGTTTCTGGTAGATAGTGGTAACTACCAATTTCATAACTCCTTTTCACCCTTACGTCTCTTATCCAGTTTTTCTCTGTTTTTTGCAGTTTAGTATAGTCTCTGCAAAAGACTTAGAATGTGAAAATATGTTTTCACATTCTACTCTTGCCGAAAAGTTTATATTTTGACGAAGTAAGTCTAAAATATTAATCTCAAAAACTTTTTTTTATCCATTAACTTTGAGTTTTTTATCGAAGTTAACTAATTTCCTTCATCTAAAAAACGTTTTCTTGGCTTATTTTAGATGTCCCTGAAGATGCTATTTTAAGCGAACGTACTTGGGCTAGATTTAATTAACTTGTGCTCTATAATAGCCTTATTTTTCAAAGTATATCTATATGTGTTTATCGCTCATGTCCAAGTTATCCAAAAGCTAATTACCATCGGAGTTTTCTCAGAAAAAATAGCCAACTCTCCTTCTAATTCTGCTTCTGTTAAATATTGGCAGGCTATAATTTACGTGTTACAAGAATCTGGACGGAACAAATACTAACCTAAAACCATTCTTTCTTAATTTACTATGGCCTTGTGTCTTTCAATATCCAGCTAACACCTAAAGCCAAATGTACATAAATGTTACACTCGGCGTACGTTATAATAATAATCATATTTATGCGAGTATAACATTCTTGTCATCAACATCATCTTAAGTGGCTCGAAAATCCGTTATAGATCTTGGTCTGCTCATAAAGAAGTCGCCACTTCTGTCGATTCCTGGCAACTTCCCTCCACCTTCTGACCCTTAGAATCTGTAGGTTTTCTTCCACATCATCAATACATCTCTTTCGTGTTCGTCCCCTGCTTCTTGTGCCCTTTGATTTTAAAAATGCCAATCTCTTCGTGTAATCGTAGTCTGACATTCTACAATGTGTCCAGCCCATCTAAGTCTCTGCACTTTAACGATTTTCACAATATCTGGATCGGTGTATAGCTGATATAGTTCAAAGTTGTATTTTCGACGCCATAGCCCATTTTCATTTACGGTCCCAAAAATGGTTCTAAGAATTTTTCTCTCAAAAATACCTAAAAGCCTTTCATCATTTTGGGACAAGGTCCAGGTTGTAGCCCCGAATATCAGAAACCGATCTAATTGAGGTCTTGTTGTATATTAAGCTTTACTGCACGTTTTATATTTTAATTTTTGAAATGTTTCTGGAGACCGTGCACAGTTCTGTTTGCTATTTCTATGCGTCTTTTTATTTCGTCGCTTATCGCGTTTGTTGCGTTTACTAGTAATCCTTAGTAGTCCTTATTCGCTTACTGCATCCGCAAGCCTTGTAAAACACTGCACCGTGTCTCTCATACTTCTGCCTACTATAACTATATAGTCAGAGAATGCGAGAATTTGCGTCGATCTATTAAAAATAATTTCATTAATAATTCTAATATTTAATTCTGATTGTCTTTTCTTAGGCAATATTAAAGGGGAGACACACCAGCGCGTCCCCCTGTCTCAGACTATTATTAATGTTAAAGAACGTAGAGTTTTCTCCTTCAATTCTAACGCCTGAGCTTACGTTTTGCATTGTTAGTTGGGTCAACTTAACTAACTTAGGTGGGATCCCCAACATTATTGTAAACTTCAATAAATTTGGGTTGGAAATTAAAGGGATTAAAATAAAATTAAAATAACAGTTCAAAGCCATTTATTAGGTCATTTAACAAAATAATATAGTTTTGGCGCGCGACGAAATAATTTAAAATATTATTAACGGTGAGAATGTGAACCAAATTTTATGCAAATGTATTTGGTTATAGTTTAATAGACATTTTATTATAAGTATTTATAATTATCTATATATCTAAAGAATAGATTCGGTATTTTCGGTTTGTCTCTGTAGCAAAATGTCGCTATTAGTGTTCAAAATAATACCAAAATACTAATTCTTTATGTTCTCGTAGAATGTGGTTATATTTATTAAACGATTGAGAAAATAATAATATAGAGAATTATCTTAACACGTTGAACACCGCGCAAATCATGTACGATTCACGCTTATTTCACTTACAGGCTCGTGCGAATCACAATTGCTTTGTGTGGATTGTTATACTTTGGGCATCGCCGCTCGTAGGTGAGTCGCGCTGCAGTGATAAGTATATAGAAGTTTGAAGTTAGTAGCCACCTCAACAAAGTTTCCTCAACAATAAAACGTACTCGATATTGCCCAACATTATGGTTGTTCATTTCTGCCCTTTTACACCAATATGGACTCTAGATAATATGGTAAATAAAAGGTAATAGACACTTAGTTTTACAAAATGCTTTATTTCTTCAACAATATAAAAAACTGCTCACTAGGAGAATAATATAAATATAATAGCGAAAAAGTGTTTGCATAGGAAGAAGTATCGTATTCTATATGAAACGCCTATAGAGTACAATTGTGGACATTTGCGAAACAACTTACACAATAGAATTTGTCACATTGAACATTTCCATCTAGTTTGCGTTGCTTTGGAAGTCGCGTACTTTCTATTGAATGCTTCGGACAATTTCTTATAGCAAAACGCGCATCTGCGACGATTTTTTGTTTTTACTTCTTTCAAAATATGCTTTTCCCCAGACAAAGATATTTCCTTTGGCTTTATTTGCAGTAAATTTTTTGCTATTTCTTTTTGGAACTGAGTTCAGAATATTACAGCCCAATAATATAATACTGGTAATATACAGCCCGTTACTTTTTTATATAATATAAATGCGTTTACAACTGCTGATCCAAGGAGAATTTCAATGGCCATTGTCCGATACCACTTTATAGTGCTTCTAAGACAGGAAGCATATTCCTTTATTTGGTGGGATAAATCTATAAAACTTTTGTTTTTATTATAGTCGATGACAACTTTTGGCTTTTCTTTCACAGTTCCATTTCTTGATGTTACTGGTAGCAGTATTTCCGTATGTTTTGTTGATAACATCGGAACCTCACATTTATTATATCACTTTATCACTACAACTCCTGAGTCTCTTTCTGTACCAATTTTCAATAATATTTTTCGGATTTTCCTTTCGATTTCTTCGCAAGGTTCCAACAAGGTGTGTTTGTCGTTGTAATAATTTATGTGCTAGTTCAATAATCGTGTAATAGTTTTCAATAAATACAGTACCACCGCAGTCAAGAAGCCCGTCACATATTCCTAAAACAACTGAACTGGGAACACTAAGTAAACTATTAGTTTTCTCGGTACCATGTAGCGTTTACGCTACTGATTAACCCCTTAAGAAATTTCTTATTACCCGCCTACGATCGATTTTAAATCGACATTTCTCCACCCACGCGCTGGGAGCGCTTTGAAAGGAAGATCGATTTTGTGCGGATCAAAGCGGTCAGTTTTAGTCAGAACTCAACGCAGCCACGTCAACCGGTGAAATTTTTTCACCTTCAAAGTGACGGAATTGGAGCAATAAAATAATCTGGGACGAATAAAATAATACCTAATTTAATAATCATATTATAAAAATAATAATAAGTAAATTTTAAAAATCAAGTTTCATTTATAAGAGTTCCACATAAAAAGGAAGATTTTTTTGGCGTGCTGCGGCTCCATGTAAGTAAATCATTTCATACGTATTATCTCTTTATCATACAATCAAATTTATCCTTGCAGTTTAGTATTTCTTTAGAGATTTATTTTTGAGTTCGGAAATAATTTAAATTTAAAATTTCCTTGATTTACTTGCAAAGAACAGAAGGTAATTTTTTTTATATAGTCAAACTTAAATTCCGATCTATTCTATATCTTATCAGTAAGTTTTTTGGTTCTTTTTATTCTCTAACTTTTTTTGGTGGAATATACAAGGTTTCTACAGCCTTCTGTGTTCTGCGCGTGTTCATTTCATGGCGCAAGCCTGTCACGTCTACGAAATGAACTTCGGAAATTTTGACATGTTGACTTAACCTGTTTTGATGTTTTGTTTTGGTGCAGTCAATCCATGCTGCTACACCTATTAAATTACATTTATTAAATTACATAACCTTTTTAGATTCCGTCACTTCACTTGAGAGTATTCTCTTGAGAATATTCCCTCAAGGATACTAGTAACAAAATTTCTTGAATAGTTAACAACTAGGTTATGGAGTTACCGATTTCTCGGAGCAGATAGACCAGTGCCTGGTTTGACTACATTAGACTCCCCTGGGTTTGTCCTTACAGCCACAAACTGATGTAACCGTGCCAAGAGGAATTTTCCTATGGACTTATGGGGCTGTAAAGATAAGTTGTTTGACTGTGTAATTTTTTTTGTTACTATCTATTTACTGTTAACTCATCATATGCATATGATAAGGTGAATACCTTTGTGATAATTTAATTTTTGATATAATCTAATTCTAAAATATTGGGGAGAAGAAAATACATTACATGTTTTTATTGGGTTTTTAAATAGGATATACAGAGTCTGACCAAACTCACTTTTTTTTTATATAATATTTTTGTTAATACAATACATTTGATATAATACAATTTGATATTGAGAGAGGGACATAAATTTAATGTGGTTTTTTTTTTAAATATATATAATGAGTATTGAGAACTCACTTTTGAGATAATATAATTGTAGCAGAGTTATCATTGTTGATACCTGTACAATACGGTAATTATTTCTCATTTTAGTAGAACTATTTAAATCTAAATTACTAACCTTAGTATTAAGACTTAGGCTACCCTACGGACTATTCTTGGTTTATACTAATATTTCATATTTTATTTGGCCAGTGGTAGTGATTATTCGTTTGTTGAGGGGCTATTAGGTCCCATTGTATGTGTACACCATCCACTACCACTGTTATTTGGCTTTGCGTTATATGTAAATTGTTTATACACATATACCTATATACATTTTTTATAAATATATTTATTGTTGCTATTTTGAGTTTTATTTCAGTTCTACTAACCAGTATATAACATAGCAAAACAAGATTATTATTTAGTATTTTTGTATTTCAGAGTATTATCTCCAGATTCATTTGTTACTTCAAAATCTCAACTATCGTTGAGTTGGCGCCCTTCTTTTCTCTTCTTATTGTTCTCTTTCTATAAATTTATTCCCAGTGACCTTCTTCAGTTGTATCACTTTTGATATTACCCGGTCTCATTTCTTTCTTGTCTCATTAGCTCATTATCTCTTGTTATTATTGTTTATATCTTTAAAGCCACAATCCAGTGCATTGAAGCTAGCCCGAACACTCACTTGAGATTTAGTGTCTCTTTGGCCATTTAAATTTGTTCCTCTGAGCTTAGCCCTATTTTTAGTATTTTTTTTCATCACTTCTCTTTCAGTTCTTCTGAAATTTGGAAGTTCTACACTTCCTAAAATCCAATACTCCCGGAGTATTGAGGTTTCAACCACAATAGATTTTAAAGTCATAAGTGTACCCATTTTCTATACAAAATTTAAAGAATTTTACACCAAACGTATGCCATTTATTTTTGATAAATTGTAGAAAAGAGAGCCCACCACGAAAGGGAATTAAAGTTTTGTCTATACAAATGTTACCAGACGGCGTTATAGAGTTTTGAAATTTTTGTCGGATGTGATCTATGATTCTATGAGCGGTTTTATTTTATACAGTCTTGTGGAAATATGTGAATTTTCCTTATCAGTAAAATGCCAATTATTCAGAAGAAGTTCAAATCTGTTTCTTGACATGACTTGTTTTATTTTATTGAAGTATAGCACAATATAAGACCAATAAGATTATATTTTTTTTTTTTTTATTAGAAAAAGATGTCGCATCCACCAAAAGGTTATTAGCGACGGAACAAAATATAAAAAACAAAGTTAAATACCTACAGATTGTACAAAATGTTTATGGATCTAAGATTATTCACTATATTGTTACAGGAACAGTTTTGACCTAGAGCCTTTAGTAGAACGTTTGGGATCCTGTAGCGCTGTCTTTCTTGGTCATATTTACTACAAATTGTTAAAAAATGTTCGACTGTTAATCGGACGTTACACTGATCACATATAGGTGGATTTTTCTTTGTAAAAAGGTAGGAGTACGTTAATCTGGTATGTCCTAGGCGTAAACGCTCAACCGCAATTTGTTCTCGTCTATTGAGCGACAATGGAAATCACTGAGACACATTATTTTTACTTTTATTTAGATTGGAATTAGTTTGAGACCACTCATTTTGCCACAAACACCACACTTTATTTTTAAAATAAGCTTCTAAGTCACTAAAAACACACTTGTCTATCGGCTGCGACAAATCACTTAAAATTGCCTCTCGTGCAGTCCTGTCAGCTTCTTCATTTCTTGTTATTCCGACGTTTGAGGGAACCCATAAAAATTGGACGTATCTTCCATGTTCATAAGAAATAATAATATCTGGAGAATATTTAGATAAAAGAAGCTGTAGCATAGGGAGACGATGAAAAAATCCATCAATGTTCCATTAAAGTATCGAGTTGAATGTTGTTAACAGATTCGGAGTTAGATGATACTGAACAATTGTCTACAGAAGAGTCACTATCTAAGTCAGAAATCTCTTTCTCTAAATGGTTGTATAGTTTCTTTTGAAGTTTTGTAAACTTGCTTTTTGTAGATCTATCATTTGCATATTGATAGCTGCTTTGTAAAAGATGGAATAAACCACAGATATCAGTTGTAAATTCTTTGACGACGCTAATAGTGTCGGAGGAGCCTTGGACATTATCAATCAGTAAGGACAATTGGTGGTAATTTAAAACGAATGGTGGGGTATGATTATCAATGAAATTTTCAAGAGTTTCCCGTGTAGATGGGACTTTATATGAGCGCGGTTTTTTTGGTTTAGACGGTTTGGGTTTGGGTTTTCTGATGAAATTACTGAGTCTGAAGGAGGCGTGACGATCTCACCAATACTGCGTTTTATGGAAGAACTTGTGTTTTCGGAATTGTTATTAGAGTTTTCATTTAGATGCTGTGGCTTTATTACATTTGGAAGTACTGGAGCAAATTCCTTGGTAGTGACAGAACTTGAACCTTTATTTGTAACATTGGTTGAAATGGTTGTTTCAGAAAATTGTCTTGTTGTATCAGTTTTAGAATATCAGTTAGAATAATAATCAGTTAGAATTTTCTGCAGTTGTATCTAATGAAAAAGGAGCTGATAGATTAGAGGATATTGCTTCCGAAGTTTGTGAAAACGGTATTGCTACTGAATGAGGTTGATTGAAAGTGTTGTTATGAGTAGGAGCGTTAGTAATTTCTTTGTCATGGAGATTTGTAGGTGTAGGTGATATGCTTGGATTTGATGATGGATAACTTGATGACTGCTGGGTGTTTGGTACCTTGTGTAGTATACTTGTTGAAGCTGTTTGATTTGGTACTTCATTGTTTGACTCAATATGAGTTGATTCCGTTACCGAACTGTTTTTGCATTGGGATGATATGTGCCCTGTATTTTTGCAAATAAAGCAGGTGAGTGTACCTTGTGACAAAAATATGCGGTAAGGTGTTTGGTCGAAATTTATTAGAATAGAATCTGGAATTGGTGATGTTATAGGGCTTATATAAACTTGCCTCCGAAAGCTCAATATGTGACTATATTCGGGAAGAGTCGAGCTAATTTCCAGAAATGTTATTGGAGAAATAAGCTTTAAACCGATATTCTCTAATTCTTCAACTAATACTTGATGAGGAATTGACGGGCAGACTCCAGACAAGACTAGTCTTTCTGCTGGAGAGACAAGTCTTCTTGCTGTTACTGCTTCGCCGAGTACTTCTATAGAGCCATATTGTGTCATGAAGTTACCTACTACGGTCTTGTTCGCCAAATACATGCAGATTCTATTATGAGATAATCTAGATGAAAAAATAATATTTTTTGGGTTGATGATTGTGCCCAAAGGAATGAGATAATCCTGCAGTTTAGCATTATCGATACAACTAAATACAATTGCTTGGTTCTTACTCGGAAAAGAATGTGAAGCGGCTGAAGCATAACTGTTTGTGATATTTGAACGTTGATTTACTGGACTGGTTAGATCGGAAGGTGTGTTTACATTGTGTGAAGTCATTTTGAGGTGCGGTAGCGAAGGCCTTACTCCGACTCTGGTAAGTGAAAAACCAGTCGCATGCTACTATAAGCTACTTATAGCAGCTAACCTCACAAAATGATTGTATGGTAGTTTATATTTATTATTTGACTTTTTCTTTTCACAATAATAAAATAATAATTACGTATAGATGACTTACGTAGTAGTATCTAGTAGATAAACACTTTAATTTTAAAAAACTGTTTAATAAAACCACTTGTTTTTATTAAAAACTAGGAGTACGATATCAATACAACTTAACCGTACCTTGCCAGGGCCGTTGAATAAGATTATAGTTTTGGCATTTGAACAAGACAATCCAAATTTGTAACTTCAAAAATAGTTTTATTTCATCTATATTTGTATCTTTCCAGTTTCTTATTTGAGCAATAGGTAAAAGTGCTTTCTCAGCTTTTTAGGTGGCATATCTATTTTTCTCGTTGACCATTATAGTAAGAAGACTCATCCATAAATAGGTAAAAGAAATCTATTGGTTTTTTCTCTCGCATATTTTCCGCAATATCAGAGTTTATTTTTCAATTATTAGCAAGAAGTGGAAACCTGAGAAGAATGACTTGTACTTGGACGTAACTCGTCAACTTGCCTGCTGTTTTCGTTTAACAACCGCTTTTGGTCAGCTACTTTCGAAACCAAACAAATGTATTTTTTTTGTACGATGTACTTTTGTTTTTTCCTTACAGGTGAGCAATTTTCAGAAATAGAGGTATCACTATCACTATTTACATAACTTTCCGATGAATATCCGAATGTTTCCTCATCTGACAAAATTTCGGCCATCTTTTTTTTTGTGTGTCTTGGCTTGGACAATTGTCATTCAGGCAGTCTTAATCAAGATAAGTTTATTAATATAGTGTGTGTGTATAGAGTAATTGTCTTGATATTTAGCAAAGTCGACGTCATTGTCTTTGCTAAGAGACGCTAATTGTATCCGAACGTCTGCGGTCCCTCTGGTGAGTACCGATCGCACAAGGATAGAAATTATTTTCATTCATTAATTTTTTTAATAAACGCAAATTTCTCCACCCAGATGAGATTCGAACTCACGACCTTTAGGTTTAAAGGTAGGCGCTCTTACCACTGAGCCACAGAGGGGGTATTTTTTTTAAGTTGAATTTGTTTTTTTTTCGTATTTGCCCATTTTATTCGCCCATTTTAGATGCACAATTTATTGCACTTATTGACTAAATAGACTGCATGATTGTAAATATAAAGCTATGATAATCGAGTAAGACCGACAAGTTGATTCGCGGTTTAAAGTACGACTTGGAAAAAAAATATTCATGTAACATGTTTATGTATGGAATATTCATGACATATAAATATGTTTTGAGTAAAAATATCCTCGGCCCCGAAAATCATTTATATTATATACATTACATTATTATTATATACATTATATAGTTAAAAATAAATATCCAGCTAAATTAAAATGCTAAAGAGAATATCTCTAATACATATAATAAATGCCTCTGTTGATTAAAGATTTTTACTGTTCGAGAATGGTAGCAAATATCCACTAAGGAATTTATAAAAACTTACAGCAGATCAGGGGAACAAATTTTTATTACTTAGTGCAATATATCTAGTTATTTCATTTTTGTTGAAATTTTTAGTGTTCGTTTTTGTTGATAACCGTAGAGAACACAATCTCATTTGTCATCCAACAGCATACTGCGTCGTCACCAATCAACGTTTTACGACCGTCACAACACACTGGAGTACTATAAACCGATTTCTCGGCAATGGCTTGCTTTAGGCCTTGTGATTTCATCACCATTTTATAACTTTATTCCATAACTCAGTCTCTTGTAAAATAATAACTACTTCGATGTTATGTTGTATAACTGAATTTTCCTATTAAGTCCAGAAGGTGAAAATATAATTTGTAATATAAGTGTATAAGAATTACATCTTTTGCTTTGACGTATTTGCTTTTAATCTAAATAATCTGATACACATTGTCAAATTTAAATTGGGTTTTTAACTATAAATTATACTTAATATAATATGCTTGAACTGGCAGTAGCTAGGTAATCAACATAACGATTATAAATACATTCTGAAAAGAATATACAAGTATACGTGAATGTACTACGTGAAAAGTAATAGTTTTGGGACTGTCAAATAACAAAAATAAGTTGATTCGATTCTGAACATGGTAACATAAACTGTCTGACACGAGAACCAAGAAGAGATTTCTGGAAATAATGTCCTGTCTTGGATTAAAATCTTGAAATGCATATTTTTTTCTTGAACTTGAATCCGAAAATATGTCTCGTCTAGATGTCTCGAAATTCTCGATATGTAATATGTTAACAATAAATTTGGCAATACCGATGTCATTAATTATATGCACATATATAGTTATAATTATTTTATTATGATTTAATTAAAAAATATACAAAGTGTGTCTTAATGACTGCTCACCACTTTTCATACCTCTTACCATGGATGGTAAATACTGACCGAACCTGTAATGATCTATTCTCTTGTAACATCGGAAAACCTTGTTTGAATGGTGCTATATAATAGCAAAGGCATAATATAAAGGTAAAAAGCAAATATTCAGAGATACTATTTTATCAGGGAACTTGTAAGGAGCCGATAAATAAAATACATACATAAAACAATAATAATATAGTAAACAACAAAATTATGACACTTCTGAATTCAACACAAGTAATAAAAGTACACCAACAACTATAAAATGGTGGTATACACATAAAAATAAGCAGTAATATAATTAGAAAATACCTTTACAAGGATACATAATACAATCAATCATGTACAAATAAAGTTTTGACAAAACATAAGAATTTAACCAAACCGCACTTGGTTAAGTGGATCAACTATCTCGCACTATTATTTAATGAGAAACTGGGACTTAAATGTTCATAATTATTACTTATTGAAATTTCTTAAATCTATTGAAATGTATTTTAAATTGAACGCAAAAATCAGCTACCTATAAGTGAAAACATGGAGGGACTTGAGGTACGTCCAGATAATGGCAGATGATAAGATACCATACGATAAAAATCCACTAGGAAACTAAGTTACTGTAGCTGGCTGTATACCATATATCACAAAAAAATTATTTCAAATCCTTTATAAAAGGTATATAATAAAATGCCCAAACGGGCTATCACAAATGTATTACAAAACGTTTTCGGATTGTTAAATCCATCATCAGTGTAAATCTGAAAGTAAATAACCACTTTAATTAAAAAGAACGTTGAATTTAAATACCATACGATTTTACTCGCCCAGATAATTTTAAGATAATGATTACTTACAGTAAATCTTGACGACTGAAGACTAGCAAGTCTTCACTAGCACGACTACCAAGCACTAGGTACTTTACTGAAGCTATATACTGTACTTAATAATTTACTTGTATCCAACACTGACTTTAATTAACATTGAAGGTACTTTAGAACTATATATAATCTAATATAGTATAAGAAAAGAAAACTCAAATATAAAGTTATTACACACTTAGAAATCAATTCACAGACGGTAAGATAACAGATACATAACTATAACAGACTTATAACCATAAACGGTAGTGAGATAAAACAAATCCAGGAATACATCTACCTAGGCCAAATCCTGAGACTTGACAAAGAGAGCCAAAGTGCGGAAATTACTATAAGAGCGCAAGACTAGCATCTGGAGGATTTGGAAAACTTAGTTGGATACTTAATAACCGCAAAATACCCCAATACTTGAGGAGCAAGGTGTTCAACCAATGCATCCTAATTCCTATCATGACATATGGATGTCAAACTGTACCCTAAGCAAGGCAAACATGAATAAACTAGCCACAACAGAAAGAACAATGGAAAAAGCAATGTTAGGTATACGACTGTCAGATAAAAAGAGGAACGACTGGGTAAGATCCAAAACAAAAGTCGAGGACATAACAACAAAAATTGCCAAACTTAAATGGAGCTTCGCGGGCCACACTGCTGGACAGAAAGACCAACTTTGGAATACTACAATACAACATTGGAGACCTTACGAAAGTAAACGACGAAGATTAAGACCACAGATGAGATAGGTTGATGACATTAAAAAAATAGCCGGAACAAATTGGGAATATGTTGCTCAGGATAGAGACCGATGAAAGGAGTTGGGAGAGGCCTATGTCCAAACATGGACGAGAGAAGGCTAAGAAGAAGAAGAAGATAACATATACGATGTAAGCGAAGCGTCTCACGAGAAATCAGTCTTTACTCCACAACGGCTCACCGAGAAGTAAAAAGGTTTTTCTAAAATTTTACCAAACTTAAATAAAAAAAAGAAGGGATATCTCCCTCTTATCCCTCTTAAAAATCGTATGCCAGCCTGTATGTATTTCTGAGAAGGTAAGATTCTAACGACATCGGAAAGTTTGAGGTATTTACGGTAATATTAATTGGACGTGATAAAATATAAATCTTCTAGATTAGGTTTTTCCCGAAAAACATTACAACGGGCGACAATTCGACGACAATTACCGAATTTATGAAAAAGAACCCGGAAAAGAATTAACTAAGAATTAGCCAAACCGGCGTCTTTAAATTAATAGGTAGATAGATTCTTTTGTCATATTTCGGTATTTTCCCAATAAAAATTTCTGATCGTAAACACGACCATCAGCGTAGCATCACGGGGTTAAAAGGAATTAAAAATAATTTAATATATTAATTATAAAAAATGTTACACTATCTATATATAAACATACCTTACTTTCTTTAATAAAATAGTAGTTTTCACTACCGATAGATGAGTCAACAGATGTAGCTGGGTGGACAATTTTAATTCGTTCACTGCCGATCACGCAGCGTCTGCGTGATACGGCTCATTGCCGAGAGGCCGATGGCGCATAAGCTGCGTGATGCACATTTCTCTATTGTTGTCTGTAAGCGTCGGCTCATTTAATAATCAGTCTATCTTGTGTCGGCTTGTAGGCAAGGTGTATACAAATTTTTGTGCGGTCGCGGATTTAAATTTTCACGTAATTTCGATACCATTAAAAAGTTTAAAAATATGGATACTCGTGAGTTGCCAGGCCCTTCTGGTGAACAGAAAAGACGAAAAATTACATTTAAAAATCCAAACAAACTAACTGAGGAAGAACTGTTAGCTTATGCGGCGCTTTCAGATTCGGAAGATAGTTTAGACTTAGACAATAATTCTAGTGATGATGAGCTGTATCAAGTAAGTGAAAGTGGAGATAGTAATAATGAAGATGCGTTTGAAAGAAAGAATTTACCAATATTACCTGAGCGTACCGATCCTGTGGTAAATGATATAATATGGACTGATCCTCCCTTAGTGAATCGGCGGCAGCTTCCCTTTCTAGGAAATCCAAGTTTGAAGAAACAGCCGACAGGAAATAATCCAATAGACTATTTCAACATGCTGGTAGACCATAAATTTTATGATTTGATTGTGGAAAAATCAAATTTGTATGCCGAAGAGATATTTCTTGCTAGTGGTACAGTTCGACCAAGAATATCGGAGTGGAATACGCTTACCGCAGAAGAATTGCGTGTTTTTCTTGGACTAATTCTGCATATGGGTACCATAAGAACTAATCGTATACAGGATTATTGGAGAAAACATCGACTATTTAACTTGAAATGTTTTTCGGAATATATGGGCCGAAATCGTTTCATGCTGATTCTGAGATGCATGCACTTTGCAAGGAATCCTGTGGTGGGAAACGTTATTAATGGGAAATCAGACCCATTATTGACTATTTTAATGGAAAAATGATGGAGGTAAGTTTCCTCTTTTTTACTAGTAGACAAATATTCTATATATTGTATCTTTCAGGTCTACTCTCCATGTAAGGAACTATCAATTGATGAGTCTATGTTATCATGGAGAGGTCGTTTGAGTTTTCGCCAGTACTTGCCTGGCAAAAGACATAAATATGGAATTAAATTTTATGTCTTGGCAGAACCAAATGGGCTTACTATGAAGCTTATGATTTATGCAGGTGCTAATGATGTGACGAGTGGTGTTGGTCATGCTGCTACTGTCGTTTTACAATTAATGCATGACCATTTGGATAAGGGGCATTCGTTGTTCCTTGACAATTTTTATAATAGTCATTCTCTGGCATCAACTCTGCTTCAAAAAAAAACTTTTTGTACAGGAACTCTTCGAATGAACCGGAAAGGAAACTGTGTTGATGTTATGAAAAAAAAAGTGTGTAGGGGTGAAGTAGTAGAAAAATGTGATGAAGTAAATGGCATAGTTATGGGCAAATGGCGCGATAAGCAGAATGTGACATTTATAAGCACAGAATTTAGCAGCACTTTTGTGGAAGTGACGAGGAAACGAGGTGAGGTGGTATCAAAACCACAAGTTATTGTGGAATATAATAAGTATATGTCGGGAGTAGATCGTAAAGACCAAATGCTCTCATATAATTCGTGTGATCGAAAAACTTTATGTTGGTATAAAAAAGCCGGCATACACGTGTTACAAATACTTTTGTTAAATTCGTGGTTTTTATATAATAAGTATTCGGGCAATAGGATCAGTTTTTATGATTTTTTTTATGAGTTTTTTTATTTTTCGAATAAATATTATTGATGTTTTATTGCCAAAACCAAGTGCAATAATTCCAAAACCAGCAAGTACCCCTGTTTACTTTCCATCAGAACTTCCTAAATCTGATGAAAAGGTTCAACGTAAAGATTGTAGGATTTGCAGAAATTTTTAAAAGTGAAACTGGAACAAACCATGAAGTGGAGATATCCAGGAGTGGCTAGTATACCTGTTGAATACAAAGCACGTGGTGTTCGTGTGTATTAAGGTATAATAAATAATAAATAATATATAAGGATTTGCAGAAACATAAGCAAAATTAGAAAGATGACTAAATATTGCTGCCATATTTGTAATGGCAATCCAGGGCTATGTTTGGAGCCGTGTTTTAAAATTTGGCATGAACAGTAGATAGAACACTATCCATAACTATCGTTATGGATAGTGTTAAACAAATTTAACACTATCCATAACAAAGATACTTCACCTTCCATCGTGACTAACAATGCTGATCCTGATGTCTTAAGTAGGAACCCAGTCTCGGATACTCGGATTCTAAAAAGTTTTGAAAATAGCTTTGGGAATAATAATAATAACATTAAACTTAATGTGGCTTGTAGATCAACCCTAACAATTAATAATCCTTATTCGAAGATAAAAGATAAGACTCCCATAAATAGGCTTAGTAATATTGTCTACAACATTCCATGCCTGTCTTGCAGCAATTCCTACATCGGCCAAACATCTCAAATATTGAAATCACGTATTACACTACACAAAACTGACTCTCAACTACACCCTAACCGCTGTGCATTAGAAAAATATGTCCATTCCACTGATCATCACATGGACTATACGAACACTACAATTCTCCACCATGAGAATAATAAATCTAAAAAAAAGTTCATTGAAATGTCTTATATTTTCCTTAACGATTTTTCCATTAGGGTTAAGAGTGACATTAAAAATCTAAGCGATATATACCACTTCTTACTTAAATCAGATACCAAGAACAATATATCACAGATAACTAACTTGACTGATATATCTATCAACAACTAACCTACTTTAATAATAATTTTCACTAACTAAAAAAGATAACATTCTCTTGCTTTTCCTAGATACATCTCAATAAGATATTATTATAATAATACATGAACAATATACTATTTAAAAAAGGAATTTCAATTAAGAAAATTCTAAACTAATATCTCCCAGACGGGGATCTAACTTCATCGGTTTGACCAATGAACGTTAACGACATAGATATTCAAAATCACTACTTGTAATTGTTCAACGCTTGCGTTCTATGAAAACAGAAGCGCACATTCAAACTTTATACCAATCAAAAATTTAGTTATTGCCGACAATTCGAAGAATTACTTCCTTTAAATGTAGTTACATTGGGTTTTTCCATTAACCTTGGGTAAACCTTTGCGTTTTAAGTTCAAAGCTACCATACATTTCCAACGTTAACAAATAAACTTTTTTGCACATAGTAACAAAAAAACACCACTATGTTGTTACTAGCTAAAGTTTTTTAACATCATAACTCGACATTTCTAAAATTTACGTATATATATATATATATATATATATATATATATATATATATATATATATATATATATATAACGTATAAGTCAAATTTTAAAATATAAAAATAAAATTGTGTTTATGAGATAGGGAATATATTATATAGAAAAGTTTCTCACTCTACGTCAGCTTTAAGTCTTGGTAGTTACAAGATGTTACGGCGAAGTTTTTCGTGTAAAAAATCTCTAAGAACACTTCTGAATATCAAGTAAGTTCGGAGATGGGATACTTTCTTGTGAAGTGAAGAAGTACAAAGAATTTTAAAGAATTTTAAAAACAAAACATGTGTGATAACGACCTCGCCAAGCTATAAAGTAGTATACATTTGCTGCTCAAAAGTTGAGAAGTTTATATTTGAGCAACTAAATATAAATGGGTTTCTGGTTTCCCACAGGAGCTTCTGAAATTTCATTTATTAAAAAATTAAAATGCTAGAACAAAACAAGGTAATACTCAAAAACATCTTGTCTCGAAGATCTTTATGAAATATGATGTAAGATAAAAAATATTTTCAATTACTTAACGAGATTTTAACAATAGTCCAGGCGGAATCTATTTTAAATTGGACATTTTTCATATTAGTCTATTTTTTGCTGAAATCGCTTTAAGATGTACATTTTATCAATAATCGCGATGTGCCTCAATCGCAAACATTGGTCCAAATTTTTTATTTGACAAAATCTAAAACAATCTCGAAAGATATTGATTGTAAAAAAAAAACTCCGAAAATGTCTAATAACATCGATTTTTTTTCTACTTTCCTTGCATACAAACAAAAACAATTCATTGTGTAGCAAATTGTATGAAATAAAATAGCGATAATTAAATTTTTTATAAAATACGGCTGGTTAATAATATTTTAATTCATTACCATCGCTTCAAAATAACAATAAACAAAAAAAGAGAGGAAACTTAAACTTTTCTTTTTGTTCAATGTATCCTGAAAGGTACACAAAAGGTTAAAATAATATGTAATGTTTATTTAGAGATATGTCAATTTTTAAGAATGATGTCGCCTAATAGACCACCGTCGTGCATCGGAGTGTTATTATATGAATAATATACAGATTGAACGAAATAAATTCGGAACATAGGAATATAATGTATTTCGGCTCAATTCTGCTGTATTTGGTTGGCCAACAAAAGATTGTCAAATAATTATATTATAAAAATCCAATACTTTAGCGGGCTGCTGGATTCTGAACTGAAATTGAAAGGTACACATAAATCTACGATTTTAATATGCTGTCAAACCAGTTATAGTCCAGGAAAAGAAGCATTTCACCTCGCAATTTTTTCGTGCTGCGTGGGTTGACTTGAAATTTAACAGAAGGTAGGTAATAGCCTAAGGATCAAAATATATTTCGAACCAAAGTGCGCCAAAGCCTAGGGGGTGGTTGCCACCCCATCTCCGGGGTGAAAATTTTTTTTACGTTTTAACTACAGGTTTCGATTAAAAAAGTGATTCTAGACAAAAAATGTGCTCTACATTTTTTTATAAAATGATATTTTTCAAGTTATTCGCGATTGAAAGTAACAACTTTTAGACGAAAAAAATCCACGTTTTTAATCGATTTTTCGCGAATAACTCGAAAATGGTGCATTTTATCAAAAAAATTGTAGAGAACAAATTTGTAGCTTTTAAAAAGACAAATACAATTCATTTTTTAAAATGTTTTTGCGATATAATAGGAACCGAAATATGACCTATAAATGTTCAGAGGTTTTCTTCAAATGCCAAATTTGAAAGATTCAAAGTCAGATATCGGGAAAATGATGCATTTTTGGAAGAAAACTCACAAAACCTTTTTTAAAGAGCATAAACAGACCTATCATAAAAAAAGACTTTAGCTCAAAATTGAGTGAGTTATGATGAAAATAAGGTCAATACCTCATTTTTTACGAAAAAATCGATGAAAACAACCCCCTAACCACCCTCATAATTAAAATCGATCTTCACCCTTCTGCAATTCCCTTTGTACATGTATTGTTAATACGTCCAAGAAGTTTGACCCATTTAAAATGCTTAGTTTTAGAAAAAGTACAGCTTAAAGCGAGAAACGATTTACAATTTCATATTTTTTACCCTTCTTTTTTTAAATATGCCCGAAAATACTGAATATATGAAAAAAATAAAAATTACCAAATTTTAGCTTTTTTAATGACTAAAATTATTCTTTATTTAGATTTGTTGTACAATGAATATTTGGCGAGATATAGCCGTTTAAAGCATCGATTTAAGATCAAGCACCATCTTTTTCGTGCCCTTTAAACTCACCCCGTTTAAAAACCAAGGGTTCCAAAAAGATTTAATTCACAGATCCTTGTAGCTCTTAAAAACCTCTACAAATCGTTTTTAAAGAAACACTCTATCGTTAAAAATTAAAGGAAATACGTTAAAAAAACCAGTTAATTTTTTTCCGGAAAATTCCATTAGTATAGTACAGTACATTTCGGAGCATAATAATCTACAAAACCGGTATATTAGCTAGTGGGGCGTTATACATTCGAAATTGTAAGCGTTCTTATTTTGAAATCCCATACAACAGAATAAAACATCTGCTCATGTGTCTATGGCTTGGCAATAAAAATATCAGAGCAACAGATTGGGGATGGTATTCCAAAGAAGGTTTGTTATTACCCGTACGCATGAACAAACAACCTGCACCCGATGAACTTTTGAAAATTACTTTTTGCCAATGCAAAAAGGATGCGGCGTTTCATGTGGGTGCAGAAAAGTTGGTTTATATTGTAACTTTACTTGTTCTGGGTGCTCAGGTGAAGGGTGCAATAACAGTCCACCAATAATTGAAGAAGATGAGGATGACATAGATCACGAGGAAGATGTAATTGATGACGAATAAAATTAATATTATAATTGTTTTACCTATAAATGTAAATATTTCCAACTATTTATGTAAATGTATAAGAATATAATTATGGTGCCTTTTTATGTTGATAAATTTTTTGATTTAATTCTACTTTTTTCAATTTATATCTTATAAATTAGTTTATAAAAACTGCAATGTTGTAAAGGGTGATTTTCAAAAGTTGAAAAGTTGCAAAATTTTGGCAAAAAATTGTTTTCACCTATAGCACTCATAACAATTGATTTTTAAGGGTTGAAAATGTATGAATTTGTATTTTAAAGTATAAAAAAATCACTATTTAACTAATTCAAACCAAATTTCACTCATCTTAAGATTTGTAATATTATTTTACAATTTTTGAAAATTAGGGGTAGTTTTCAGCCCTAAGAACAATCAGGGTTCCTCGGCATGACATAAACTATAAAGCAGAGCGTGAGTTGAGCTTAATTCCAAATTTTTATGCAAATCGTTCCAAGGTGAAATCATTTTCTTCGCATTACCAATTTTTCTATATTAATCTCTAATAAGGGTCGCTTTTTAAGGGTTGATATATGATGGAACTTTATTCAAAAGCACGAAACTATCATTATTTAATTAATTCAAACCAAATTTTACCCATATTCAGGTTTAATATGTTATTTTATAATTTTTGACAATTAGGGGTAGTTTTCACCCCTAAGAACAATCAGGGTTCGTCGACATGACATAAACTATAAAGCAGCGGGTGAATTGAGCTTAAATCCAAATTTTTATCCAAATCGATCCAAGACGAAATCATTTTTTTAGAATTAGTAATTTTTTTACATTAATCTCTAACAAGGGTTGCTTTTCAAGGGTTGAAATATGATGGAACTCTATTCAAAAGTATAAAATAATCATTATTTAACTAATTCAAACCAAATCTTACCCATATTCAGGTTTAATATGTTATTTTATAATTTTTGACAATTAGGGGTAGTTTTCACCCCTAAAACCCTTCAGCGCACTTCGGTTCGATATAGATTTTGATCCTTGGGCTATCACCTACCTTCTGTTAAAATTTCAACTGAATAAATGCAGGACGAAAAAATTGCGAAGTTTTAACTTTTTTCGACCTTTATTTCCTGAACTATTATCGCTTGCTTAGACAAACCCGTCTTACGCAAACAACATTGTTACGAGACAGATAGTTGAACGATATTTTATACAATGTCTATACCCAGGTATGGATTTATTTTTGACCAAGTTTTATATTGGTCTACTATTTCAAATGCAGTTCAAACAGACATGTATTAAATTGTATGTTCCGTTTTAATTTGGTTCAATCTGTATGTACAATACTATACAATTCAATATAAATATATGTACAATAATATACCATAAAAAGCTTCGATACAACATCTTCGTTTAACAAATTATTCTTTATGTTTTATATATTTATATACTTAACTACTCTTATTTTTATTTAAAAAAATGTTTTCGTTATAAAGAATTCACACAAATTAAAATAGTTGATTTAATCCTCTTTTAGTATCCTCTTCTATATATGAAATTTGTTTTTTAGTAAACAGAATTAAAATAATTCAGTGAATTTAAATTGTACATAGTAAATAAATAATGCATCTAGAACATAGCGTTTTTGTTTTTTCATTGGATTCTGTTTTCATTTTAAATTTTATTAAAACATAAATATAGAGAAATCAATATTTTTAAATTAAGTAAATAATATTAAAAGCTATACAGGGATAACTACTCAAAAAAGTTCACCCTAATATTTTATAATATTCTTTGGAACTTGTAAAAATACTAAAACATTTGTTAACTATCTTGCTTCTAGTATCTCAAAACTTTAATTTTTAATAGATTAATAGGAACTATAATATTGTATGGCACATTATTATGTGTTTCTGTTAAGAATTCAGGCATCCATGATTTTTTTCCACAACTTTATTCTTGTAAAAGAGTATCAGTTTATTGTGTTACACCTCTTAAATTCGCAACCATAATCGTCTCTTTCCTCCTGCTCTCTATATGTTTAGTTATACAGGGGGAGTCAGCACTAACGGGACGGAAAATTACAGCGAAACGGTAAAAGATTTTGAAAATTTTTTAAATGTATAGTATGTAGGTTGATAAAGGCTAAATTTTAAAATTATTCTAAAATATACAGGTTGTCACAATAAAGCGCGTCGTTTCAAAGTTATATTTTTTCTTATAGAACACCCTATGGTTTACTGGATTTTCTAATTGTCTGCATAAAATAAGGTATAGTTTATTAAGACTTCCCTTTACCTATGTACCGAGTATTCTGAGTTATGTAGAATTTTCTTAAAATGTAAAACTTTAAACGAGGACTCTTAATTTATTTAAGCAATTTTAATGAAATTACTTTTACATCTAAATAGCTGGTTATTGGTCAAATGTATTTCATGATTAATTCTTCTTCTTCTTAGCCGTTAACCTGATGCAGGTCTACGAGATCTACCTCTACTTCTTTTGCCTTCTACTTTTCCCTGGATGGTAAGTTTCTCAAGACCATTTCTTCGAAGCACATGTCCAAAATAGCTTATTATCTGTTCTGTTATTTGTGTTCTTAGTCTTTTCTTTATGTTTAGCTGGACCAGTATGGATTCATTTGTTCTTCGGGCCACCCATGGTATTCTCAGCATTCGTCTTCAGCAGTACATCTCGAATACATCTATGTTCTTTTTGTCTTTCTCAGTAAGGGTCCAGCATTCCGATGCATAAGTAAAAACTATAAAAGCTAGACTTCTTACTAGTCTCACATCAATGATTAATTATTAAACATTTCTATACAGGATGTTCAAAATTTGTAGTTTCATTATTGGATTATTCAATGTGTAATATAAGTCCTATAACTAGGACTGAAAGTTTTGCCATAATTTAAAATTTTACTAAACGAAACATAAAGAATTTTAATAAAACAAATAATACAAAATAATAAAAAAATAATCCCAAACTTAGTATAACTAAAAAATGTTCAGGTATGTAACAGATGTTTAAATTGCTTGCCAACTTGTGCAATAAACCAGCGATTAAATCTTCGAATGATTTAATTACATTATATAACATAGCAGGAGTTATTGAAGCAAACACGTTTAAAAATCTTAATTTCATGTCATCTCTAGTAATAGGAGGTATAGCATATATAATATTTTTAATATAACCCTACTTAAAAAAATCCATCTTGGTTAGTCTTGGTGACCTAGGGGGCAATTATATGAACCACCTCTACCTATCCATCTGTTTGTAAATTTTCTGTTAAGGTAGTTTCTAGTGAGAGAAAAGAAAAAGTGAGAAATGAGCAGGAGCTCTGTTCTACTTGAGTCACATTTTTGTTCGCAGACTAAGTGGAAGGTTTTCAAGCAGTGTTCAAAAATATTGTTTCAAAAAATTTAGGAAGTTTGTCCCAATGAGATGTCCCTCAAAAAAATACGGGCCGATAACGTACTCGCCCATAATGCCGGTGACACTCCATCGGTGTTTAACAGTACGAAATAAATGTTTATTTGTGTGTCATACTAATGAAAATTATGTCTATTTACTAGACCATTATTATGAAAAGTCGATTCGTCATAAATAATACATTTCTAAAAAATCAGGATCTTCTTCAACTTCATCTAAAGTCCATAAACAAAAATTTAAACGGTTACCATAATCTTGTTTTGTCAAAGGCTGGTGAAATTTAATGTGATACGGATGAAAGTGGTTATTCTTAAGAAACATACAGTAGTTTGACTAATTTCTAATTCACCCGAAATTTTTCTTGTACTAATATTTGGGTTTTCCGTAACAGAAAGCAGGACATTAACTTCGTTAATGTTGTCACCAATAACTGATTTATTTTTGTTTACCTTTTCGTATCCAACATTACCAGTAGCACGGAATCTAAAGCAATCTCTCAAAAACTTCCTTGCCTCAAATTATTAGATATTGAATAAGCCAAAATTGAAACTAAGTTTTGAACACCCTGTAAATAAATTTTAATAATCAATAATGGAATAATAATGGAAAATTTGTTATAATTACTTAAATAAGTCGAGAATGAGTCTTCTTTAAAAAAATTTTTTGCTTATAATAAGTTGTGGTTTATTTTGTATTATTTGTTTTATTAAAATTATTTGTGATTCGTTGTGTATCAGCAAGTAAAAATATAAAGTATATACACATTTGTTTACAACTACATTGGTTTCATTTATAACAAATATGTCAAAATGATGGGTTTAAAAATAGAGTTAACAACTATAAATATTTTGAAATCTCCAAAAGAAAATTTTAAATTACGCAAAATATATCACTCCTAGTTATAGGACATCCACATATCATTCGAAAGTGGAAAATATTTTTAATATAATAATTCAATAATATATAGGATGTTCCATTTAAAATAAGCCTTAATATTCTTGTGTTCAAAATAGTTGCTAGCAACTATCATGTTTAATGCGACTTCTAAGTTTGTCAGTCGTGGTCCATTATCGGTACTGATTTTATGTAGCCCATACCTTTTTATCGTTGGCACGAAAACTCGCTCATTTCCTATTCTTGCATTCATGTAAACTAACAAAATCTTAGTGTCATTTCTGGAACATCTTCTGCAGACTTGTTCTAGATCTTCGAAAACCTATTCTTTTATATCTTCTGGTTTGTCTTTAGTCAGAACACATGCATTGATCAAACTGTAATTAAATAATTTTTAAGTGCAAATAGAACATTCTTTGACTGTAGGCTTTAGATTCAATAATAAGGCCTTGTGTTTTTTTATTTTCAATAAATTCCATTTCATCTATATGAATATTCCATTTTATCTCCGGAATATTAGAAATAGACATTTGTTCACACTGAGAACTCTATAAACTCGTATTCTTCGATCCGATCTAAGTGTATAAACAAAATCTTAACTCGTCCGTAAAGAGTATGTTACCCCAGTCGCGTATATTCCAGTTTACGTGTTCTCTTGCAAATGTTAGACGTGCTATACAATGTTCCCTTGTAAGTCTCGAGGCAGTGGCAGCTACTCTGGCCCAAATTCTAGACTGTCTTAAAATATGCCTAACAGTTTCTGAAGATACACGTACATTTCGAGTCTCAGCTAAGTCATCTTGAAGTTGACTTGCAGTCACATGTCTTCGACGCAAAGCCTGAAGGACTAAAAATCTATTGTGCACATCGTAGTTTCTCTTGGCCGACCGGTTACAGCTCGTTTTTTATAAAGACCAGTCTCTCGGTACCTTACTACCACCGACAGATTTAAACCCACTAAATTTGACACATATCTCTGACTCCTTCCGTCTTCAATGAGGGAAATTATTCTAACCACTTCACCTCTGCTTATTTTTAAATTTATATTGTCACGACCTTCCATACTCAATATTTAATACGAATTTTGATATTAAATGTAAATTGTATACCTTTTACAAACGTAAAATAAAGAATGATAATATAAAAACCAGACAAAATAACAATTCACATTTTTTTTCTTCAACAGTAAGCTGTATTTACAAATTTCTTTTTAATATTTATTCTAGCCCTAATATCCTTAAGGGCCAAAAAGAAATAATTTAAATTAACCAAATGCTGTCAGAAATATTTGTAATTTTATAAGTGATGCTATACTTTTTTGGCGAAGTATATTTGCGAAAGCATATACATAAATAAAATACTAATGTAAAAAATGTAGGTATTCTTAAAAGATCATCAATTTTGGTTTGTTTCTGGTCAATATATTAAGTATTTTTTTTACTTACTCTTGCATCACCTTTACAATTATAAAAAATAATAAGTCACTTAATTTTAGGTAATCATCAATAAATTACCTTACAGTTTTAGTTGGTTCTAGTTCATCGTCACTCTCATTATCAGAAACAATGGACACGTGTTCGTTTTCTTTAAAATTACCAGAACGAGGGAAGCACTTTTTAGTTTACAAGTTCTAGTATAGAGAGCCAGTATGGTAAATAACGTTGTAATTGTAGATAACTTGGTTAATAATTTAGATGACCATTTATTTGGAACACAACAGTACACTTTTATATAACATTACTTATTCTAATCGTAGTTTGTACTTATGTAAAGTTGCTATAAGACAACCTCATAATTACCAATGCGTGATACATTAACTTCCCATCTTGACGTTAAAATTAGTTCTGATCTCGAGATAATTATTGTTGTCTCTTTTATAATAGACCATGCATATATCAGCAGTTTACTTCTTAGTGTGTCAAGTTTGTTTTAACGACCTACGATAACCGTATGTCTTGATTGGCAATTTTGATGACTTACAAATTCTAATTCGAGGCTATTTTATGAATGTCCTCGATTCAAATTATTAAGCATATTTTATATAAACAAAATGCGAAACTATGTTACACGTTTCCTTTTCAACATATTCTTTATGTGAATTATAATATTTTAGGGATAATACCACACCAGGGATGTCAACTGCAAAGTGTATCTATAATTTTATTAATTTCGAGAACGCATTTGATAGAGTCCCACATGGAAAACTAATGGATATACTAAAAGCATTAGGACTCGATGGTAAGAATATAAGACTGATTTCAAGCTTATATCTCTAACAAAAAGTAATAGTGCGATTAGAAAATAAACTGTCACAGATCTTCACAGTTGAGAAAGGAGTTAGACTGGGTTGCATATTGTCACCGGCTATATTTACAGGAAAACTCCTTTAGAGAGGCCTTGGACGAATCAGAAAATAGAATTGCTGTAAATATCCAACTTATAAACAATATTAGATATGCAGACGATACAGTGTTGTTGGCAGATAGTGCGCAAGGGCTTCAAAGTGCTAAAACTAAATTGCAAGAAGACAAGAATAATGACCATTAGTGAAAACACCAACATAAACGTCCAAATTACAATAGTTGATACACCGTGAGAAAGAGTCGAACAAATATGCTATTTGGGCTGCAATATTAAGGATACTTAAGATCACAGCTACAAAATTAAAATTCGTATTAAAAAAGCCAGAAGCCCTTTCAAAAGCCTTAGGCTAAAAAAAGACAAAGAAATTATTATCACTGTAAAGAACAGAAAATTGGCTTAATTCGGCCACATAATGCAAAATAATAAATACCGACTTCTACAGTTGATTCTACAAGGTAAAGTTGACGGTAAGAGAGGCCCTGGACGTAGATTTATATCCTGGCTGGCCAATCTTACGAAGTGGACTGGTCTAACATCAACTAGTCTATTTCAGAATACATTATAATGCGCTCCCTAACTTTCGCGTGATTGGTTGGGGGGTGGGTCCCACCAACCAATTTATTAGAAATTAAAATTTATTTTTCTTTTGACATTATGTAGGTAAAATTAAATTCTGACATTGTGTTTATTTAATTTTGATATGGATCTGATATGGACTGCCTTTAGACCAGCTATGATGTATGGTACTGAATGTAGGGCAGTAAAAAAGGGAATGAACAGAAATTACATGTTTCTGAAAAACCATAATCTCATACAAAAAGCGGAGAGGTACTTAGTCCCTGGAAGAGAACAGAAAAGTTTAGAGGAAAATATTTAGAAAAGCCGATTCCACATAGAGAAAGCTAATAAGAATAATAATGGTAATGAATGTTTTAGAAATAAAAATAATAAGAAGAACCTCTATCTTAATAATCTTAATAAAATAATCTTAATAAAAAATTACCTAAACAAAAAAATTAAAACAATATCTATATATCTAATAAAAAAAAAGCATCACTAGCATATCAAAATTAAATAAACACAATGTCTGAATTTAATTTTACCTACATAATGTCAAAAGAAAAATAAATTTTAATTTCTTATAAAACTGTACTAGTCAGCTTAATCCTAAAATGTGAATATCATCCGCTTTGTACAAATACCACAATATATTGCTAATAAATTGTTTAGCGATAAACTGTGCCACAATACCTCAATTTTATTGTAATTTTAATAAACATGAAACCCGCCAATTTTTAAATTGGGACCCACCCACCAACCAATCACGCGAAAGTTAGGGAGCGCATTATAATGTAGTCTATCTATTTCGAGCTGCTGAGAATAGAATAAGATGGGTTAATGTGATCGCCAACATTTCTGGAATATAGGCACAATTAGAAGAAGATGTTGCGTTGTCATAAATAAGAAAATTTTGCTTTTTTGATGTTACATTTTTCAGATGTCAAATTTATACAGCCCATCTAATGATATCTCTGGTCATCCAGGCGCCAGGCTGTTTGTTGTAGGGAGATTATCAACATGAAAATTTTTAAAATATCGAGGATTTTTACTTTTGGCAATCACCAAAGGTTTTTCATTGTCTTCTATTAAATTTGCACACAATAATACGGCCAGCCTTTCCTTAAGAGATTTACCTTCAGTACATTTTTCATTACAAAATTTTAAAGTTTTACTTGGTAAAGCTTAATAATACAGACCAGTCTCGTCAGCGTTATAAATTTGTTCAGTTAAATAGCCACTTAAATGAACTGGCAGTTTTCATTGAAACTTTGAAACGTCGTCAAGGTTAACATTTGCAGCTTCTGCAAAAATTGCTCTAAATCGAATGTGTTTTTATGTCTTAAGCAAAACTTATTAAGCCAACCATTTGAAGATTTAAAATTTAAATAGAGTTCCTTCGTCGCCTCTAAAGCTCTTTTTTTTATTGTCGATTTAGATAATTTAATGTTTTTAGTTCTCACTTTACAATTTAATAATAATTGTTAATAATTATATTTTTTACTAGTTAAAATAAAAAAAGGTCGTAGAGAAAGTAAAGTTTTCTACTCGCATGTAATGCCTATTACTCACTCTGATGAATTACGACACTCGCTTTCGCTCGTGTCGCAAACTTCATCATCGTTAGTAATAGCGATCATTACATGCTCGTGGAATAATATACTATTGTAGCTACATATATTTTTTGTTATTTATATTATACAAATTCCACCTACCTATTGAATTTTTTGTTAGAACATTTTTGGTGGCTCGACTAACTTTTCATAAACAGATAGTGGCACAGTGTTAAGAAAGTTTAGACACTCCTGGTATAGTAAAATGCAGTTATCAGAAGGTTCTCACAGTAAACAATATTAAAAAGAAATTATACAATTTAATGCACTTGCAGTAAAGAGGTATTTTTTATTATAATTATATCTAAAATAGATTTGAATAACTATTTTGAGCACTGCTGAATAATGTTTGTATAATGTGTACTAAATATTATTAATTTGTGCTCCTAATTAGTTCTTTGCTATTTGCCAATTAGTTGATTACTAATAATTGGGGCGAATAATCGTTGCCTTTGGTGTTTCATTATGGGGTTAAACCGATTTTGTTTGTAAGTGGCTGTTAATATGCGGTATTTTTAAGTTTCTATATTATTTATCTGGCGTTTTCAGCTAATAATATTATATAAACAACAATAAAAAGTGGTTTATACATATAGAGGGTAACAGATTTGGTGAATAAGTGAAATTTTTTTCAACATAATCCGACTGTTGACTAGTAAAGACGTGCTATCATACGATATACGAAGTAACATCGGTATTTGTAGGTTATTTGGTCCTCATTATTAATTATACGTATATTAGTTTCTGTTTAAAAGGAAAACTACTAAAGGTATATTTTGCTTTTTTGAATATTTCTGCCTCGGACCAACGTCCAGGAAAACAGCCCCTCCACCAGCGGCAAGCGGCTGCCGAATGGTAATTTTAATAAAGATAATCGAGTCAATGTTCTTGTTGAGGATATCATTGTACATGAAGATATTAATATGAGTTCATGTATAAACAATAAAAATAATAATCAATTAAATGAATTATCTGGTACCGATCCACTCAACAAAAACTTGGAATCCGACAAAATCTCATGTTATGATAAACAACGTTTATTAAATGAATTAACAAATAGATTTAAACGAAACCATAGATAGATGGTATGACGTTTGTCGCTATTCTTATAAAAAAATAATAGTAAGTAAAAAATAATAGTAGTAAAATAATAATAACATCTTCAAAAAAGTATTTCCTAATAATGTAATAATGTAATGATGGTATGCAAGTATGTGCAGCAGAAGTTTTCGTTTCAAGAACTTATCCATTAATTGTGTTTCTGTGTATTGTCCTCCAAATGTTTCAATTACTGTACACAATTTTTCCAATTTTCTTAAAAGCATAAATGGTACATCAATAATTGGAGGAGATTTTAATGCGCACCATGACCTATGGGGCTCATATAAAGTCAATCAATCTGGGAAAATATGGTAAATGCATTAAATAAAAATAATCTGGTAATTTTAAATGATGGGTCACCCACAAAAATATCTCGGTTGGGTCAAAATTCCTCTGTCGATTTAACATTAGTATCTCCGGATATCGCTGATAAAACTAATTGGACGGTGGTAACAGATACTCTTGGATCGGATTATTTTCTCATTCTTATGAAATTTAATAAAGTCTGTTTGGGTGCTATGTGTTCAACGCCTGTTGTAAAAACCGTACTCTGTTATATAAATATATTAATTCAGTTATGCAATGTTTTCATTGTCTCCGATACACCATTCCAGCTCACAGTGTAGGGGAGAAAGGTGTAGAAATTGTGGGTCAGAAAATAAATATGTGTGCGAAGCATGCAATATTTTTTGTGTTTATTGCAAAAATAATAGTCCCAATTCCACTTATAAGCAGTGTCCAGAATTTAAGAAGCAAACTAGAAGCAAGAAAGCTATGTCTAATTTGAATATATCTTTCAAATATGCTATTAATGCTAAATGAACTAGCACATACTGGCAGTCAGACAATCCTTAGGATCTCCTGACCAAACAACACTTCCAACGAAAAATGATAAACAAAATAAACGGCCCTTGTGAGGACCGCACAACTAGACCAATCGGACCTATAGTTCGAATTTGCCACATAAACATAGAAGGCATAAGCTATGCAAAAAGCCAGGTTTTATCAAAACTATTAAAAGATGACAACATTGACTTAGTTGCTATACAGGAAACCCACTGCGAAACAGAGGAGCAACTACAAAAAAAGGGGCAAAATTCCGGGATATGAACTATTAGGCGCAACTTACCACCGAACATATGGCACAGCTACATATGTCAAAGAAGATATTGAAAATGCCTCGCTAATCTCTACTTCCACTGATGACTGTATTTATAATGTGGTCACAAAAATCGCTAGCATTACCGTGTCCAACATTTACAAGCCACCTGCTACTCACTGGCCAGTCCAAACAATTCCAGTATAGCCTCACCCTGCTGTATATGTTGGAGATTACAATAGCCATCATGAACAGTGGAAGTACAAAAATAGTGATGCAAATGGGAATGCTTTAATAAAATGGACAGAAGACGAACGCCTATACCTTTTGTTTGATGCCAAAGATCGACCAACTTTCAGATCTGCGGCATGGAGGCGGGAATACAACCCCGACCTATGCTTCGTCTCGACCGACAACAAAGACTTACCTTTAGGGGCTTCACGAAGAGTTCTAACTGATTTCCCACACAGCCAACATCGACCAGTAATAATAGAAGTAGGGACGCAAATCCCTTTAATTAGTTCTATCCCACGTCCAAGATGGAATTTTAAAAAGGCCAACTGGACTTACTTCTCTGTGGATCTAGATAAATGTCTAGGATGGATTACACCGAATATCAAAAACTACCACAGATTTGTTGGTGCCGTGCTAAGTGTAGCCAAAAACACATACCGAGAGGATATCGCAAAGAATATGTTCCTGGCTGGTCGGAAAATAGCGAGAAATTATATCAGAGCTTTCTTGAAACTGGCGACCAAGAAATAGCGGATGAACTACTGTACAGCCTAGACGCCGCTAGAAGACAAAATTGGACCGAAACAGTAGAAAGTCTAAACTTCCAAAAATCAAGCAGACAGGCATGGTCATTACTAAGAAAATTAGGGAGTGGTGTTCGTAAGAAACGCCAAGAGGCAGCCGTAAAGCCAGATGCCATAGCATCACATATAGTGAAAACATCCAGAGCACCAAAGGATAAAGCACACACTATCTACGTAAAGAGAGAACTTAAAACTTTAAAACATGTAGCCACAGAAACGGAGCATTCCCTCCCCTTCACCAGCGAAGACATATCAGAGGCTCTAAAAGATGTTAAGCCAGCAAAAGCACCAGGATTTGATAATATTCACCCTGAATTCCTACTTAATTGTGGCAAGTATACAAATGTTTGGTTGGCTCGATTTTTCACAGACATCATGGAAACTGGAAATATCCCACAAGAACTAAAGCGCTCTAAGATAATAGCCATACCAAAGCCAGGCAAACCCGCTGACAACCCAAAAAACTACAGACCAATTGCGCTTCTCTCTTCTATCTATCTGCTACCTGCTACATCGAAGCGGGTTTCCAAAGAAGACTTAAAACTTCAGCGGCATTTATTGATCTCTCGGCAGCGTACGATACAGTATGGAGAGAGGGCCTTATATACAAAATTCTCCGTGCAATTCCCTGTAAACAAATAGCACGTTTAATAGATAGCATGCTTAACGACCGAATGTTTCAAGTAGTGATGGGCACAGATATCAGCCCACCAAAGAAACTTAAGAATGGCCTACCACAGGGGTCAGTGCTCTCTCCATTACTATTTAGCTTATATTTAGCAGATATGCCAGAAACACAATCAAGAAAGTTCGGATACGCCGATGACTGGGCCCTCACTACACGATGCAGAACACTATAAACATCTGAAGAAGTTCTGACGGCAGACTTATATATATTGAGCAAATATTTTCGCAAGTGGCGGCTTCAACCAAATGCATCCAAAATAGAAGTAAGTTGCTTTCACCTAAACAATAAACTTGCTGGAAAGGAACTTAACATACGCTTTGAAAATACCACACTTTCCCATAACAAAACACCGAAGTACCTGGGCGTAACACTAGACAGAACGCTATCATTTAAAGAGCATTTAACAAAATCTGCCTAAAAGTTAAGTACAAGAAATAACATTATACAGAAGCTCTGCGGTACCACCTGGGGAGCATTGGCTTCCACTCTCCGCTCTACTGCTTTAGCCCTTGTTTTCTCGACCGCTGAATATTGTGCCCCAGTTTGGCTACACAGTCCACACGTAAAAAAGGTCGACACTCAGCTGCACAGCACTATGAGGATGATGATAGCTGGTACAATTAAATCAACTCCCACCCAATGGCTTCCAGTACTAAGTCACATTCCACCTCCACATTTACGACGAGTTGATGCACTTACACGTGAATACAAAAAGATCATGAACAATATAAACCTGCCGATCCACCAAGATACCGAGGATGCACGAAATACCCGTCTACGTTCTAGAAAACCACCAATGAAAACGGCAAGAATGATACATGAGGAGTTCAACATCACGAATGCATGGTCCCAAGAATTGAATGCATGGCAAAATAACATGCCCTGTATTACCCACAAGCCACCAGGTTTTGATCTTCCACGTAAAACATGGTCCACTCTAAACAGGATCCGAACCAGACATGGCAGATGTGCATACATGCTACATAAATGGGGAAAGAATCTGTCTCCCCAATGTGACTGTGGGAAGGACCAAACGATCGACCACATTATTGAAGAGTGTCCCTCAAGATCCTATAACGGTAGCCCTGAAGACTTCCTGTTTGCAACTTCAGAGTCAATTGATTATGTTAATATACTTGATGTTTGTTTGTTATTATTTAAAGTTTGTCATATACCTATATTACTAGTGTTTGTAATTTTGTTCTTAATGTGTTGTAATTGCCATACGATAAATAAATAAATAAATATCTTTCAAAGAAGCTGAAAACATTATCAGCCTATTCAACAATCCAGCCTATTCTAGCCTCATAAAAAAAATTTGCTCCATTAATTGATTCAGCTACAGAATTTTCTGCTTTAAAAACTTTCACAGCACAACATCATGACCATAATACTTCTTTTTAATCAAACGTTAGTTCAACATATGATCAACTATCTTCTCCTAAATCCTTGCAAAAAAAAAAGAAAAACTAGTGATTGTTCTCCCAATTTTCCGCTCATTAGACGAGAGTATAATACTAACTTTTGTGCAGGACCGGTCTTCCAGTTTGGAAAAGAGTCGCAAAATAATTTATTTTACAACACTTAAACATCAATAATTGATGTTTAAGTGATACTTAATTATTATATACCATGCTAACAAGTTTATTTCACCAATTTTCACAGAATTCTTTATCAAATAGTAGTTTAAATTTTGAAGATATAGAGGTTGAAAATAAAATTAAAAACATTATTTATAATATATTTAAAACCTAACAAAACAAAGAAAACCTCAAAGATGTCCTTTAAACACAATCTTAAGACTATTCAGTGGAACGCTAGATCTCTTAAAGCCAACAAAATTTATTTTTACCAAATTTTAACCCGGCGCCAGTGTAGTGGGGTATGACATACCTCAGTGAGTTTAAAATTAGTGCCAATATTTTTATCGGTAAATTAGGGCGACAGACATATCAGTACCTTTCGTTAGAACCGTGAAGGAAGTCTCGCAGTTGTTGATTTACTTTAGAAGTGAACGCACGCATCGATGTTTTGATCCAAACATCGTTGGGGTATCATATACCCCACCACACAGGTAAGTTAATATATTTATGGTATTATTGTTTGAGTTGGGCAATCACTTGGGGAATCAATGGAGGAGATATGCTAATAAATAAATTAAGGAAACTATTCAATCTATGTTTGCAGCAAAGAGAGGTGCTACAACCATCTTTTGCATAAAAAAGGAGATAGAACGGACCTAGAAAATTATTGACCTATTAGCCTGTTGAACCACATATACAAGCTCTTCACTAGGGTAGTGACATCAAGATTTTAGAAAAAATTAGATTTCTACCAACCGAGAGAGCAGGCAGGATTCCGCTCAAATTATGGTACCAATGATCACCTCCACACAGTAAAAACACTCCTTGAAAAATCTATAGAATATAACAAACCTCTTGTTCTCACTTTCATAGATTTTGATAAAGCGTTTGACACGATCGAAATAGATAGCCTTATAGAAGCAATGAATGACAGCACGATTAACCATAGGTATAGTGAGCTTATTTATAATATTTACAAAAATGCCACTATGACTGTTAAAATAGACAATAAAACCCGACCAATAAAAATAAATCGTGGAATAAGGCAAGGAGATACATTGTCGCCGAAATTATTCATAACGGCATTAGAATATGCCTTTAAGATGATCAATTGGGACCACAGAGGAGTAACGGTAGACGGCGAAAAGCTTAACCATCTCCGTTTCGCAGATGACATTATCGTTATCACAGATAATTTAGGAGAAGCTACAGATATGATAAACGAATTGGATGTTGCATGTTCGAAGGTGGACCTGAGAATGAACTTGACCAAAACTAAGTTTATGACAAATTTGTTCCCCAATAACCATTTGACTATTCAAGACAAAGTGGTAGAACTGGTGGAGAAATATACGTATTTGGGTCATGAAATAAGAATCAGCAGGGATAACCAAACATGTGAGATCCAAAGACGAATTACTTTAACATGGGCAGCCTTTGGAAAACTGCGAGACACACTTAGGGCCCACATACCAATCAGCCTCAAAAGAAAAGTGTTTGACCCATACGTATTACCGGTCATGACCTATGGGGCGGAAACTATGACTTTAACCAAGACCACGGCTTCGAAACTGAGAGTGGTACAGAGACGAATGGAACGGTCTATGCTGGGAGTGACGTTGAGGGACCGAATAAGAAACGAAGATCTGCGAAGAAGGACGAGTATTACTGATGTTGTGGAACGCATAGCGGAACTAAAATGGAACTGGGCAGGCCATGTAGCGAGAATGCACGATTCACGATGGACGAGCAAAATTACACATTGCAGGAGAAGAGCAGACAAATGCAGTAGAAGAAGACCACCTACACGTTGGGACGACGACATCAGGCGTATCACTAAAAATTGGCAACAAAGAGCACCAAATCGTGAGAAATGGAGGAGTTTAAGGGAGGCCTATGTCCAGCAGTGGACGTGATAAATAGAGGCTGGATGATGATGATGATGATGGGCAATCACAGTTTTATATAATTTAAGCTTTATGGGACGATTCTCAAGACGATGATGTAGTAATTGGATCTGTAAGCGAGAACGAATCCGACAATGAAGACAACAGTCGCCACAACTCTGACAACAAGGAAGATGCTATTGATTTAGAGCAGTCGGTAGCTGATATAGAAATCGAAAATAAACTTTTGGGGGCAAAGACAGGAGAGTCAAAAGAAACATTACGTAGGGAAGTACGGCACTAAATGGTCTTTAACATGCTTTCCTATAAATGTAAGGACTTTTGACACCTAGTATGATGGATGATGTCATATCCAGGACTAATATAAAAATAAGAATAAAGTCCAATTGCTACGATGAAAAATATGAGTATGCAGTTCGCGAAACCAATGCAAATGAAATAAGAGCATTGTTTGGAATATTGTAAATGGCTGAACCGGAAAAAGCTTATTTAGAGAGACGATGTCTCTTTACAACGATTTATCTTTTTTCAGTCTTATCTACGTTTTGACAATATAGAAAATCGAGAAGAACGAAAAAACTCAATAAAATGACTGCAATAAGAGCAATTTTCGAAAAATTTGTGCAAAATAGCTAAGACGTCTATAAGCCAAGCGAATACCTAACTGTTGTTGAAAAGCTGGAGGCAATTAGAGGCCGCTGTGGTTTTCGCCAGTAAATACCGAAAAAGCCTGCACGATACGAATTACAAAAATAACCTTTGGTTGATGCAAAATCATATTATGTTTTGAAGAGATCCTTCAATTGAGCAATAAACCTAGCCACATAGTTCTCCGACTTGTAACTCCGATATCTGATGCTGATGCTGAAGCTTTTAAAAGAACATCAACTGACGTCTACTAGAACTGTAAGAAAAAACAAAAGGCAAATACCTGAAAGTTTTATAATATCTAGAAACAGTCCAGTATATTCCTTAAAATTCGGATTTCCAAAGAGTATAACGTTAGTTTCACATGTACCAAAAAAGGAAAAGTAGTTCTTCTAATGTCAACTTTACACCACACTTATGATATTGACGATAATACTGGCGAAAGTAAGGAACCAGAAATAATTTCTTTTTATAACGCTACAAAATGTGGGGTAGATGTGACAGATGAATTGTCGGCTTGATACGATGTTTCACGAAATAGCAAAAGGTTGCCCATTACAATTTTTTATACGATACTCAACTGTGCAAGTATGAATGCTAGAGTAATTCATCAACAAAATACTGGCGATTTTAAGTCAAAACGAAGGAAATTTTTGAAATTATTAGCAATACAGTTACTAACAGAATACAAACAAATTCGGTCTACCAACTTAAGGCATCCGAGAAATTTACAAGTCCATCCTGAAGGAACTATAAAAAATGATGAAGTGCAATCAGGTAAAGGAATAAAAGTAGCCAAAAGATGTAATGTTTGCCCGAGGAAAAATGACAGAAAGACCTTTTATAATTGTGTGATTTGTAAAAAAGCTATATGTTTATAGCATTCAGTGGTGCATTGTGTTTCTTGCTATTTAGCTAAAAACCATTAAAATGTATTCTGTATGTTATGTTTTTTTCAAACTTTCATTTTTTTACTATACTCTGTTTTTTAACCAGGAGGAGTAAACCAAAAAGACAGATTCACACCCAAGCAAGTTACTAGAAAAGTCACCAAATACATCTTCTTTGTCTGTTGATTATCTCGTCTTTGCGGTAATCGAGTAATCAATATCGGACAACCTTCCACGTCAATTCTGAATTAACTTTGTTTATTTATGTTTGAATAATGTTTTTCAATTCAATTATAGATCTCTGGTAGTTGAGTCTATGGTATTTAATTATAATTTAGAGAACATTTTGATCCGGAGAGTCAATAATGTTACAGATCTAAGTATGGTTTTTCACAGAAAGTTGTCTTTTAATTTGCAAATAGATCTTATATGCAACAAAGCTATGCAAATGTAGCTATCAAAAAGTTCGAGAGTTCAAAGATTTCTGAAATACTCTTCTTTTAAACTGCCTATACCATATTCTTATTCTGATGTGATCAATTTCTTGAATCTAGGTTTTTTCTCTTACCAGAAGAGTTAACTTTGACTTTGATCATTATTTTTAAGCTTGATAATCCAATCTCCTGAATTGCTTCAGCCAATTTGTTTTACATATGCCTTCTCATTCATTGCTTCAGAATTCTTTTTCGTGTTTCCCATCACAGAATAACTTATGGTTCAAATATAGGTGTTGTCCTACTTTTCATGCATAGTAATCAGTTACCTCATTAGATAGATTTGTTTAACTTATGTAATAATATCTTTAGGTTATATTTAGCACTAAAATATAAAAAGATACTTTATATAAATAAGTGTGTACCTGAAATTTCTTTAATGCTAGATTCTTGTTTAATTTTGACAGTGAGTTTGTCCCATTTATTATCAATAAATAAAATTAACCAAAAAAATACTTGATTTCTGTGAGATAATCAACAAATTCAATCTATTATGTTACATTGTAGAATAATTTTGCAGTTTCCTTGTGATGATCTACAACCAGGAAGAACAAAACCAACTATACCAATACAATCAAACTAAAACACAACAATACTTTACTAATGTTCTTTTATTGTGATGAAAATAAAATGAAAATACTTCTTAACCAGTATACACTAAATTTAAAAGATAGTTGCCATTTTTCTTATGATAATTAGATATAAATAACATACATTTATAAATTTATAAACACTTTAAACTATATTTAGTATAAATATTATCTTAAAAAATATCACATTAAATACTATTCACCTACCAAAAAGTTCAAGTTATTACAAACAACTTAAAGAGTCAGAAATCGATTTATATACTAGAGGAAAATAATATTCTGTGCATAATATAATATATTCGGAATGTATGTAAAAATAAAAATTTAATAATTGTATTAGTCTTCCAAAATATCCTCCCCATTTATTTCTTGGTGAGGTTCATGAACAATTACACCATTTTGAATTTCTTCATTTAATTTTTTTAGCAAAAACTAAATCTCAGATATTTGGGCAAGAAAGTTTTGTTTTTAGTCAGCAGCCCAATGTATAAATCATTCTTTGAATAATTTCACCAAAAAAATAACTATGTAAGACATTGATAATACAGACAATAAATCAATCATCCTAAACAGTAAGATCATCAATCTATAGTTGTTATGCTATGCAATATTTGCTGCAATGAATCTGCTTATATGTAAAGTAAAAAATGTTATTTTTTTCCCTTTCTTCCCTTTCCATGTTCTTATATCTGTTGAACCAAAATACTTGACAATATTCCAGTAGAGTATATAATTAAAAACTTAAAATTTATTTTATTTAATAACTTACTTTATAAGATCATTAATTATCATTATTAATGAGATCATTAATTATTAATTAAAGATCATTATTATTTTATTTAATAACTTTCTTTATGAGATCATTAATTGGTATACTCATCATCAAACATACTAAGTATAATATCTATAAATGAGAACAGTGAAATGTAAGTACATAATACTTAAAATGAAGATATTTGTACACTGGTATGTTTCCAAAAACATGTAACGCAAAGGCTGTTGTACTTATGTTTTTAAATGGGAAAAATATTTTGATCAAACCAGAAGGATACTATTACAATCATTTCTTATGTAGCTCATAAATCTTAGTTACAAAAACTATTTAGTAGGAACATTAATATACCCGATTATAAAAATGAAAACTATAAAATGGTATAGATAATTTTACTATATAATTGCAGCTAACTCATATTTACTTACTTCAAATTGATTTGCTGCAAGAATTTATATAATAATGAACGACACATATTTTGGAAGATCTGAGCGGTTGTTAATTTCACTTAAATTGGGCATTTCATTCTTGAAAAAGAAGCTGTGTACTATTTATCTTACAGATGTTTTAACTCTTTCATCTAATGTTGCAAGAATAGAAAGTCGACCGTCAATATGTTTAGGACATCTTACTGTTCCAGTCTGCTTATATGCTTTAATTGTTCGGTGAATAAATGCATTCGCAACACCTAAAATTAGCACATTACTTTATTAAGTCTTGATTTTAACAACTATTCTGCAAAACTAACCTGCTGTCTGTTTTATTTTTGTTACCGTAGCTATTACTTTCATTCCAGAACTATCAATTTTCATTATTTGTTTGTACATGTGTATACATTGTTTCTCATTTGATGATAAATGACTTAAATCTACTCCGCGTTTTTAATGTGGAGAAGAATAATTACCACTAGTACTTAAAATTAAATTAAATTAAAACGTAACAGAGCAAGACCACCTACACGTCTGGCTGGTAATATCAGGTATATCACCAAAAATTGGCAACAAAGAGCACAAAATCGTAAAGCATGGATGAATTAAAGGGAGGCCTATAGCAGTGGACGTGATAAATGAAGACTGGATGATGATGATGATTTCAGGTAGAGTTAATGGATAATGGATTTTGGGAACAGCTATGACCTTGAAAATGCCACAAACAATATAACTAAATATCTCTTATCTTACTCAGACTCCTTAAAGTCTTTTACAATATTTTAGAATCGAAGATATGTAATTAGCGAAGATATGTAATATGTCATAGTTGTTCCCAAAATCCATTACCTCTAAGTATAATACTTTTTTACCTATCTTCAAGTTTTACGCGTTTGTGCTGATTTTGGATCATTTGCTGACTTCTGATACCTTCATATAATTTGGATTTTGCTTCCGTATCTTGTTCTTCTGTCGAGACACGGACATTCAGAACGGCTACTTTTGTATACTGTTTTTTAGCTGTAATTTGCATTCACTATCAAAAACTGAACTAAAACAAATGAGATATTTTTTTAACATTTAATTTATTAATAAGCCTACTCTAAATATTGTCCTATATCCTATAAAAAAATACTTGCTGTCAAGCAAAATTCATATTTTTTGACAAACCTCTTTTATATAACCAAAACCAATTATTAGTATTCGGCATATACATTTTATATTCTGAACTATGCAGACCTTTTGTAAGTACTAATTCTTTATATTTTACATTGTAATAGTTGCTAATTTTCCTTGTTAATACAAACCATCCGTATCGAGTTCAACGTCAAATATAAAAAGAGAGGAATTTTCAATTATAAATTTCTTATATCCCGAGGCTCTATACACATCGTATACCAAAATAGACAATGCAGCGTTTGCCAGCACATATTTGATGTTCTTCATTAATCATAAGGGTTTATCTGCGTTTTGCTCGTATATTTCAAAGCCTGCCGTGATAGTCAAGAGTGATAGTACAAACGTAATTAAGCGCCATTTAGATTTAATGGTCTTTTAATATTTACATGGGGATCCCTGGTAAAGTCGTGGATTTCAGTAACTGCCACACGTTTTAATTTGTAATGCCTTTATGATACAACTGCATCTCCGGAAGTTAACAATAGTTAGTGTTGTATCTAAATGTAAGCCCTTGATTTACGTAAAATGTATTACCTAATACTAAGTCAATAAAGACATAAAAAATATGTACCTTGTATATTATATAATTATATATCATGTAATATATATATATATATATATATATATATATATATATATATATATATATATATATATATATATATATATATATATATACATAAGTTATGATTTTTAAGGATGCAGTCAATTTATTTGGCCCACAAGACAAAGAAAACTCTTTGACTTACTGTCAAGCTTTCGAATTTTATTTAATTCTTTTTCAAGACATCTATAAAAAGAAATATAAATTAACTAGTTAAAAATGTTAATTGTCTTACTTACTAGTCGTGAGATTACAGTTATTAATATTGTACTCTACAAAACAAACCATTATATATTAAAATTTTTTTATTAAAAATAACTATATTGTCACTACATATGTCATTGTCATGGTTTGATTAATAAACATATATGAATGAAAATACAGTTATTTTATGTGGAAAGCAAAAAAAGTAACAATAGTTTTTATTATAATTTATTTAATTGTATCTATAAAAAATGTCTATAAAAAAAAATAAAATATTAACATTAAAAATTCATATGTGCTTAAGCCAAACTGCTGACTGAATTAGTTTTTATTTTTTATAGACAATTAAATAAATTATAATAAAAACTATTGTTACTGGTTTTGCTTTCCACATAAAATAACTGTATTTTCATTCATATATGTCCATTACTCAAACCATGACAATGACATATGTAGTAACAATATAGTTATTTTTAATAAAAAAAATTTAATATATTTATAATGGTTTGTTTTGTAGAGTACAATATTAATAACTGTAATCTCACGACTAGTAAGTAAGACAATAAACAATTTTAACTAGTTAATTTATATTTCTTTTATAGAAAGAAGTCCATTACTCAAACCATGACAATGACATATGTAGTAACAATATAGTTATTTTTAATAAAAAAATTTTAATATATTTATAATGGTTTGTTTTGTAGAGTACAATATTAATAACTGTAATCTCACGACTAGTAAGTAAGACAATTAACAATTTTAACTAGTTAATTTATATTTCTTTTTATAGATGTCTTGAAAAAGAATTAAATAAAATTCGAAAGCTTGATAGTAAGTCAAAGAGTTTTCTTTGTCTTGTGGGCCAAATAAACTGACTGCATCCTCAAAAATCATAACTTTTATTTAAATCAACAGTCAAGAATACCACCATCTTATATATATATATATATATATATATATATATATATATATATATATATATATTATATATATATATATATATATATAATATATATATATATATATATATTTATATATATATATATATATATAAGATGGTGGTATTCTTACTATATATATATATATATATATAGTAAGAAAAAAAATTTTTACCAATTTACCTTTAGATTTAATCATAAGTAATGTTGAAAAACATTGGAATGAGATTTCGCAACATACTAATATTGACTTATTACATGTTAAAACACTTATATAACCCCTTCTGTGGCTCAGTGGTAAGGGCGCCTACCTTTGAAACCAAAGGTCGTGAGTTCGAATCTCACCTGGGTGGAAATTTTCGTTTATTAAAAATTAATAAACGAAAATAAATTCTATCCTTGTGCGATCGGTACTCACCGGAGGGACCGCAGACGTTCGGATACAATTCGCGTTTCTTAGCAAAGACAATGACGTCGACTTTGCTAAGTATCAAGACAAATACTCTACACACACACACACACTACACACCTGACTGTAAAAATTCACTGTACTGTGCCAATGACCGTTAGTTGTCGACGCATTAAACTCGACGACGCAAAAAAAAACACTTATCAACTTTATTTTTGATTGCAATATTTTTATATTTAATGGTGTCTTTTATAAACAAATTTTTGGTAGTCCTATGGGATCTTGTCTTTGACCCATTCTAAGTAGCTATGTCATGGATGATGTTATCAGTGATTGTATCAACAATTGCACTTTTTTCATTCCGTTTATAAAAGGATATGTAGATGATTTAGTTTTGGCACTTCCTAAACACAAAATTCTTGAAACAGTCAACATTTTCAACAATCATAATCAACATATACAATTTACAGTTGAGGAAGAGGTAGATAATTCTCTACCATTCCTTGACATAAGAATTGTAAGAAATACAGACAATATGTCGAAAACCAGATGGTTCAGAAAACCCATATGTAGTAATAGATTTATAAGCTATTACTCTCATCATCCAAACAACCTAAAAATTAACCTTATAACAGGGTTAAAAGAACGTGTTTCAAAGCTTTCTCATCCAGATTATCTACAAGAAGATCTTCAATTGTTAAAAAATATTTTACGTTAAAACTCTTATCCTCCAGATAGGTTACACAGGATGCTTTTTTCTAATATTAATAATATAAATAACTTAACACCATTTTTTGCTAAATCTCAGAATATTGTATCCAACAATCAGAACATCTGTTATCATTCACTACCAGTTATACCATCATTAACACCTAAATTAATACAAGCACTAAAAGTTATTGACAATATAAAAATAGCAACAAAGAACATTAAAGCCATTTCATCTTTATATTTCAAAACTAAGTATCCTATAGACAAATTAGATAGATCAAATGTAATATACAGAATTAGTTATACTCAATGTGAATCTGAGTATGTTGGTGAGACCGGAAGAAATCTTTCAAATCACATTATTTCTAGCAAAAATGATTGCAGAATTAAGAAACCATCTTGTGCTTTGGCAGAGCATGTAATCGACAAAGACCATATTATGGATTTTGATAATATTAAAACTTTATGTAGTGAAAGTAATAAATTCAAAAGAACTTTTTTGGAAACGGTTTGTATTAGCAAAAGTGATGATAATTTAAAGAAAAGGTCAGATATTTAAAATCTAAGCAAAATTTATAATTATATTATTTCTATGTAGTTTATATATGAATCCAGTAAAATATCACATTTCGATTTAATTTTCCATGTATTTGTTACATTTTTTTCTAGCATCTATCAATGGTGAATAAATCTTCTTCTTTTTTGTTACTAACCAAAAAAGAATTTTTAAGCAAAATTTTAACAAACAAAGTTCCACGTTGTTCTCCGAGTGCAGAGGTTCCCTCTCACCCGGCTCTGGAACCCAATTGGCCATGTGTTACCTATAGTCAAATTTAATTTAATATTGAACATCACAGTTATTTTATAACACAATGTACAACATTTCATAACTAAATGTAATTTAAAGGGTTTTTACCCTAATATTTTGGTGGCTCAGGCATTATGACCTAGTATTTTCGATTTTAATAACCTGATGATGGACTGTGTGGTCCGAAAACGTTTGTTTTATTGATGTGGCCCTTTTAAGGGTTTTTTAAATAAATATACCCATTTACAAAGATTAACCTCTTTTTGTTATACGTGGTATACAGCCAGCTACAGGAATTTTTCCTTGTGGATTTAGGTAACAAATAGCCCTTATTGACTCCAACCCATCCAAAACAGTTATATACATATATATATATATATATATATATATATATATATATATATATGTATATATATATATATATATATATATATATGTATATATATATATATATATATATATGTATATATATATATATATATATATATATATATATATGTATATATATATTTTATATATATATATAATATATATATATATATATACATATATATATATATATATATATATATATGTATATATATATATATATATATATATATATATATATATATATATATATATGTATATATATATTTTATATATATAATATATATATATTTTATATATATATATATAATATATATGTATATATATATATATATATATTTATATATACAATGCGAGTGAGATTAAAATCTCACTGTAAATAAGGATATCGTTCATGGAGAAATAAAAAATGAAAATCCTATTTCAATCTTTTAATAGAAAACATTTCGTGCAGTATTTCGGCACTTCTTTCGTTCTAATAATTTTAAAGTCATATAAAGATGTCGAACAATGTTAAATACATGTTTTTATGTGTTATAAAATACATTTAAAAAAATACTATAAAAAAAACAGTAAAAACCACATTTAGGGTTTTTTTTTTAATTTACACAAAGATCAAAAATCACAGAAATGTCACAATATGTTAACAAGAATAGTATAATATAATACAATACTTCTTGACGTTTGTATAAATTTAAAAAAAAAAACTTAACCTTCATCTCTAGAGTGTCTCTAGAGTGACCGAATCCGAAACGAAGAAATACGCTGTAGAACAAAATCAACAAACGCCATCAAAAAAATCATATTACTAAATTTGAATTGAGCAGAACACGTCTCCAGACGCAAGAGTGGAGACCAAGACAAAAAGCACTACGAAGCAGAGAACGCTCACCAACCAGATGGACTGACCACCTGAAGGGTACTAGCAGTAACTGGATGCAAGTCGCACATGACAGAGGGAAAGAGCTGAGGAAGACCTATGACCAGCAGTGCACGAATACAGTTTAATGATTATGCGATTATAATAAATTAATACAAAAGATTTAGTTCTGGTGGTACACAAGTCTGGGGTTTCTAAGCTTTGTTGTGATTCTTGGAAAGCAGTTTACGTCGGCCAAATTGGCAGGAGAATAGAGATCCGCATTTTAGAATATCCAAAATTAAATACAAAAACACAGACATTTGCAAAACTAACTCTGCTTTCTCCAAACATATTCTGTCAACAACCACTCCGTTTGCTTTCTAGATGTTAAACACACACGTGCAAAAGAGTAATATATTGGATATTCTGGAATCTTATAAAATTGCTTAAACTAAATCAACTGATATTAAAATAGTTTTGGAAAAACAGCATTGCAATCAAAGCCTTACATTTCCATCAAGATAAACTTCTAATACGATAGTTTAACTGAACTTACCTTAGTTGATTCTCGACCCAATTTGTGATGGCATTAGGTGAGTTTAACTTTTAATATTCTTTAATTTAACGTATGTTGACTTAAGCAATGCTTTCTATTACATTGCCTGACTGGTTTTTGTTTTAGGACTCATTATAAGTATACACACCCATTATGTCCATCTTCGAATGCACTTTACATTACCTCACCTCATTTAAACTTCGGAAGAAAAACTTCCTATAACTCTGCTATTGTTTTCCCTTTACCAGTCTCTTGTTAAATTTAAACTTTAGGTTGGTGGCTTAACTAAGTTTAAAACTAATTTTTTTTAAAAAAACCATATACTTACTTAAAAATATATACTTAAAAACAAGATTCGACACAAATACGAAAAAGATCTTGAAAATATCCAATTTGATTTTAGAAATGCTATGGGAACCATGGAGGCACTTTTTGCGCTTACTACAAAAATGCCGTGGCCAAATAAAAGATGTATTTGCATGTTTCGTGAACTTTCGTGGACAAAAAGACGTTCGATAAAGTACAGCATGTAAAATTATTGCAAATACTGAAAAATATCAAAATAGATGACAAGGATATTCGTGTCATTAAAAATTTGTACTGGAATCAAACTGCTATCGTAAAAATTGGAGATAACTACACCTGTGAAATCTCTATACAACGAGGAGTCAGAGAAGGTTGTATTTTGTCGCAAACAATTGTTCAATGTTTACTCGGACCACTTATTTAAAAAGGTACTTAAGAGACAACCATATGAAATAAAAATAAACGGGGACCTACTTAATGTGATTAGATATGCAGACGATATAGTAATTCTATCAGATAATATTAATTCATATTTATTCATTCATTCGTGATCAAGCAGAATTCAAATTCTGCTTGATCGTATTCACGAGGAAGGAGAGGAAATGTGCAATAAAATAAACTCAAACAAAACCAAATTTTTATTGTTTAGTGTGACCAAGTTGAGAAAGTTCACAAAATGACATATAAGGGAACTGTAATAACGGACCAACTAGATCCAGACATAGAAATAATACGTAGAATAGCAATTACCAAAAATACTTTTAATAAAATAAGGTCATTTCTTTGCAATAACCATCTCAGTTTAGAACAAAGACGAAGAATGGGTAAGTACTATTTATAGTTCATCCGTACATTTGTATAGTGCAGAAGTGTGGACGGTAAAAGTATCGATCATGAAATTGAACCATTGGAAATGTGGGTTTATAGATGAACGCTTAAGATACCTTGGATAGTAAGGAAAGCTAATGAAGAAGTACTAAGGGGCGTCGACAAAGATAGAGAACTGCTAAAGAATGTTAAACATCGAAAAATGTCTTATCTGGGACATATAGGAGGTGAAAGTCGATATAAAATATTACAACTGATCCTTAAAAACAAAATATAGGGTCGTAAAGGTGTAAGAAGAAAACAAGTTTCTTGGTTAAAAAACATTCGTGAATGGACTCAGATACCAAATGCAAATTGTTCGATATTGCAGAAGATCAAGAAGTCTTCGCAATGGTGATCGCCAACGTCGGATAATTCTGATACGGCACAAGAAGAAGAAGATCGCTAAATAGTTTCTATGTCGATTGATGGTATTTGCGACTATACTGACACATGTCACAAATTCTGGTCCTATCCTCTCTCAACAAAATGATACCCAGAAGAGAGCGATTGAACTTAAGTCCTTTTTAACCCGGGATAGGTCCCGTTAAGATACGTTACGCCATAGGTCCCGTGTAGAGATTTTTTCTCACTTTGTAAAAAAAATTACAGTTAGCATAAAAATGCTATTTTCAGGTCTAATTAAATATATTTTTTTTCTTTATAATTAAAATTGTCTGATTACAAAATGTAAACCATACAGCTAATTCTAACCACGTTTGACAGACAAATAAGTATAAGTATAAAATAAAATAAGTATAAAATCAATAATGGCCTTATAAAATTGAACTATGTAGGCTAGTTTTCGAGGGTCAAAAGTTAAAGTCAAAAATAAACAATATTATATTAAGCACAATGTATTAGAGTTGTAATATAAGTAACAGTAATTTAGATTTTACATTAATTTAGATTTTACAAATTAATTATTTATTCAGATGCATCACTCTCAGGAATCAGAATGCAATCACTACACACTAATGTTATTTTGCCAGTGTGTTCTTTGCATATTGCTTTTGTGCAAGAACTACACGAGTGTTGTGTGTATCTATTTTTCTTGGCAGGACAATATGAGCACTTTATTTTGTTCTTTGAAGTTGTCGGTTGTGAAACTGGATTGATCCTGATCTGTAGAATATCCCGAATTTTTTGCTTTAGGCTAATGGAAAAAGTTGAAATTGAAGACCGTTTTTCTATATGTGGTTTTATCAACTGTTTTGCTAAGTTTAAAATAAAAGTTCTTCTTTCTAACAAGGTGTTAGTATTACTCCCATAAATTATTTGGCCATTTACAGTAGCGATGTTAAGAAGTGTACAAAATAGAGTAAATGGCCATCTGTTACTAATTCTGGTTACATTGTTTTCTGACTTCATCCTATCTACAACATCCACGCCTCCTTTAGCTAAATTATAAAATGTTATCATCTCTGGCTTGTTCTCACTACACTCTATATCAATTGAATCGTCATCGTGCATCGTTGATAACATTAGTACATAATTTTTTTTTTGGGTATATAAGACTATAGTGCAGTGATTTTCATTCTGGCCATATGCAAACATGCTGCTATGAACTGGTCGACCTTTTACAGTGAGCAAGTCTAAAGGTAAACCCCTTTATTTTTTCTTATTGTGCCTACAACAGTAAGTCTGTGGTTTACAAACAGATCATTTGCCAAAGGAATAGATGTAAAATAATTGTCCATTGTAATATTTCGACCAGTATTATCAATGGGTTTTATTAGTCTTTTTACAACGCTCGATGCATCATTTGACAGTACGTAGGGGCCTTCTGGTTGTTTTCTATCGTACATCTCCATACTGTTGACACAAAATGTTCGTGCATCAACCACCGCATAGATTTTAATGCCATACTTCTGAGGTTTATTTGCTATATATTGACGAAAACGGCACTTACCACGAAAACCTTCCAACATCTCGTCGATTGTGACGTATTAACCTGGAGTATAATATTGAGAACATTTATTTTCAAAGTTTTCAAATAGCTCTCTAATAGGAGCTAAATTATCAACAGCTCTCCTTTCTGGTCTGGTTTGACGATCATCAAAACGAATACCTCTCACAAGGACATGGAAGCGCTTCTGTGTCATAGTGGTAGCAAAATATACAGGTGCTGTTCCATCGTTCGTCCACAATTCATGAGTGCTCAAATGCTGCCCCTTTTTTATTCCAGCCAAATATAGAAGCCCAATAAACGCACATATTTCATGGAAATCTGTTGCCGGACAATATTTTTCCAGTTTATATGATTTCCGCATAACCGCAAGTTGTTTATTTGTATGTCGTACGATATTTTCTAGAGTACTATCAGGAAAAAAAAGTTTCCAACAGTCCAGTATAGTATAACACTTTGATGCCACTGATTTTACACCTGGAAGTTGAATAACAATATTTTGTCTTTTTGTTTTTGTTACAGGTTTTGTCATTTTATGTTTTAACCAAACTGTTCCATCTTTGCCAATAAATTGATAAAATTTTGAGGGAACTGTAGTTATTGCTATAGGTTCGTCACTTGCGTCACATAATTTAAAATTCTCATCGTTTTCTGACTGCTCCGTGTCCGTCTCATGAATGCTATGTACAGAAGAAGCGTCATTTTTTGAGTCAGAATATTCTGATATCGGTTCTGCTTCTACTTCTTCGTACCACATTAAAAGTTGATTCCTGGTTTTAATGTCGAAAATATCCATTCTGGAAAAAAAATAAATTTATTTATACTAGAAGCAAATATTATATTGAAAACAAATAACAGATCCATAAAACAACAAATAAATAAATAAAAAGTATGTTAATAATATCTAATAATAATTGTTAATATTAGGCATTCTTAGAAATATTACTTAAAATCTTATCTATTTTACTCTTCAATCAGCTTTTTGTGACAAATCGTTTACTGAACAAATTTACGTACGCAAAGAGTCCCATGTAGAGATTTTTTCTCACCGTCCGTCACCCACTAGATATCGATAGGCACTAAACAATAACGGTCGTGTTCCTAGTTCCTACCACTCAAAATGTTACAAGCCGAATCCAAGAGACGTACCTGAGGCATTGCTGAAGGCCCAAGACGTTAAAAAAATTATTATCAAAATTATAGCATAAAATAGTAAAAACTGAGATTTTTTTCTCACCACGGGACCGATCGCGGGTTAATAATCATTTTCGATGGTGTTAACTTACTTTGCCAATTTCCTTTAATTATACTCCGTAAGTAATATCTTGCAGAGAGAACTTACTTTTATAGACCTGACAAAGGTTTTCGATCGCATCCAAGTCGAAGACGTCCTACACCTACTGTATAAAAGAAACATACCAATCAATATTATACAAACCATTAAAAACATCAACCTCCAAAATCGAATACAGGCAAAGATAAATGGAAAACTAGCACAGTGTATATCAGTACAAAGCGGAGTCGGACAGGGTGACTCGTTGAGCCCACTTCTCTTTATTATAATAATGGACGAAATAATACAGGTAGTACGTAAAGCTCATGGCTACAGAATGCGGAACAAAAAAATCCAAATATTACGTTATGTAGACGACACCGCATTAATCGCCGAGACAGAAGACGAGCTCTAAAGATTAACACATATCTTCTATACAACAGCTAAGAAATACAATAAAATAATATCAGCAGAAAAAACCAAATGTATGACAACATCTAAACACCCACTACGGTGTAAAATCGAATTTCATGGGAAAACAATAAAGCATGAAGCAAGGTTTAGATATTTGGGAATAGATATAACTAGTTACGGAGATGTTGAAGAAGAAGTACAACAAAACCTAAAAGCAAGTAAAGCGGCGGGTTCTCCTAATAACACAATCTGGAAGAATAAACACCTAAGACAAGATACAAAAACAAGAATCTATAAAGCAGCAATTAGACCTATATTAACATACACGGCGGAGACAAGACCTGACACATATAAAATGACACGACTTCTAGAAACAACAGAGATGAAATACTCCGACGAATATCAGGGAGAATTGGATAGGGAGAGAAGCGAAAACATAAGAAGATCATGCAATATAGTAACATAAATGGATGGGTTACAAAACAAAAACAGGAGTGGAACGAACATATCCGTAGAATGGCAGAGGATAGAATAGTACGAATAGCACAAGATAAGTCACCAAATGGACGAAGAAGTATTGGCAGACCAAGAAAAAGATGGTGCGATAATTTAGGAGGCTAATATTGAAGAAGAAACAGGCTTTAAAGCCTACATACTGGAAGGAAGAAGAAGAAGAAGAAGTTATACCTTACAGTAGTTTTTTACACTAAATAATTTTCTGTGCGTCAAGTTATTTCTTATTTAAAGTTGTGTATTCTTGTGCATTTCAGATTTAGATTCTCCTAGATTGATAGTTGGTGACGACAGAGATGTTGACACGCGTCCTGTGTGTTAAAGAATAAAAATTGTTTTGATAATTTGCTGTTTTACTTAAAGTTAATAATTATATTATTTTATAAACCCTATTAGAGAGATACTTTTCATTGTGAACAATAAATATTTCCAAACGTATTGTAGAGATTAGAATTTCGTAAACCTAAATTACGAAACTTTTATGAACATCTAAGAAATATTTTTTTGTTGCGACAACTGAAATATATTTACTTATTGGTATTAAAAAAAACTAAAATATATTCTAAATTAAACATAAAACCACCAAAAGCCCACATAGCCTATTTACGTTAGATGTGATCTACAAATACATAACACAGCTTATCATAAATAACGCAGTAGACATTGGCAAACCGTCAAATGCTGTTATAGAACATCCATACCATTTGTGTAATATGGCCCCAATGACGATAATCTATCACCCATGAGAACTAGCCCCATTATTGTACAATTGGAGAATTGATTTCAAACGATGCTTTTATTTGTAATTTATGGTTATTTAGCACTAGTGAAAATTAAAAGCAGACAACGTGTATTATTACTCCATGTGTGAAATGTATGGGCCACAGTGGGAAAACGTGTAATAGAAAAATGAAAATATTTAAAAAGTAAGTTATGGGCATACAAAGTGTTTAAAATATCTAAACTTATATAAAAAATTTATTTTAAATCCTTTATAAAAGGTATATAATAAAATGCCCAACCGGGCTATCACAAATATATTACAAAACGTTTTCGGATTGTTAAATCCATCATCAGTGTAAACCTGAAAGTAAATAACCACTTTAATTAAAAAGAGCGTTGAATTTAAAATGTTGACTAAGGTTAAAGAACATTGTGGTTAATACTTACGAGGTATGCATACTATGAGCCACCAAAATATATTGGTCAAAACCATTTAAATGATATAAATTTACAGTTGCTTTACATTATATGTGGTTACAAATTATGATGTTTAAGTTACCGTTGGAATTAGTAACATGGCGACGTATGACCCTACATAGGTAAAATGGTCCTGAGACGAAGTGTCTTCGAAGACCTGTTGATAACAACTGATCAGAATGACATTGTTGCTATGTTAGAACGGATGTTGTGTCAGAGCAGTCATTGTAACTTACGCTAGTTGTCTAAAAATGACAGATGTCAGCATTATTTAAACTTGAAAAGATTAAAATTATAATAATGTAACAGTATCAACCATCAATGTTGTAGTTTGTAATGTGAATTAATCATATGGGTATATTGGAAACATTAAAAAAATTGGTTTTTAAAAATTAATGTGGGTAAACTGGAGTTTATGAAATCTTGTAGGATCAATAGGCAACCAACTATACATGTGTATGGATTTATTTGTTCTAAGCTAAAAAATTGTATCTAAAGGCCCTGTATGTTGTGTAACATTTGGTACCTAGAAAATGGTAAAAAAAGGCACATGTAGGAAGATGGGTCCTATAAGATTTATTAATGAGGAATGTTGTAGTAAAAAGTGTATTTAGATCTGTAGTTGAGCTGAAATTTAAATATGACAAGAATGTGATTGTGGTGTGATGTTCATGTAGTACTTAACTTAAAACTTAAGCAAGGAGGGCCCTCCATGTCAAAAAACAACATTTGGCACCTGGTAAAAATAAAAGATTTTTCAAGTTATAAGTACATGAACATGAATTGCTGGTTATGTGTGAAAATTAAAGATGGTATATTGTTTTTGTGTGTGGACACGTATGCCAGATCAACAGAAAACTGATGGCTGAAAGGTGGTTTGGTATGGTATTGTTGATACATTGCTCAAATTCAAACTCAAGAAAAAACAAAAGGCCCTATATGATAACAGGAACATTTGGTGCATGAGAAATATAAAATAAAAAAGGATGAGTTATAAATTTGAGTTTAGGTAGGTATATGAGTTTAATAGGCTTTTGGGGTGTATTGTGAGAATATGTGAAATTGTAAGAGTAGTTATGTTTAAGTTGGATCTGTCAATTTACTAAAGATGTGTGATATTTAATTGTTATTGTGAAGAGAAAGGTGGAAAAACTACAAGAGGCTGAAGACCCCAGAGACCCGAAAACCAAACCCTGAGGGAGAGTGGATGGGTAAAAGGAGTTATAATAGAAAAGAAAAATGCAGTAAGAAAAGGTGAAGATATGTGGTTGAGTAGGTGAAGGTGTATGTTAATGAAAAATTGTTTTTGGAGAGGGAGTGGAATAATCTGCTCTGAGTTTATTTTGTTGAAAAGGAGCATGGAGAATGTTGGGTGCCTAGACAGAAGTGAGGAGTTGGATATATTGAACAAAGTTAGAGAGGGCTAAGGACGATTAGTGGGTGATAAGAGAAGGACAAAAATTTAAATACTAATGAAGAAGTAAAGTTGGAAAGTGGGTTATGAAAATAGTTGACGGTGGAGTGGAAGAAAATCTCGATTGAATGAGACATGGCGATTGACACAATTTGGACTTTTCTTTTTTTCTTTAATGATTTCTAGGTCTTCATATAGGTCTAGTTCGAGAAAGTTTTTTTGTGGGATATTATGAATAAGTGAGACATCTTCTGGAATATTGAGAGTGCGGTTGGGTTCTTTAAGATGTTGAGAGAAAGTGGAAGTATCTTCTCTTTTTATGTGCTCTAAAGAGCGTGAAGACAACGATCTACATGTTCTTCCTATGTAGGTGGCATCACAATCAGAACAATTTAATTTATAAACACCACTACGGTTCATATAATTGATGGGGTTTTTGGAATTGGATATATACTGACCCATGTTATTAGGTACTTTACAAGAAACATGAATATTTTCAACCGAACGTTTGATTAGATTTCTAATATCTCCAGAAAGACTCTCATGATGATAAGGAAGTGAAACATAATTGGGTTTGGTGGTAGGATCCCCGGGAAACGCAGCCTCCTGCAAGTTCCTACGACGTTTTCTATAGATGAGTTTATTGATGATGTTATGATCATAACCGTTGTTGACTGCTATTTGTCTGATAATATTTAGTTCTTTTGTGTAGTTTGAATGAGAAAGTAAAATGGTTTCCAGGCGATGGATGTAACTGTGAAAAGCTGCATATTTATGAGACATGGGGTGGTTAGATGAGAAGGATATTACATGGCAGTCATATAGATACTGAAGTCGAAGTGGTCATTTAATCTGGTAATGGTGAGATCGAGAAAATTGATTGACATGGAAAATTCTAGTTCCATGGTGAACTTGATATTGGGATGAATTTGATTAATTTTAGACAGTAATAGTTCACATCGGTCGAACTATTAAGAAGCGCCGCAAACAAGATCAAAATTGCCATGTTAATAGCCAACGTTCGCAACGGACAGGGCACTTGAAGAAGAAGAAGAATAGGTCAGCTGAATTGGAGTTACCTGAAATGAAGACTAAACAGTCATCAACATAACGAAACCAATGGAGTATTTCAGGATTTTTCATAATCTGTATGGATTCTAAATGATCCATAAATACATCAGCTAATAGAGGGGAGAGACAGCTACCCATGGCTAAGCCATCAGGTTGTCTATAGTATTTGTTGTTAAAAACAAAAAAATATTGGTCTAAACAAAGTTGTAATAGTTGTAATAACGTGTTGTAATATATTTATGATAGCCCGTTTGGGCATTTTATTATATACCTTTTATAAAGGATTTAAAATAAATTTTTTGTGATATATGGTATACAGCCAGCTACAGGAACTTAGTTTCCCAGTGGATTTTTAAACTTTAAACTGTTGTGTTTCATTTTATCAATCTAAGATAGAATAAAAATTTTATTTTGCTATAGAATGCGGGCACATAAATTTGCAACGCCCTGTACATCAATTTGTAAATATTTGTTATAAGTTAGTTTTAAGCAGTGTGTTTATCCATAATGAGTTTTAACCTGAAGGACTGAAAAACATTAGTTAATACTTATATGTGAATAGATAATTGTCCATCACATTACTTTTCGAACATTTGTACTAATGGTAGTGGTATTTTCTGGAGATTGACCACAGTTTAAAGAAGAAGAAAAAAAAAAGATATCCAGCTTATTGACAGGTGACTATTAGCGAATCCCTATTTTTTTCTGTGCGGTGTTGATCACAAGTGTTTTCCGAATATTGTTATAAAAAGTGTTAAAATGCCAAAATGGTTATCAGAGAAGGATAGTATATCCCGGAAGAGGCGTAAATATGAAAAGTTACAACAGAAATTGGCAAAGTTAAGGGAGGATTTGGAAGAACGTAACCAAGGTATTTATAGGTTATGTTGTATATTCTACACGCTTTTTGGAAAAAAGATATTATATTGGTTGTCTCAATTAGGGTGTCTTTAGGTAGCCCAAAGTAAGGCAGAATAAATAATTAACGCCTTAACAAAAACTAGAGCAGCGGGTACTTTTTAGTAGCCCAGTAAATCTTTATGCTTATTTGACCTATTGATCTGTTATGTTATACATTCTACACGCTTTTTGAAAAAAGATATTATATTGGTTGTCTCAATTAGGGTGCCTTTAGGTAGCCCAAAGTAAGGCAGAATAAATAATTAACGCCTTAACAAAAACTAGAGCAGCGGGTACTTTTTAGTAGCCCAGTAAATCTTTATGATTATTTGACCTATTGATCTGTTATGTTATACATTCTACACGCTTTTTGGAAAAAAGATATTATATTGGTTGTCTCAATTAGGGTGTCTTTAGGTAGCCCAAAGTAAGGCAGAATAAATAATTAACGCCTTAACAAAAACTAGAGCAGCGGGTACTTTTTAGTAGCCCAGTAAATCTTTATGCTTATTTGACCTATTGATCTGTTATGTTATACATTCTACACGCTTTTTGGAAAAAAGATATTATATTGGTTGTCTCAATTAGGGTGTCTTTAGGTAGCCCAAAGTAAGGCAGAATAAATAATTAACGCCTTAACAAAAACTAGAGCAGCGGGTACTTTTTAGTAGCCCAGTAAATCTTTATGATTATTTGACCTATTGATCTGTTATGTTATACATTCTACACGCTTTTTGGAAAAAAGATATTATATTGGTTGTCTCAATTAGAGTGCCTTTAGGTAGCCCAAAGTAAGGCAGAATAAATAATTAACGCCATACAAAAACTAGAGCAGGGGGTACTTTTTAGTAGCCCAGTAAATCTTTATGATTATTTGACCTATTGATCTGTTATGTTATACATTCTACACGCTTTTTGGAAAAAAGATATTATATTCTGTCTCAATTAGGGTGCCTTTAGGTAGCCCAAAGTAAGGCAGAATAAATAATTAACGCCTTAACAAAAACTAGAGCAGCGGGTACTTTTTAGTAGCCCAGTAAATCTTTATGATTATTTGACCTATTAATCTGTTATGTTATACATTCTACACGCTTTTTGGAAAAAAGATATTATATTGACTGTCTCAATTAGGGTGCCTTTAGGTAGCCCAAAGTAAGGCAGAATAAATAATTAACGCCTTAACAAAAACTAGAGCAGGGGGTACTTTTTAGTAGCCCAGTAAATCTTTATGATTATTTGACCTGCTCCCATTTCTCACTTTAAAGTAGCCAAAAGTTTAGAAAAGAAAGATTTTATTTAATCACTTTTGTACATTTTACCTGGTTTTTACTTTACAACCATAACAAGTTTACAAACTTTTTTACCTTCAATACTAAATTCTTTGTTTGGTGTTGTCAAAAATATTAATGTCCTTTTTATTCATTGAATTTTAGATGAGAAGAGGCAAACTAAAGGTCAAAATATTATTATACAAAACCATTGTGGGTAAGATTACAGAAAAATTCCCACCTGCTACAAACTGCGAGAGACTTTGCCCACTTCAGTTAAATCCTAAGATCTTATCTGCAATAAAAGATAAAAGTAAAATTAGGGAAGATAAGTACTTGCAATCTATGCAAACAGTTTTAGCGGCAAGTATTATGGCTCTTTATAAAGAGGTCGAATTAGGATTTAAATGAAAATAGGAGTATCGAAACAAGTGCCAACTCCATAAACCTCAATATAGAGGTGTTTTATAAGATGTCCTTGCACAGAGGTTTTTGCTCAGTTCTTCATTAAATTCAAAATTTAAGAAATTATTAGATGAGCAACCTATAGATAAATATTTATATGGAGAGAATTTGGTTGAAAGGTTGAAAGAGAGCAAGGACACAAAATCAGCAGCCTTTCAGGTCAGCTCTATTATGAAGCCACAAAAATCAAATTTTTACCTTAGGACTGCTCTTCAACGCTAAGCTCCTATTTTAGCTGAACAGCCAACAAGAGTTTTTGCAGAATCTAGCAACTTCAATAAGCAGCGTTTAAACTACAATCCAGCCTCGAACAGACCGAGATTTCGACAAAGCCAGTACCCAAATCGCCTGCAACCAACATCAAGATACAAGCAGTTGAACAGGCAGCAGTACCAGGACCAGAGCAGAATAAAAAAGAGTTCAAGGTCTTATTGAAGGTAAATAAGAAATTAGCAGGTAATGTGGCTAACTATATTGAAAACTGGAAAAAGATTAGGTACTACAGACAACAAAGTTGGGTCCAAGGTTTTAATAATTTATTTAAAACAACGCCCTCTCAAGAGACAGCACCAAAAGTTTTGATAGACCCAAATGAGCCATATGACTTAGCTATAAAACAATTACTAGAGAAAGGAGCTATGTCTCTCTCTTCATATACACAAGGGCAATTTCTTTCTTCATATTTTCTAGTGCCCAAAAAGAATGGGAGTCACAGATTTGTGTTGAATTTAAAACAATTAAACTGCTTTATAGAAGCCCCACATTTTAAGCTGGAAGACTATAGGTCAGTTCTTAAGCTCATTTTCAAGGGTTGTTTTATGGCAAAGATAGATTTAAAAGATGCCTATTTTGCTATATCTGTTCATGAAAATTCTAAAAAAAAAATATTTAAATTTTGAATACAAAAATATTTTGTATCATTTTAAATGCTTACTATTTGGTTTGAATATCTCGCCTTTTATATTTACAAAGACCTTGAAATCAGCTTTAAATAATCTAAGAACGAGAGGTTTTATTTCTGTCATTTTTTGGATGACACTTTAATAATTTCAAAATCATATTTAGAATGTAAAGAAAATATTGCTGAAACATGTTCTATGTTTTCCCGCTTAGGCTTTACTATATATAAAGAAAAACAAAGCATACTTTCACCCATGCAAAGTATAACTTTTCTTGGTTTTACATTTGATTCCAGTGAAATGATATATTTTGCTCCTGCTGGCAAAAAAAATTGTTAATAGAATTCAGACAATCAAAAATAAAAGTACATGTAGGATAAGATCATTTGCAGCTTTAATCGGTCAGTTATTAGCGATTTGTCCTTCAGTTAAATATGAAAATTATACTTAAAAAATTTAGAAAGAGAAAGTGGCTTACTCTTTCTAAAACTAATAGTTATAACACTAAAATGACCATACCTAAATACTTAGAAAACGATTGCAATTGGTGGTTAAATAACATACCAATTAGTAAGCAAAATATAAAACAATCAAACTATATACTTGAAATATTTTGTGAGGCATCTCTTTTAGCCTGGGGGCATGCTGTAATGATAACAAAACTCATGGTTTTTGGAGTTATGAACAGCAGAAACTACATATAAATGCACTTGAGTTACTGGCAGCATATAATAGCGTGAAATCCTTTTGCAAGGGATATAGAAATTGTAACATTTTGATAAGAATAGATAATACAACAGCGATTTCTTGTATTAACAAGATGGGGAGTGTGCAGTACTCTAATCTAAATAGCATTTCTAGAGAACTTTTTCAATATTGTGAAAACAGAAATTTATGAATATTTGCATCTTATATCCGTACAAAAGAAAATATTATTGCTGATTCAGATTCAAGATCTTTAAAAATAGAAACAGAGTATTCTTTAAGTGATAATTGTGTTAATATAATTTTTGAGCAGCTTCATATTCCAGAAATAGATTTGTTTGCCAGACATCTTAACAAAAAATGTGCAAGGTATGTGTCTTTGAAACCTGACCCCGGATCGAAAAAGGTTGATGCATTCACTCTAAATTGGCAGGGATTAAAATTTTATGCTTTTCCACCTTTTGCTATTATTATAGTTAGTTTTAGAAAATATAATATGTGACAAAGCCATAGGATTGTGGTAGTACCAGAATGGCCAAGTCAGCCTTGGTACCCAACCTTTAATAAGCTGGTATCAGGCAAAAAGATAATTTTAGGACCTGATAAAAATTTAATCTTGAACCCTTTTAGGCTTCCATATCCGGGACACCAACATCCTACCCTGGCTCCTGCATGTTTATCAGGCAAGCCTTTTTAAGAAAAGACATTCCTGAGGTTTCCATCCCAATTATGACTGTTTTCAAGAGATGGTGGAGGTATAAGTATAGAAAAAAATATGGACCCTTTTGATTATGAATTATCAAATGTTATTAATTTTATTAAATCTATAGTAGATCAGGATTACACTTATAGTTCTATAAACATTCACAGAGCTGTATTGGCGTTGATAATAGATATTCCAGAAAATCATAAAAACATTTTTAAAAAAATTTTACAAAGGTATATATAACCTCAAACCTTCATTGCCCAAATATCAATTTACTTGAGACCCTCAACCAGTATTAGTTTATTTAGAAACATGATTTCCTCTCACAGGCCTTACCATGAAGGAACTTACTTACAAACTTGTAATTTTAATTGCTCTTACTTCACACAGGTTGCCAACCATATCCCTAATAAAAATTCAAAATATTCTCATTGATGAAGATAAGATTGAGATTCTGATACCAGATAGGATAAAAACTTTATCAAAAAATAAAAATCAACCTGTTTTAAGATTTTCATATTTTAAAGAAAAACCACAGTTGTGTGTAGCATCGAATTTATGCCAGTATTTAGAGATTTCTAAAAACATTCGTCCTCAATTGGAAGACAAGATGTTTATAACTATAAAAAAAAACATATAAAGCAGCATCTACACAGACATTGAGTAGATGGCTAAAAGATATTTTAAAATTATGTAATATAGACACTAATATTTTAAAGGGTATAGTGTTCGGCATGCATCTACCTCAGCAGGGGCTAGGGCTGGATTAAATATAGAAACTATTAGGGAGACGGCAGGATGGACAGAAAATTCTCAAGTATTCAATGTTTTTTATAATAAACCTTTAACAAAAGATTACGGGCTCTTTAGACAAACTGTATTATCTGGTTAGTCCATGTAATTGTATATATATTTTGGTTTTGTTTAATTCTGTTATGAATTTAGTAATTATATGTGTAGGTTATGGTTATGACATAACATTAATTTTCTTATGTCATTAAAAACCGTGATTCGCTCCTAGTCACCTGTCAAGAAGCTGGACATCTTCTTTATTCTTCTTCTTCTTTAAACTGTGGTCAACCTCCAGAAAATACCACTACCATTAGTACAAATGTTCCAAATGTAAGATAGGACATTTATGATTGGTCTTCCTTAACAGGTAAGTCAACCAATCAATTAATTGTTTCCCGGTATTTGTAGATATTATATTTTAAAAGCCTTTGGTTTTGTTTTGCTGGAAATGTCAAAGCCGCCAGGTAGTTATTGTATTTAGAAATCATTAGATAAAACCGTTATCACTTTTAAAGAAAGTTGTTTAGAAGCGATACTTGGGTTTTACTGATGTAAAATAGGAGGCGGGATATAGGAATTTTCTGATTGGTTAGCTAGTTAGGAATGGGGATAAAAGAGAGTGAATGTTTTGAAAGTTTGCAGTAGAAAAGATTATTATGTGATGGTCATCCAAAAGAAGCAGTTAAAGTTTTGTTTAGTCAGTTAACAAGCAAGTGCCAGTGATGTTAATAGTTAGAAGTGGGTGGCTGAAAGGTGGAACGAGAGATAAGTCAAAGTTGAGTTCACAAATTCAAAATCCCTTGAACATTTTTAATAACTTTAACAAACAAATCCAATTAACTTTAGAGATTGAAAATGATTGTTCGATATTATTTCTGGATACCAAATTAATAAGAACTAAACAAAACAAAATATTAATAGATTGGTATCAAAAGCCAACACACTCTGGAATATATTTAAACTTGTTTTGAAATCATCCTACTCATCAAAAGTTTAATACAGTGATTGCAATGAAGAATAGGGTAAGGCATATTGGAGATGATAAATTCGTAAACAGAAACTTAAATTTGCGGTTAAACATCTTTGAAAATAATGGATACCCAAAACATATCCTTAAGAAACTGATATTTAACAAGTATTTAACTCAGACATTTTTGACGGTCACACTGATATCAGAGCAGTAAAAATAATACAATATAAAAACTACCATTATTAAAGTAGTTAGCACCTTCTGTGACTAATTTATTTAAAGAATTTACTAAAATTAAAATTGTCCCATATAATTTATTAGAAAACCGACAAATGTTTTCTAAAGTAAAAGACAAGACACCAACTGTAAATAAAATATTGTTATCTACAAACTGCCTTGTTCGGATTGCCAGAGCTGTTATGTTGGCCAAACTTCTCAATTGCTAAAACAAAGGGTCACATAACACAAAAGTGACTGCACAAAAAAGAAGAATACATGTGCGGCAGTTGACCATCACTTAAAAACTGGGAATCAATTTGACTATTGAATTGTCAGGGTTCTACAGCAAGAAAATAATTACAAAAAAAGATTGTTTTTAGAAATCATATTAATAGAGAAAACTATGAAGTAAATTACAAGGCAGAAACGGGACAGTTGAGCAACATCTACTGTAATATTCTTACATCTCTTAGTAGGTTCAAATAATTTTTCTGTTTACAATAATATTTTAAATCACCCTGTATATTTTTAATGTGTATTTTTATTGTGTTTTAATTGTTTCTTTAATACCCATACCTGGGTATAGACATTGTACAAAATATCGTTCAACTATCTGTCTCACAACAATGTTGTTTGCGTAAGACGGGTTTGTCTAAGGAAACGATAATAGTTCAGGAAATGAAGCTCGAAAATAGTTAAAACCTCGCAATTTTTTCGTCCTGCATGTATCCAATTCAAATTTTAACAGAAGGTATCTATATCGAACCGAAGTGCGCTGAAGGGTTTTAGGGGTGAAAACTACCCCTAATTGTCAAAAATTATAAAATAACATATTAAACCTGAATGTGGGTAAGATTTGCTTTGAATTAGTTAAATAATGATTATTTTATGCTTTTGAATAGAGTCCCATCATATTTCAACCCTTAAAAAGCAACCCTTGTTAGAGATTAATGTAAAAAAATTACTAATTCTAAAAAAATGATTTCGCCTTGGATCGATTTGGATAAAAATTTGGATTTAAGCTCAATTCACCCGCTGCTTTATAGTTTATGTCATGTCGACGAACCCTGATTGTTCTAAGGGGTGAAAACTACCCGTAATTGTCAAAAATTATAAAATAACATATTAAACCTGAATATGGGTAAAATTTGGTTTGAATTATTTAAATAATGATAGTTTCGTGCTTTTGAATAAAGTTCCATCATATTTCAACCCTTAAAAAGCGACCCTTATTAGAGATTAATATGAAAAAATTAGTAATGCGAAGAAAATGATTTCACCTTAGAACGATTTGCATAAAAATTTGGAATTAAGCTCAACTCACCCTCTGCTTTATAGTTTATGTCATGCCGATGAACCCTGATTGTTCTTGGGGGTGAAAACTACCCCTAATTTTCAAAAATTGTAAAATAATATTATAAATCTTAAGATGAGTAAAATTTGGTTTGGATTAGTTAAATAGTGATTTTTTTATACTTTAAAATACAAATTCATACATTTTCAACCCTTAAAAATCAATTGTTATGAGTGCTATAGGTGAAAACAATTTTTGCCAAAATTTTGCAACTTTTCAACTTTTGAAAATCACCCTTTACAACATTGCAGTTTTTATAAACTAATTTATAAGATATAAATTGAAAAAAGTAGAATTAAATACAAAAAAATTTATCAACATAAAAAGGCACCATATATTCTTATACATTTACATAAATAGTTGAAAATATTTACATTTATAGGTAAAACAATTATAATATTAATTTTATTCGTCATCAATTACATCTGCAACGTGATCTATGTCATCCTCATCTCCAATTATTGGTGGACTATTATTGCATCCTTCACCTGAGCGCCCAGAACAAGTAGAGTTAGAGTATAAACCAACTTTTCTGCACCCACATGAAACACCGCATCCTTTTTTGCATTGCCAAAAAATAATTTTCAAAAGTTTATCGAGTGCAGGTTGTTTGTTCATGCGTACTTGTTTGTTCATGCGTACGGGTAATAACAAACCATCTTTGGAATACCATCCATAATCTGTTGCTCTAATATTTTCATTGCCAAGCCATAGACATATGAGCAGATGTTTTATTCTGTTGTATGGGATTTCAAAATAGGAAATCTTAAAATTTCGAATGTATAACGCCCCACTAGCTAATATACCGGTTTTGTAGATTATTATGCTCCGAAATGTACTGTACTATACTAATAGAATTTCCCGGAAAACAATTCACTGGTTTTTTTTTAACGTATTTCCTTTAATTTTTAACGATAGAGTGTTTCTTTGTAACTCAAAAACGATTTGTAGAGGTTTTTAAGAGCTACAAGAATCTGTGAATTAAATCTTTTTGGAACCCTTGGTTTTTAAATAGGGTGAGTTTAAAGAGCTCGAAAAAGATGGTGCTTGATCGTAAATCGATGCTTTAAACGGCTATATCTCGCCAAATATTCATTGTACGACAAATCTAAATGAAGGATAATTTTAGTCATTAAAAAAGCTACAATTTGGTAATTTGTATTGTTTTCATATATTCAGTATTTTCGGGCATATTTAAAAAAAGAAAGGTAAAAAATATGAAATTGTAAATCGTTTCTCGCTTTAAGCTGTACTTTTTCTAACACAAAGCATTTTAAATGGGTCAAACTTCTTGGACGTATTAACAATACATGTACAAAGGGAATTTCAGAAGGGTGAAGATCGATTTTAATTATGCGGGTGGTTAGGGGGTTGTTTTCATCGATTTTTTCGTAAAAAATGAGTTATTAACCTTATTTTCATCACAACTCACTCAATTTTGGAGCTAGAGTCTTTTGTATGATAGGTCTATTTATGCTCTTTAAAAAAGGTTTTGTGAGTTTTCTTCCAAAAATGCATCATTTTCCCGATATTTGATTTTGAATCTTTCAAATTTGGCATTTGAAGAAAATCCCAAAAACATTTTAAAAAATGAATTGTATTTGTCTTTTTAAAAGCTAGAAATTTGTTCTCTACAATTTTTTTGATAAAATGCACCATTTTCGAATTATTCGCGAAAAATCGATTAAAAACGTGGATTTTTTCGTCTAAAAGTTATTACTTTCAATCGCGAATAACTTGAAAAATATCATTTTATAAAAAAAATGTATAGCACATTTTTTGTTTAGAATCACTTTTTTAATCGAAACCTGTAGTTAAAAGTAAAAAAAAATTTCACCCCGGAGATGGGGTGGCAACCACCCCCTAGGCTTTGGCGCACTTTGGTTCGATATAGATTTTGATCCTTAGGCTATTACCTACCTTCTGTTAAATTTCAAGTCAATCCAGGGAGCACGAAAAAATTGCGAGGTGAAATGCTTCATTTCCTGGACTATAACTGGTTTGACAGCATAAATCGTAGATTTATGTGTAGCTTTCAATTTTTATGAGTTCAGAATCCAGCAGCCCGCTGAAGTATTGGATTTTTATAATATAATTATTTGACAATATTTTGTTGGCCAACCACCTACAGCAAAATTGAGCCGAAATACATTATATTCCTATGTTCCGAATTTATTTCGTTCAATCTGTATGTATATATATATATATATATATATATATATATATATATATATATATATATATATATATATCTATATATATATATATATATATATATATCTATATATATATATATATATATATATATATATATATATATATATATATACTCCGATTTAAACGCACCGACGCGACGCAAGAGATTATAGAAACGATTCTATTTTCTGCTCCACCACTATATTTAGTACTTAGACTAAAAAGGAATAAAAAAACAGAAAGGAAAAGCCATTAAATCATCGTCTGCTCTTGATGTGTATATCAAAGTAAGCTGGTAAATCCATATAAGTTTGTGCTAAAGCGACAATTGTGTTGCCACTTTTTGATAAAAGCGTTTTAGTAGTGAATCTCCCCAAGCTCCGACATAAGCGGCAGAGGAGAAAAGAAGTAAGTAAAATTTTTACATACAGAGGGAAACCTAGATGCTGTTAGATGAGAACTGATTGTGAACATAATATGCAAACGCAAAGGTTCTTATTGTATGCAGAAGACCGTCATGAGTTTGTAGAAAGCATATTATTTTTTTCACCGGACACACAAGGAATCTTTAAATTTATAGTCCAATAGTACTTAAATAAATATGAAATGTAATTTAGTATTGTATCATGTATTTTAAATTTGTAATATTAATATTAACGTCCTCTATTATTTTCTTGTACAAAACGTTATTTATAATGATTTTTATTTTGATTAATTTTTTAATAAAAATTTCTCGAGCCACCATTCGAGCATGGTGGCATGCTCGAATTTCTTCTTCTTTACGTGTCATCTCCACGACGGAGGTTGGCAATCGTCATGGCTATTCTGATCTTAGATGCTGCCACTGTGAATAGTTCGATTGATGTGCATCCGTACATTTGCTCAAATTACGCAATCATGAGATTCTTCTCATTTCTACATTTCTCTTTCTCATTATTAATTAAAGTATGTTTTATCTTTGATTATGCATAACATGCCCCAGGTATTGCAGCTTTCTTGTCTTGATGGTTTTCAATATTCACATTCTTTTGTTGATTCTTCTCATGACTTGTGTGTTCTGAGTTGTGTGAGTTGTGTGTTACATGCTCGGCCCAAGATATCTTTAGGATTTTTCTATAAACTTTCATTTCAAATACTTCCAACTTTTTAGTAGTCAACGCGTTAAGTGTCCATGCTTCTATCTCGTAAAGCGGAGTCGAGAAAATATAACGCCTTGCCAGCCTAACTTTTAAGTCTAATGTCATTTATCTTGCACAAAGTACCTTTCTCATTTTCCACAAGGAATCTACGTTCCTGTAGTTGGCTGTATACCATGTATTAAAAATTTTATTAAAAATCCTTTATAATAGGTATATATTTTATAATATATATATATATATATATATATATATATATATATATACCTATTATAAAGGATTTTTAATTAAATCTTTCTCATTTTATTTAAGTTTGTTCGTGCTTTCTCTATTCCAACTTTGATTTCTTTGGAGTAATTGTTTGGATTATTAATTAACGTGCCAAGATAATTGTAGTTTTCAACTTTGTCCAAAGTTTTACCGTTAAATGTCAGGCTTTCATCATTATTTTAGGCTTTTGATATCCTCATAAATTTAGTTTTCTTGATGTTTATTGATAATTCATATTCTTCTCAATACTCTACTATCTTGTTCGTTAGCTATTGGAGGTCTTGAATGTTGTCTGCTGTTATGATAGTATCGTCTGTACATCTAATGTTGTTAATAAGTGTTCAGTTTATCTTTATTCTTAGTGTTTCTTTCTCAAGAGCTCTTTTTATAATTTCTTCAGAGTATGCATTAAATAGTAGTGGTGACAATACACAACTCTCTAGCACTTATCTTTTAATTTCGAACTCTTTTGATGTGTGTTAATTAATGCGTATGTGTGACTGTTTTTTATAATATAGAATTGTTTTAATTCGAGGATCATTATATTGTAATTGTTTTATTTTGAGGACGTCCATTAAGTCTTTGTGGCAGACTTTATCGAAAGCCATGTTATAATCTATATAACAGACATACTATCTTGGTTCACATCCAAGCATCTGTGAATTTGTACGTTGAATGCAAAGAGAGCTTCATGGGTACCTACGCCTCTACGGAATCCAAATAAGGTTTGTTCACTATCCATATAAAGTATTTGGTAAACGTGTTTATGGATAATCTTTAAAAACATTGTAAGTTTGTGAGACATCAGGATTATAATGCAGTGATTGGTGCATTCTCTAGCATCTTTCATTTTTGAGAGACAAATAAATGTTGAGGTCAACCACTCATTGGGTATGTCACCTGACTGATAAATTTCATTAAATAGTTTTAAAAGGACATCCATGTACTCGTTTTCAATTATTTTAAGGATATCAATATACAATTGATCTGGCCCCGGGCTTTTTTCATTTCTGGTATTTTTTAGTGCATACAATATTTCTTTCTGTCTAATTTCTTGCCTCTTGCTCGAATTTACGCCTGTACAAATTAATATATAGATTCCCCCAAAAATATAAATCTAGCGGAGCTGAGTCCAGTAGGCGAGGAGGCTATTTTATTATACCTTATGTTCTAATGACACGTTCACAAAAAATAAAGCTAAATAGTCTCGCTAAATGTATTATGCGAAACACAGCCGTTTTGTTAAAACCAAATTGCGTTTAAATTTATTTTGTTTTTAGTTTAGTTTAGTTTAATTTTTGCAACAAATAATTATATTCTTTATTATACCTATTAACATTCAAATAATCAATAATTGGTGCAATATTTTTGATTAATTTGTTTTTTGCTAATATAAATAAATCATGTAAACATGCAAACATATCAATTACTTATGTGAAAAACATGGATTTTTTAAAAACAAGTCGCAAACAGACATTGTCTGACCTTAAGATTGGTTATTGGTCATCGCTAATGCTAATCAAACAGGAAATGGAAGCCTTTTAAATGATGTTGGTTTATATGAGGGTATGTATCATGGGGATACGGTGTCGCTGAGGTGAATCCACGGAAGGTTGTGGATCGCCTTCAGTCGCTCTGTCTGTAACTATACAAGACAAAAGAAAAAAGGAAGGAAAAAGAAACGCAAAGAAAAGTTTTTGTTTTTATTTAAGAAGTATTGGTCGTCGGTGTCAGTTCGTCACGGTTTCTCCATCTTTAAGAGTATCTCGATGGTTTCTCTACGGACGACGTGTGTGACCAGGCATATATGGATGGAACACACTTCTTGCTTGTTCTAAGTTGCCTGCTCACAATACGCTGTAGAAAAATTTGAATTTCGGAAAAATAAATATTTCGAAAACCGTGTTTGGTACACGTATATAACAGGTTTACAACTTACTGGTCAAACTTTAGAAGGCGTGCTTTGTTGCTGCGCCGCTGAGGCGAAGCAGAAGTACGAACTGACTTTAAACAGGCCACGTGGAGGATACAGCCATGTCCTCAGTTTTAGAAGGCAAATATTTATCACTCCCCTAGAAAATATGTCTATCCCCGATTCTTTTAATATATCACATGACAACACCCTGTATCGTCTGTACCTTTCCAAAGATGGATATAACTGCTCAAATTGTAAAACTATTGGTAACAAAGAAGCAAATTGTCCCCACATAGACTCTATTCTTGTACCACCCATAACCAACACTACCCAAAACCTTTCTCCCAATACATCATCAGTCTTAAACAATTTAACCAAAAATTTAGCAGAGGAAATATCGACACTTTGTATAAACATTGCCAATAAAACCAATCAAGTTAAATGATAAATATCCTTCTCTTTAGACATTATTGAAAATAATGCTCAAACTAACAACACTTTTTATACCTCCTACTCTAAACAAACCTAAGAAAAAAATCAAAAAAAAAAATCAGATAATACTTTCCGCGAAGAACTCACTCTTTCTCTGTAATTAATAAATGATAAAATAGAAAACAGATGGCCCGCATTTATTCTAAATTTTAATGAGATTTGCGATTTCCTAGAAAACACATTACGTGCCCAACATCCCGAATTAATCTCCAAAAATTATTTCAATGAACCTACTAATCGATATTCTTAAGTTCGTTAATTGTTATATGCACAATTTAAAACTAAGAAAGACCATCACCTATTTAAAGAAGAAACTAAACCCCAATAAAATATCTTTATTTGAAAAGTCCAATGAACCGCAATCCCATTCGGAAACCTAATGTCTATCTATCTATATATAGCCCAAAATCTATTCATGTGTTGAATATAGGCCTCTCTCATTTGTCTCCATTTGTCTCTGTCTCCTGTTTGTCATTTCCACATTGGACCTGCGCTTTGCTCAATATCATCTTTCCATCTCATTTGCGGTCGACCTCTTGACTTTTTTGCAGTATATGGTCTCCAGCGGCCAATTTCTTTATTTCATCTTTCATCCTGATATCTTTCATTATGCCCAGCTCATTTCCATTTTAATTTTAATGCATGTTCGACAGCGTCTGTTGTTTCGGCTTTGCATCTTATTCACTCGTTCCTCTTTTTATCTCTCAACGAATTTCCCAACATTTTTCTTTCCATAGTTCTTTGGGTTTTCTTTATTCTATCTAAGTTGCTCTTGGTACACTTACACGTCTGGGCACCATATGTCAGAACAGGTAGGACGCATGCATTAAATACCTTCGTTCTTAATTTTAAAGGTATTTTTTGGTTTTTGCTAGTATATAAGAGTTTTCCGAATGCAGCCCACAACATTCTTAGTCTTCTGGTTATTTCTTTAGTGTGGTTACTTTTGTCTGCTCTGATAGCTTGTTCTAAATAAATATATTCTTGTACGTGTTCTATGTTTGTTCCTTCTTCTTCTCCTTAACGTACCCTGTCAAGTCCCTGTCAAACTGTTTCTGTCTAAATAGTTGCTCAGCTTTCTTTATTCCTGCCCACTCCCTGATATTCTTCAACCAAGAGGCCTGCTTTCTACCGATTCCTCTGCGATCTTCGATTTTACCCATCATAATAAGTTGAAGAATATTATATCGGTCTCCCCTTACTACGTGTCCAAAATGGGCCATCTTTCTACATTTGATGTTATCAAGCAGATCGCGAGCAGCATTTGCTTTTTCAAGGACTGCCACATTTGTCAGCATAGCCGTCCATGGAATTTTTAGTATACGTCTGTGGAGCCACATCTCAAAGGCCTCCAGACGATTAATTGTGGATATTTTTAATGTCCATGCTTCGACACCGTATAAGAGGACTGACCAAATGTAGCATTTAACCATGCGCTTTAGAAGTTGAAGTTGCAAGTTATCATTACAGAAGAATAACCTCATTTTTAAAAATGTCGTGCGGGCTATCTCGATTCTACATTTAATCTCTTGATCTGGATCTAGTTGTTCAGTAATATGGCAACTAAGATATTTAAAACTGGACACTCTTTGAATTAAATGACCATCAACATATAATCGTGCATCTTGATGTGCTAAACGGCTAAACACCATGTGTTTTGTTTATGTTTAGGCCAAAATCTCTTTCCACTTTATCAATGGCATTTAAAAGGCATTGTAATCCATTCATGTCATCACTTAAAATAACTGTATGGTCTTCATATCTGATTGTATTTATCAGAATTCCATTAACTTTCACGCCCCATTCCAAATTATGCAGGGCCTCTTTAAATATTCTATCTGATTACAAATTAAATAACAGTGGGGATAGTATACAACCCTGTCTGACACCTCTTTGTATTTTACATATTTCTGTTGATTTTCCGTTTATGCAAGCTGTAGCTGTTTGACGCCAGTATAACTTTTCTTTGAATCGTATGTTTTGACTATCAATTCCTTTATCTTTTAATATTGTAATTAATTTGTGATGCTGTACTCGATCAAAGGCCTTTTCATAGTCAATAAATACAGCAAAGACGTCTTTCCTTTGATTTCGACATTTCTGCAGTAATACATTTAGTGCAAAGAGGGCGTCCCGAGTTCCCAGTCCATTTCTGAAGCCAAATTGTGTTTCATCCTGATCTTCTTCACATTTATCTCTGATTCTACTGTGGATGATGCGTAGAAATATTTTCAAAGTGTGGCTCATAAGGCTTATCATTCTATAATCGCTACAGTTTTTTCGGACGTTGTTTTTTTGGTAGTGTTATGAATTCGGACTTTAACCAATCTTCAGGAATATCACCAGTCGAATAAACATCATTGAAAAGTTTGACCATATATATATATATATATATATATATATATATATATATATATATATATATATATCATTTTCCCATTCATGTAACACTTAATAAATCTCAATCTCCTAAATTCCCATTAGATCAATCTTGGAAATTGAAGAATGCAAAATGAAACTCCTATCAGATCGACATTCAAAAGAAAATAGAAAATTTTTATTTTCTTCGCGATTTATACGATTATACAATCGTATAAATCGCGTGAACACTTTTAAATACCTTGGCACCACAATCAATGACCAATCGGATCCACAACACGAGATAAAAACCCGAATACAAATGGCAAGACAAGCTTTTGTGAAATTCAGACCGCTCCTATGTAATCAACACCTAAACTTCGAAATACGCTATAGAATGGTCAAGTGCTACATATGGTCCATCTTGCTTTATGGCATGGAAACGTGGACTTTGAAAAAAACATCTATCAACAAACTTGAAGCATTTGAAATGTGGTCATTGAGAAGAATGATGCGCATACCTTGGGTGGATAGAGTTCGAAACGATGACGTCCTTAATAGAGCCGGCGTGGAAAGGAAACTCTTTGAATTAATTAAAAAAAGCAAGATTTTGAGTTGATTTTGAGAAACACAGCTCACTTGCTTGAGAAGCAAGTGAGCTGTGTCACGCCGCCAAGAACAGAATTCTAGTAACGAGATAGTCGCCTACGCACTTTGGTGTATGGCATGTTAAGAAGAAGATAAACTCTGACATTAGGTCCTTAAATAATATCATAACAAAAGCTGTCTTAACTAATACAGGTAAAACTAAACTCTGTAATAGACAACCAGTGCCTTGGTGGACCAGCGAAATCGCAGTGGCTCTATCTATAACAAAACGTGCGTTTAATAAATTTCAAAAGCATAATACGGAAGAAAATTTACTTAATTTTAAAAAACTCAGAGCAAGATCGCATTATCTCATAAAAAAAGTAAAAGAAATACATGGGAAAATTATGTCTCTTCTATAAATTCATCGACCCCTTCAGCTGTCATTTGGTCTAACATTCGTAAACTCACTGGTTCCAACTCTTTTAGACAAATAAAGTCCTTAACTCATGGTCAAACACTAATTTACTTGTAACAAAGCTATTGCAGAAAAATTTTCTGATATTTATCAACAAAATTCTAGCAATAATAATATACCTCAGGAAATGTTAACGCACAATGAAACTATAGAATCCTTTATTATCACTTAAAACGCCTTGGTTGGACCAGATGACATACCACCAATATTTATAAAAAACTTTTTACAGCTAAACTAGTTTTACTAGATTTATTTAATATTTGTTTTCTAAAACATAAATTTCCTGATTTTTTGTCCCAGGCAGTAATAATTTCCATCATCAAGCCAAATAAACCTAGAGATAAACCCACCTCTTACCGCCCCATCTCGCCTACCTGTAGTATTTGTAAAATCATGGAAAAAATTTTAAACCTTCGTGTAGTGCACCTGGAAAATAATAATCTCCTTTCCCCTTATCAAAGTGGCTTTCGAAGAGGTCAGATAGAAGACGTCAGATAACCATGTTACTTTACAAACCCCAAGTAATGAAGCTTTTGCCAACAACCAAAAGCTGATTGCTATTTTTTCTTACATAAGCCAAGCTTTTGAGAGAACTTGGAGACACTGAATTTTGCAAAATCGAAGCGATAACGGAATTTAAGGTAACATACTAGTGTTTGTAAATATTTTTTTAAATAATAGATCAATAGAAATTGGGATAAATGGCCTTAAAAGCTCAAGACAAGAATATTAGGTAATGGAATCCCTCAAGGTTCCATAATAAACATTATGCTTAATTGCTATCAACAGTGTTATTCATGAAATTAGACCACCAATTAAAATCAGTCTTTGTGCAGACGACATCGTGATTTATACTAAATCAAACAATATAGAAACAGCAACTAAAATTTTACAACAAATTTTTAACTCGGATTGAAAATTGGACGTTAAAACTGGGTTTAACTTCTCTACAGAAAAAACACATTTCATAATTTTTAATAAAAACCGATCTCGGTATTCAAAACTACCTTAAAAAAGCTTAACAGTATTCAATCTACAGCTTTGAGAATGGCACTTGGTGCATTTAGAACTAGTCTTACTAGTAGTTTACTAGTTCTAGGAAAAGAGCCACCTCTAAACATAAGGTGACTACAATTATCACTAAACTACATCGCCAAAATTTCAATTCAAAAACAAAATCCTTTTTTCTCTCAAATTTTCTTTCTGCCATCCTTTCTTTAAAAAAACAACAAACTGTATTCCTCTTATAGAAATAATAAAAGTTACAAATTTTAATATGGATCAACTTAGTCTACTGCTAAATAGAAATGCAATCTCTGCTCCATGCACAACCCGCCTATTGACCATTGATCTAACACTAAGAAAGTATCTCAAATCATATACAGATTTCTCGATAATTAAACATCTTTTTGCAGAAATCATATCCCGTTACCCCAACTACTTACAAATATTTACCGATACCTCTAAAACCCCAGATGGACATGCTGCTGCTTACTATCTTCTTCTTCTTCTTCAGATGCAAATCCACTAATGGATGTTAGCGATCACATTTTCCATTCATTCTCTATTTCTTGCAATATGTATCAGAGATTGTATGTCGTTAATCTCTGTCCATTGCCTCATGTTTCGGAGCCAGGACATTTTCTTGCGTCCCATTTCTCTCTTGCCTTCAATTTTACCCTCGATTAAAAGTTGGAGGAACTGGTATTTTTCATTTAGCATGATGTGACCTAGATACGCCGTTTTCCTTTTTTTGATGGTTTCGAAAAGTTGGCGTTCTTGGTTTATTCTTTTAGGGACATCTATATTTGTGATTTTTGCTGTACATGTACATGGTATTTGAAGGATACGGCGATAGAGCCACATTTCGAAAGCTTCTAATCTATTTATATCCTTCGTTTTGAGTGTCCAACCCTCTACGCCATATAGCAATACTGAGCACACGTAACACTTAGTACACCTTAGTCTCAGTTGAAGATCGAACTCTGAACAAGTCAGTACCTTCTTGAATTTTACGAAAGCTTGTCGAGCTTGCTCAATGCGACATTTTACTTCCCTGCCCGATGCCCAGTCTTCAAAACGCCACGAAATTAAATTTACTCACCCTTTCAATAGACTTAGTATTCAGTATTATGGTGGAGTTTTCAAGTGCATCCAAGTTTCTGTAGATGATCATAAATTTGGTTTTTTTGGTATTAATCTGTAATCCCAATCGTATTCCATCGCTTACTGTATTCTCCAATTATAGTGACAAGTTGTTGAAGATCGACTTTGTTGTCACAACTTAAGACACCATCATCAGCATATCGTATGTTGTTGATCAATACTCCATTCACTTTGATTCCCATCTTTGCATCCTCCAAAGACTCTTGAAATATGGCTTCCGAATAAATGTTAAATAAAAGAGGGGAAAGCACACATCCCTGTCGAACGCCCCTTCTTATATGCATGGGTTTGGATAAAGAATTGTCTATTTTTAACTGTGCCGTTTGATGCCAGTACAAGTTTTCAATGCATCTTATGTCTTTTTGGTCTATATCAACTTTCTTGAGGATTTGTATTAACTTGTGGTGTTGGACACGATCAAACGCTTTTTGGTAATCTAAAAAGCATAAAAACACACCCTTCTTCTGATCGTAACAATTTTGGATCAGCACCTGTGTTGCTACTGTTGCTTCTCGTGTTCCTAAACCTTGCCTAAACCCGAACTGGGAGTCACTGATGTGCCATTCACATTTTTTGTATATTCTTTGATGTAGTATTTTTAAGAGTATCTTTAAAGTGTGACTCATCAGGCTAATGAGTCTGTGATTCTGATATCTTTTTGCGTTGACTTTCTTGGGCAGGGGAATAAAGGTAGAGCGTAACCACTGGTAAGGATAGCAGCCAGTTTCATAAATTAAGTTAAATATTTTGTATAGTGCTAAAATTCCCCTTTCATCCAGTAATTTGGGTATTTCTGACGGGATTTCAACTGGTCCAGGTGCCTTATTGTTTTTTGTTTTTAATATTGCCTTTTCTATCTCCTCTTTGGTGATTGAAGGGCCAGTCAGCTAGTCGTCTGTACAAACTTCACTCATGGGTCTTTTGTCGTCGAAGATCTCTTGGATATAATTTTCCCATTTATCACTTTTCTCCTTTTCACCCAGCACTATCTGGTTATCCTGATTAACTATGGTAGTTGGTCTTCGTTTTCTGTATATTCCAGCAGTCTCCATAAGCTGTTTATGTAAATTACGGTCGTCGTGCTGTCGTTGTAAATGTTCTAGATCGATACATTGTTGCTTAAGCCATTCATTTTTTGCTATTCTTATTTTTGCTTTTATTTGCCTGTTAATGTTTTCATGCATATTGCTGTCATATTGGTTATTCTTGTGTCTTCGTCGTTCTTTCATTAGTAATAGCATTTTTTCTGTCATCCATTTTTGCCTCTTGTTATTTCGTTTGTACTCTAAGTTGTTTTTCATGATGTCTGTTACAGCACTTGTAATCGTATTCCATGTTGGTGTTAGATCTTCGGCAATGTTTGTCGTCAATATTTGAATTTGTGCGTTTATTTCATTGCTTATTTCTGCTTGTATCATTGGGTCTTTCAGTTTGTCCAGTGCTATCTGTTGTTGAGTTTCAGGCTTGTTCCTGCATGAAAGAGCGATCTTTATGACGGCCACTGATAGTACGCGGTTAGAAGGGACATCTGCTTCAGGGTATGTGCAAGCTCTTATGACAGTTGTGCTGAATCTACCGTTGATAAGAATCTGCTGCTTATTATACTGCTGAAGAAAACTCCTACATCATACACTTACCTACAAATTGTAGTACACTCACAGGCGAGACCACAGCTATATTAAAAGTCTGAACTTTTTTCAAAACGAGTAACACGATGAAGTGCTTCATCATTACAGATTCACATAATGCATTATTGAAATTAAAGCAAATGTATACAACAAATCCCATTATACAAGCAATAAAAAATTAATTTTTAATTACATAATAACAGCTTTGATTTGGTATCATCGCGCACTGGAATCTGGGGAAATGAAAAAGCAGATTAACTAGCAAGTATAAGCCACAGATGGGTTTCAGAAAGGGTCTGGGAACTAGAGAAGCATTGTTTGGAGTCCATGTTCTGACACAACGATGCCTGGATATGAATCAGGACATATATGCTTGCTTTATAGACTTCAAGAAAGCTTTTGATAGAGTTCAACATGAGAAGCTTTTAAGTATTCTTAAGACTAAAAACATTGATAGTAGAGATCTACAAATTATATCGAATCTGTATCAAAACCAGAAAGCAAGAGTAAGAGTCGAAGGAGAACTGACAGAGGAAGTAAGTATACTTAGAGGAGTTCGACAAGGGTGTATCCTTTCACCACTCTTATTCAACGTCTACAGTGAAGTGATTTTTCAAGAGGCTTTATTGGATATCGTGGAAGGTATTTATGTCAACGGAAATAGCATTAATAATATTAGATATGCCGACGATACTGTCATATTTGCAAGTGACATGGAAGATCTACAGTACATAATACAACATGTATACAATGCATGTGAAAGTTACGGACTGCAAATGAATCTCAAGAAAACGAAATCAATGATATTCTCAAAAAAACCACAAAATGTAAATAACCTGATCATCAATAATACAACGATAGAAAGAGTAAAAACATATAAATATTTAGGAACGTGGCTAACCGAAGATGGAGATCAAGTAAAGGAGATCAGATCTAGAATAGAAATGGCAAGAAACACGTTCATAAAATTGAAGAAATTACTTTGCAACCGTAACCTTAATCTAGAGATTCGCACAAGAATGCTACGTTGTTACGTCTTCTCTACTTTACTATATGGCATGGAAGCGTGGACAATAAAGCAGTCTGAAATCAAAAAATTAAACTCCTTTGAGATGTGGTGCTACAGGAGAATGCATAAAATATCGTGGACTGAAAAAGTAACTAATATAGAGGTGTTACAAAGAATGAAGAAAGAATGTGAAGTCATAAAAACTGTTAAAATTAGAAAGATTCAATATCTGGGACATTTAATGAGGGGTGAGAAGTACGTATTACTGAGGTTGATTATGCAAGGGAAGATACAAGGGAAGAGAAACCCAGGACGACGCAAAATGTCCTGGCTAAGAAATTTGAGAGAGTGGTTCGGCTGCAGCTCATTAGAATTATTCAGAAATGCGGCCAACAAAGTTAAAATAGCGATGATGATTTCCAACCTCCGCTAGGAGAAGGAACCCGAAGAAGAAGATAAGCCGTATTAACTTAGGAGATACTACAAAAATTATAAAATATCCTTATAGTGACATGAAACATCTGATTAAAGATCATTGCAATAACATTTGGCTAAATTACTGTGAAAATTCAGTAACCACAGTAAACCCAATGTGCCAAAGGTGAAGAGCCGCTTGAATAACCACACAAGTAGACGAGATTAGGTAATTATAAACCGTTTAAGAATTAATTGATAAGAGGTTGAATGCTCTAATAAGTGAACTTTGAAAATTAAGGCAATTATATCGAACACAAGTTTAATCAAATCTTGCCCAAGTACTTTCGCTTAATATAGCATCTTCAGGGGCATTTCATCAAATATGAGCTATCCTGCAAGCGTAAAATGTAATAAACGTAGATGGTAACATAAAATTGTACAAACACTACACTAGAACAAGGACAAACAGTTTAAAATTAACAAAAAAAGTTCTACGCTACATTCTTTGGCGGTAACAGGAGAGAGAATGTCTCTATTTGTCCTTGTTCTAGTGTAGTGTTTGTACAATTTTATGTTACCATCTATGTTTATTACATTCTACGCTTGCTGTATAGCCTATATTTGACGAAATGCCCCTGAAGATGCTATATTAAGCGAAAGTACTTGGACAAGATTTGATTAAACTTGTGCTCGATATAGTTGCCTTAATTTTCAAAGTACGTTTAAGAATTGGGCATACTGTTGTCACATACAAATTTTTAATCAGTAAAGATCCACCGCCAATTTGCAGTGACTACTCCACTTCATTGACAGTGAAACACTTCCTGCTTGATTGCCCATGATTCCAAAATCAAAGAAGAATGCATGGAATTGCAGACGACCTCAAATCCATCTTGACAGATAAAAATTTAATCATATATAATTTAACAGAGATAATAATTTAAGAGATTTGAAATTGTATTATAATATTTAATGTATATAATCGTATTAAAACTATTTTGTTTGTCATTCCACTAATAACCCTGCGTGATTAATGTGGTATAAGTGTTTTAAATAAAAAAGAATTCACGATTTATTTAGCCTATAGCAAAATATATGCTTATTTCTTTTTTATGTTAAGAAGATACATTTTATACGTCTTTACTTTTTTCTACACTTTTTACCACGAGTTTTCAAATAAAAGTATTTTCACAATACACTTCGAGAATAAGTGGTTTCTTTGGATTTTATTTTTTTGCAATACCACTTACTTTTTCTAACGCGGATCAAAAACTTGCTAATATCTCGAGACTTCTTATCCAAGATATTCCTTTTTCAACTTTTTACATTTTCTTAATGATAAAACCCATTATAGCCATACGCGTCGACAGTTTGACACAGTTGGGAGAAATAAAAAATATTTCGTCAAGTTTTAGCAGTTTCTATCACGGTAGGTAACTTATCGTGTTAAAAAGGGTAATAAAATGTGAGATGGGAAGTATGGGATGCTGTAACTAGGTCAGTTAAAAGAAACGAATACACTTTGGGGATTTATGTAAACCCGCAAAGACGTTAATAAATAAAATTAAAAACTAAATTCTTTATACACATAAATATTAACAATAGATAAATATTGGGAAATCATATACACACATCAAAATAATCTAGGTGACACCTTTATTGTTAGCTTAAAGTCAATGTTAGCTGCAAACATAGAAATAAATTTACGTTTTTAATCTTTTTTGTTGTTTTATCGATTATTGTATGAACTTGGACGGTAATCCTAATAAGAAAGACTATAAAAATTTAACAAAACTTCAATATGAGTTGTTTGTCTATAAGATATAAAATAAGATTCCTTTACGGGTACCTGATTTTCGATATCTATGTGGATTTTTATTTAGTTTTACAATTGCCAATAATGGAGAGACACCATTTAAATCGTAAAACGCAGTGGCGTGCTATCGGGATGTTTCGAGCTGGCAAAAGTTCTCTGTGGGACTTCTGCCTGCATGCTGAGGTCCTCCACACGAACAGAAGTGTCATTAATCGTTTGTGGTTAAGGTGTCAAGAAAGTGGTGATGCTGCTGAACATCATACAAGAATAACCAACCAGATTGAAATATATTTCATTACCAGATAGCCAAACCATTAGAAATATATTCCATTAAGTAACGTTAAATACTCGAAAACCTGTAGAAGTGCCCGTGTTATCCAGAGCAAATCGCACTAATCTACTTCAATGGGCACCAGAACACGCAAATTGAGTTAGACGTGAGTGGTCCTCTATATTGTTCACAGATAAGTCCCGATTAGGATTTGTACCAAATACATGACAAACAAGAATTTGGAGACGATCTGGCAATGCTAAACAATTGGTCAATGTGCAGGAGGTTCATATATAGCAAAGCGACAGTATAATAGTAGGGGTGACATCAATCTTGGTGGAAAAATCAATCTTGTTTGTCTGGAACTATTTTTAAATTCAACAGACTACCGCAATATTATTCTCCAACCTATTTTCGTACCCTTTGCGCAACAATCTGGTCCCCAATTTCAAGTAATGCACGACAATGCGAGTCCGCATGAACAGAATACCGCAGCAAGACATTGACAATCTGATTATAAGTTTATACAGATGTAAGACAGTAATCAACAACTGTGAAGGTCATATACTTTAGTTACCTAACCTAAAGACTACTTTGTTGGGAGTTGAAGGTCAAAAAATTAGTTTTTTTTTGTTATAACCGTATTTTTACTTATGGAGTTCTCTTTTAATTTTGTTAAGAGTTATTGCAATAATTCTAAGAAAAAATATTTAATTTATATTTAAGACACTTGTTTACAATTTTTTAATAAAAATATTTAAAATAAAGTATTTTAAATCCTTCTGTAATCTGGAATTTGTTTTTGTCCCCTAGATTATTTTGATGTGTGTATATCGACTTTACGGGAAACCGAGTTTAGTTTAAGTTTTTTTTCATAGAAACATACAGGGCTATTAACACTACAATTTAAAAATAATACAGTTATACCAAAAAGAGTGGTATTTGAAAGTTGTATTTTTTCTTACTGACTACCCCAAATTTGATGACATTTTTAAATTTTCCAAAAAAAGAAGCTATACCTTTTTAAGGTTTCGCTATACCTAAATACTGAGTTTTGATTTATTTTGCTCTCTAAAAATAAAAGGTTTTAGAAATAATTCTCTCATAGGTATCTCTCACTCTTTCCATCTGTCTCTATATTGTGCGACTTGCATCGAGTTATTGCTAACACGCTTGAGGTCGTCAGTCCATTTAGTTGGTGGGCGTGGTCTGCTCCGCATTGCTTTTTGCCTTGGTCTTCACTCTAAAATACGTCTTGTTCGTCGATTGTCTGATAATCTAGAGACGTATTCTGCTTAATTCCAAAAAAGAATGCAGTCATCAGAAAAACAACTACCAAAAAAATTTTTCTACCTTTTTAGGTACACTCTGGCGAGAGCATACAGGTGCCAAGGCACTTAGATAAGGACACTATACAACGGGGTGTGTGGAGGCCATATACACCCTGCAATGAACACCCCAACTCACCCACACAATTTAGCATGTAAGAATAAAAAAAAGGGTAAGAATTGTGCCGGCATTTTATAGTCCCAACTTTTAAATTCAAATTAAACTCATTAAACGTTTTAACGCAAAATTCACCTCAATTTTCTGTATGGAAGGCCCGTCAGGCCTTCTATATACCGCTGATGCGGAATAGGCCCTTAAGGCGGATCGAATGAATACTGATCCACTCGCGACTCCCGAGCACTGAGACCATGTGCGGCAAACATGAGCTTGGTGGCCGGACCCTCTCGGGTGCCCAGCCGGCGAGGAGAACAAAATTTATTTTGCCAAATTGGCGGCTGAGTGACCGAGCACACACATATTTTTCCGGACATGAAGTCGACAGCCCAGGCTGTCGGCTTCATGGTCGGAACACACGCTACTTTTTTCTTTTTCTTTTAGGGACTTTAGTCCCGAAGTAATGTTAGAGTAAAATCAATAGAGCCAGTATAGTAATTAGGGAGAAAAGCCTAGATGTGGCTACCCCTACAGTTAGGTGGCATAATTACAGTCAATAAAAACCGGAGGTGTCTCATTACCCAGGACACCTCAAGTAACTTTCAGATCATAAGCCTCCTCACGTAAGTCACACGATGAGAAGGGGTGGTGAAAAAGCCTGGGGGTCAGGTAGCTACCACTTCAACTAGTGAAGTGTGACCGGTTTGATCTTCGGATATGTGGATCCCATTCTTATATTGGTATACACATGTTCCTAGGGGTAGAATTGATCGCTTAGCGTGCGTGTGTCTGAGAATCTGGAGACGTATCCTGCTCAATTCCATTTTAACGACGCAATTTTTTCGATAGCGTGGGATTTCAATCGGGATTCGATCTCCCATAGAGACACCTAACATCTATCTCTCCATAGCCATCTGAGTCACACAAATCTGATTAACTACCTTTTTTGTGAGTGCTAATATTTCCGCTCCATAAGGGAGTACAGATAACACACGTCGGTCAAAGATTTTCGTTTTTAGGCATATGGTTTAATTTACCAAACGCTGCCCAGTCTAATCCTATGCGACGTCAGAGCTCATATATCTAGTTATCTCTGCCCAATATTATTTTTAATAGAACGATTCTACGAAGACCTAAACAAAACTCTACTGCAGACAAAGAAGCATGAAACCAACATAATATTAGGAGATTTTAACGCCAAGATTGGAAAAGGAAGAGAAGATAACACGGTGGGGGAGTTTTGCCTCGGAATAAGAAATGAGAGGGGAGATAGACTGCTTCAGTTCTGTAAATAAAATCAGTACAGTATAATGAACAGCTTTTTCAAGTTACAACCCAGACGTCTCTACACGTGGAAATCTCCAGCAGATGGAATAGAGGGACGCATCACAAGAAATCAAATCGATTACATAATGGTCAACAAAAGATACAAAAACGCAGTAAAAGCATGCAAGACATACCCCGGAGCTGACATCCCCACCGATCACAATATTCTTCTTGCAACAATTAGGATAGAATTTAAAAGAACAAAAAGAAATAAGCAAGTACTAGTTATTAACCTAGATAACTTAAAGAAGTATCCACCAGTAATAAAATACGGGAAGAAATACATAGACACTTGAGTAACAGAACAGTACAATCGACATAAACTCTCGAGGAAGAATGGCACTATATTGAGAGAAAACACTTACAAGAGTAACAGAAGACTACCTCATACAAGATACACGAAAAAAGAACAAACCATGGATGACAGAAGAAATTCTAAACATGATGGACGAAAGAAGAAAATACAGAGGTAAAAATGAAACAATATACAAGCAAATACACAAGAATATCAGAATAAAGTTCAGTAGTTGAAAGATGTAGAGATGTCGATTCTGATGTAAACTTGTGTTTTATAGACTTTCATAAGGCGTTTGACCTGGTGAAACATGATAAACTAATAGATATTTTAAGGTCATGTAATATCGACGATAAAGACTTAAGGATCATTTCAAACCTCTACCAAGAACAAAAGGCTAAAATCAGAATAAAAAGCTAAACATCTGGAAAAATCAATATCGAGAAGGGAGTAAGACAGGGATGTGTCCTATCACCTTTGCTGTTCAATGTTTACTCTGAGAAGATATTTCAGAAAGCTTTGGAAGGCACCTCGAATGGTATAATTATAAACGGGCAATGTATAAATAACATGCAATATGCTGATGACACTGTCATACTGGCAGATAATGCTGAAGCCCTGTAACGCTTAATGGACCGAGTAACGACAGCCTGTAGAGAATTTGGAATAAAATTGAATACAAAGAAGACAAAAACGATGGTCATCAGCAAGCACTAAAACAGAAGGGTGAAGGTCAATGTCGACGGAACAGATCTGGAAAGAGTAACAAGAACAACGTACCTTGGAAGTAATCTTGATGAAACTTGGGACCACTTACTAGAGATAAGAATACGCCTGGAAAAGGCACGTACAATGTTTTACAAAATGCAAAAAGTTCTATGCAACCGCCAGCTGGGAATCTCATTGAGAACTAGAATACTTAAGTGCTATCTGTTCTCTACCTTGCTCTATGGTGTTAAAGCCTGGACAATGACAGAAGCAACACAAAAAAGAATCCAAGCATTCGAACTCTGGTGTTACCGTAAAATGCTCAGAATATCCTACATGAGCCATACGACAAATTCGGAAGTCTTGCGGAGGATGAATAAGGAAAGAGAGCTTATGCTTATAATAAAAGAACAGAAAACACAATATCTTGGTCACATCATAAGAAATCAGAAGTATGAACTGCTCCAACTTATAATCGAAGGCAAAGTCCATAGCAAAAGAGGACCAGGAAGAACTGTTGAATGAACATGACCTCCATAGAACTATTCAGGGCTGCTACAAATAAGATTAAATGGGCAAGTGTAATGGCCAACATCCTTAAGGATAAGGCACCGTAAGAAGAAGAATACTATTTTATGTTATAGGTACTTATTCAATGTAGTCTGCACAATATCCCTTTCTTCAACAGCAATATTTCGATTTAGCACCAGATTTGTCATTATTTGCGTCTTGTTCATATTAATCTTTAGTCCGACCTCCAAGGAGGCGTGATATAATTTTGCAAACATTATTATAGCATCATCCATACGATCGGCTATAAGGACGATGGCATCTGTGTCTCAAATGACTGAGCTTCTCTCCATTTATATTGATAACATGCTCGTTTAGATGTGCCTTTTTACAAGTATGTTCTAAAAGCGTTATGAATTGCTTTGGAGAGACTATGTCTCCTTGCCTTACTCTTTGCTGTATACAGAATTTATTTGCCGTAAACAGCCGTCAAGCTGTTACTCGATGACTCAATTATTGACCAGATTATTGGGGAAATAAATAAAAAGATCACAGGATTACAAACAATTTATGGAATTAATGCTTTCATCTGTCAATTTATAAGCCACGTTGATAAAACCGATATATGTGTTAAAATCTAAATGACCTGGTGAAGCCACTGTCCTTTTCCAAACTTGATCTCGGCAACAGCTTGTCGCGAAGATAAGATAAAGAACAATCCTGGCCACGGCTTATCGCGAAGATAACGAAACTATCTGAAAAGGCAGTTTTTTTATATCTGGCTGAAATCTGGCTTTGTTTTTCTATCGGCAAAGACATTCTGCTTTAAGACGTCAAACAAACAACATGTGTTAATATATTTCTAGCATTCATTTTTATTTCATTATTGCAATTAAGTTTTTATGTTTTTACATCGAAGTATTTAACAGTTTAATTTACGGTCTTAATTTCTTTGCCGAAACCATCCAAAGTTCTAATAACATAGAAGCCTATGAGTAACTAGTCCAATTTCATCGACATACTGCCGTATAATTCATTTCTCTAGAAATTTTTTTGAAGATGGACTGATTAATCAATATAGATTTTTAAACTTAATTTTAAATAAATATACCATTTACAACAAAAGTGTTTCACTTTGATATACGTCCGCAATAATGACTGTAAAAGATTTTATTACCAGTTACATGCTGCTGAAGGTAGTTTAGCAAACAGTTTTTCTATTGTTTCTAGAACATCTTACACAATTACTACTGAAAATATATATTTTTTTTTAATTAGTGAGAGTGATAAAAGCGAAACTTAGTTTTTGTTGAACGCATGTGAATTAGTATCATCGTGGATATATTCCTGAAGCGCGCTTATTAATTTATCAGGTTCACAAAAAGAAATAAATTCAATTTGCTGGCGGTAGAGGATTTTAACGAAAAATACGAAATACGAAAACAAATTCATTTTGTTTTGTGCCTCCCGATATCCCAGTTCTTTTTACGCCCCATTATGTGATGTGATGAGCATTTTTGCGGATTCTTTTTGTCGAGAGACGCTCGTTATAACGGCGTTAAGAGAATTATTTTTGTGATAAATCGTTTTCTTCGCGCCAAGCTGACTGACCACTGGTGGCGAAACTGGGGCCGCAGATGTATTGTAAGGTGTATTTACTCAGTTCGGAGAAACAAAGGATGTTCCTAATTATGGTGTATCCCCAAATGGTGTTTAAAACAAGCTGACTAAAACGTATTTTTGTTTTACGTAGGGTAGGTATTTGGAAGAAAACTATAAGATTATTTACATTCTTTTGGTGGAACTATTCAATTCCACTTGTTTATTCATTAAACGATTTACAACTGTTATTTAATAATAAATGGAAGGAAGAGTCATTAAACATATTTCTCAAGCAACTATTGCTGAAAGTATTTTTTTTTACTTTGGCTTGAAACATTTAGCAACGTAATTACATATAAATATTAGTATTCATTCATACAGCATTATACAAGGAGAACACTTTTCACGCTCAGGGATTCATCAGAGCGGCTTTATTGTAACAAAAAAGACATAATCCACGGTTAGGTAGGTGGGCCACATATATGGTAAACATACAAAGGAATTGTTCAAGCATACGATCAATTTTACACCCATACCTTTAATTTGATTTTTACAAGAAATATCATAATTATTTTAAAGATTTTTATATTGTCTTCACTTAATAGAAGATTTACGTTTAATGGTGTATTTAATCCCTCTTTTATCAATTCTTTTATCAGCCACGTGCTTGTATTACGATGTAGTAGGCAGTTGAAGAATATGTGATTTAAATCAGCTATACTAGTTTCACACTCACATCGGTCTGTTGGGAGAACTCCTATTTTGTGTAGATGTTTCGGAAAACATTCATGATCTACTTTTAATCTTAAGACAGTTGACACTGTATTTCTGCTTAGTGTATCATCTTTGTTAAATTGTTTTACATCTACTGTGGGTTGTAATTTGTATAAATGAGTGCCCCTGCTTTCACCAAACTAAATCCATTGTCTGTTCCATTTAAATTTAATATGTTGTTTGATATAGGCAAGTAGGTCACATGTGTTAAATTCTTCTATTGCCATATGTGGGTGCTGTAATGGATTTTTAGCTATAGAATCAGCAATAGTATTGCCAACAATATCTGAGTATCCCTTAACCCATATTTAGTACCATATGGATCTGATAGTTTTAGTAACTGTTGAAAATTTTCTAATATGAATATATTGCTATTGATTGTGAATTTAAAGTTTTGTAAGGAGTGTTATACTGACAGTGAATCACTGCATATACCAATTTTGTTCCACTGGCTTTCACAGCACAATTCAAGGGCTTTTTATATAGCACATTCTTCAGCAGAAAAAATGCTGGATTGGTTATTTAAAATAAATGATTTTTTAATATTCATTTTTGGTACAAAGTAAGCACAGATTGTACATGTTGGTGATTTTGACCCATCTGTATAGATCACAATATGATCTGAATAGCCACTTAAGATTTCTTTAAGAGTAGTGTAGCAAAATTCGTTTTGGTATTTAGGGATAATAATATTTGTACTTGTTAGATGTGGTATATCCAACGATTCCCAGATAAAGTTACAAGGGGAATTTATTATCTTCAGTTCGCTGCAAGTTATAATTGCTCTTGCAAGTGGTGGAGAGTTTTTTTTAATGAAGTACGTAGATGTTAAATCAGCTGTATTTAATTCATTAATTATTTTTGCATTATAAGTGCTGAAAGTAGCAGATCTAAATTTTAAATTTTAAAATTTATCCCTGTCATTGCTGATTTCATTGTAACTAAATAAAACGGTTTACAATGACTTAAATGATATTTATTGATACTTATAGACCTAACAAAGCAATTGATTTTTTTACATTGTTGCGTATCCCTGTCTCTTTAGTAAGGACATGGGACATATATGTCCCATTGGTGTTGAATGGTGGGAGAAATAAATCTCATCAGTAAAGACATAAACTTATACTTAAAATAAAAAAGTAAATACATTACCCAAAAAAAATTTATGTCTTATGAATGATTTGGTAAAAAATAGTTTTTGCATAGAGGCACATTGCACGCTGTAGAAATAGTCGTAGTTCGAATGTCTGATTTATGAACATTTGTGAACATCTAAAGCACCTTCTCCTAGTAGTTATTTGTTGTGGTAAATGGTCTTCAATATTGATAATCTGTTTCTGTCGTTAAATATTCTTCCACAACGGCCACTTATTCGTCTTTTAACATTTAATTTTGATCCTCCTAATTCAATAAGCTGTTCTGCTAGTGTGGCACCAGAAAATATAAAAGTGGAAATTTTGTAGTATCTTGATGTACACTTTTTTGTGCAAATCGTTGTACATAATCCAAAATATTTACAATAGTGTACATAACCAATCTATAAAAAACTTTCCTCCACCACTGCGTAGATTTTTGATATCATATGTGCTAATGTTTTGATCGGCAAGATCTACTCCTCCCATAAAATTATTGTAAAAAATAATTACTTCTGGACAAGTAAACTCAGCTTTTTCTCTGATTTTTCATTATTTGTACTATAATAGTTGGACACCAGCATCACTTCTTTCGTATCTTACCATTTAGTCGCTAAAATTTATTTGGATGAAACTAAAAACTCTATATGTCTAAAAATATGAATAAGTTTAAATCACATGGGCTTTGGAGAAAAACATATGCCAGAAGATTTTTTGAAATCCGCTCTAATATTAAATCCACAGTAATAAAAGGGTTAAAAAATAAGTATGGATAGCACAATTTATACCAAAACAATAACAATATCTTAACCCTTTCGGTCACAATATAAAGATACCTCTACTATAACTGCTAAATTTGTTTGTATAGATTTACAAACAATAATACTAACTGTATGAATTTTGTAAAGAAAACGATACGATCATTGCAAACACCTGGTTTAAACTACCCAAGCGACGACTATTTACTTGGAAAGCCCCATTTGATGATAGCAATAACCTTGAGTCCTCAAGAAATCAAATAGACCATATACTTGTAAATGAGCCTTTCCGAAACGCCGTCAAAAAAGTCACAACATTTCCTAGGGCAGATATTGGATCTGATCATCAACTACTTGTAGCAGATATTAAACTAAGGTTAAAACGAATTCAGCGACAACAACCAAAAACCAATGTACTTAACTTTGACAAAATAAACATAAAACATAACTTTAAAAAAATTTAACACTAGAGTAAAACACATCAGAGAACAACTAAAAGATTCATAAGAACTATGGAGTGAATTTAAAAACAAAGTTAACGAAATATCCACAAACAATTATTATAAAAAAAACTTAATCAAGAAAAATAAATGGATGACAGCCGACATCTTGAACTTAATGGAACAATGTCGACTGATAAAATCTAATGAAACAGAATATAGACACCTGCAGAGAAGAATAAAAAAGGAGATCAAATTAGTCAAAGATAAATGGATGAGAGAAACGTACGATGAAATGAAGAATGTAATATCTAAACACGACTTATTTAATGTGTACATAAAACTAAAAGAAATAAGTAACATATTTAAAAAACGATTTCCCTCTGTACTCGTTGAAAATAATAACAAAATTATTGTAAGTGAGCACGAAATAGATAATGAGTGACAGCTGTATATCGACATCAGTCGACAAGCAAAGGAAAAATATCCGAAACAAGAAAGACTAAACTTAGATAACCTAAAAGTCTCTGAGGTACAAGAAAGATTTGAGAGAACATTGAGTGAAAAATTACTAGAAGCAAACATAGAAGAACTCACAATAGAAAATCATTGGAACACCATAAGCACTATCATACTAAACACGGCACAAGAAGTCCTTGGAACAAACACTCAACGGAGAGAAGAACAGTGGTTCGATGAAGAATGCAAACAAGCTATTCACGAAAGAAATGAAGCACATAAGAATTTCATACTCAGACGAACTAGAGAGAGAAGGACAGAATTTGAGAATAAAAGACGAAGAGCTGATAAACTATGCAGACAGAAAAAGAGACGGTACGAAAACAACCGGATACTAAACATAGAGAGGGCGTTCAAGGAAAACGAAACACGCAGTGCATACCAACTTATCAAACATTTAAGACAGGGTTACAAACCGAAGACTAGCCTATGCAAAAATAAGAATGAGGAAATAATTAGCGATATGGACGAAATTAAGAGAACCTGGATGATGTATTTTAAGGAATTATTAAACGAAAGGGCACAAACACCACTACAACAGCGGCAGCAGCAGGTAGAACAGGAAGGTCAACAACAGGAGCTGTGGGAAGATGAAGATAATGAATTGGCTAGACCTCCAACGCTAGAGGAGGTTCGAACAGCAATCCAAATGCAAAAAAACCATAAAGCGCCGGGAATAGATAAGATACCGGCAGAACTGTTCAAGCAGGGAGGAACAAATTTGACAGAACAGATGTACCAGCTTATACAAGAAATACGGAGAGAAGAAAAAATCCCACAACAATGGAAGAAAAGTATAATCTGCCCTATTCATAAAAAAGGAGACAAACTGTTATGCCAGAATTATAGAGGCATCTCTTTACTTTGTTCGGGATACAAAATACTCACAAACATTCTTAATCGAAGACTTCAACCCCTCACTGAAAAAATTATCGGGGAATATCAAGCAGGGTTCAGGCAAAATAGATCTACTATTGACCAACTATTTACAGTTAAACAAATACTAGCCAAAGCATGGGAATATGACATAGACGTCTACAATCTCTTTGTAGATTTCAAGCAAGCCTATGATTCAATAGATAGAACAATACTACCTAATATATTACAAGAATTTGGCATACCATCAAAATTAATAAGACTAGTGCAAATGACAATGACAGAAACAGAAGCACATGTATGTATTCAAGGACAGATCACTGATGCCTTTATGACAACGCAAGGACTGAAACAAGGTGACGGACTGGCTCCAACACTTTTTAATCTTGTTCTTGAATATGTAATTAGACGGTTGACGGTGAGCAGAAATAACATACTTACAAACAAATCTACCCAATTAGCAGCATACGCAGATGACATAAACATAATGAGCAGAACAAAGACTGCGGCAGAAGAAACCTACGTTCAGTTGAAACAGAGTTCAGAAGTTGTAGGGCTAACAATAAATACAAATAAAACAAAACTACTCATACAAACCAGATCAAATAGACAGGCGCAACAACAACAATTTATAGACGATATAGAATACGTGAATAGATTCGTGTATTTAGGAATGGATCTGGTCGAAAATAATGAAGAAGAACCGGAAATAAATAGAAGGCTTATGCTGGCAAACAAAGCCTATTTCGCGATGGGCCACATATTCAAATCGCGAGACGTACACCGGAAAACAAAACTCCGGGTATATAAAACAATAATCCGACCCATAGTAAGTTATGGGTGTGAAACATGGGTTATAACACAGAAATCTACCAATGCATTAGACGTGTTCGAAAGAAAAATATTGCGCAGAATACTGGGTCCAATAAAGGAAAATAACAACTGACGAATTAGATATAATAACGAAATATACGAACAATACACTGAACCAACACTAGCACAATACACTAGACTGCAGAGATTACGATGGGCAGGGCATGTGGCCCGCATGCATGAGAACAGAATCCCCAGAAAATTACTAAACGCAAGAATGCAAGGAAAAAGACCTGTTGGAAGACCAAAAAAGAAATGGGAAGACGAGGTAGATGAGGATGCCAAAAATCTCCTAAAAACGCGTTCATGGAAAAGAACAGCAGTAAATAGAGATCTTTGGAGAGGTTTAATGAAGGAGGCCAAGGCCCGGCTTGGGCTGTAGTGCCATTGGATGGGGGGGGGGGACAGCTGTATATAGCAGAGTTGTTTGAAGATGACAAGAATAATATTGCCGAACTGTACTGACTGTCCAGAAATTATGAAATGCGAGGTGGAACATGCTATGAATAATGCTAAAATTAGAAAAGCTTGTGGTCCAGATGATACACCAACTGAGTTGTTAAAACTAATAGAGGATGATATCATAAAAGTATTTTAAGCCAATCTGTGATTCCCACAGATTGGCTTAAATCCATCTTAAAAAACACAATGCGAGAAAATGCTATGGGAACCAAGGAGGCACTTTTTGCGCTTAACATCCTATTACAAAAATGCCGTGACCAAAGAAAAGATGTATTTGCATGTTTCGTCGACTTCGAAAAGGCATTCGATAAAGTACAGCATAAAAAATTAATGCAAATACTGAAAAATATCGGATTAGATAACCAGAATATTTGTGTCATTAAAAATTTGTACTGGAGTCAAACTGCTATGAAAAAAATTGCATTTGGTCACCAAAATTGTTCAATGTTTATTCGAACCAATTATTTAAAAAAGCACTTGAGAGACAACCATATGAAATAAAATTCAACTGGGAACTACTTAATGTGATTAGATATGCAGACGATACAGTAATTTTCTCAGATAATATTAAAGGTCTCCAAATTCTGCTTGATCGTATTCAGAAGTTAGGAGAGGAGAGGATAAATGGGCATTAAAATAAACTCAAACAAAACCAAATTTTTAGTGTTTAGTCGTAACCCACATATCGATGCAAAGCTTCAATTAAACGGAATCCAAGTTGAGAAAGTTCACAAAATGACATATTTGGAAACTGTGATAACATACTAACTAGATCCAGACATAGAAATAAAACGTAGAATAGCAATTACTAAAACTAATTTTTAGAAAATAAAGACATTTCTTTGCAATAATCATTTCAGATTAAAACTAAGACAAAGAATGGTTAAGTGCTATGTTTGGTCCGTACTTTTGTATAGTGCAGAAGTGTGGATATATACCTTGGTTAGCAAGGAAAACTAATGAAGAAGTACTAAGGATCAACAAAGATAGAGAACTGCTAAAGACTGTTAAACATCGAAAAATGTCTTATCTGAGAAACATTGTAAGGGCAAGTCAATATAAAATATTACAACCCATTCTTAAAGGCAAAATAGAGTACCGTAGAGGTGTAGGAAGGAAACGGGTTGCTTGGTTGAGGAACATTTGTTAATAAACTCGAATATCAAATACAGGACAATTATTCCATATTGCAGAAAATCGAGAAACCTTCGCAATGGTGATCGCCAAAGTAGGATAATTCTGATATGGAACGCGAAGAAGAACAATACTCACTGAGGATCTCTTCCCAAGCTCGCTGTATAAGTTTTCGTAAAAAAGTCTGTGTACCTTAGTGAAAATCTGGTGTAGGGTACGAAACAGATACTTAGATTTTAAATCAAACTTTATAAGTATTTTATAACAAATTAAATAATAAAAAAATAAAATATACTAGTATTAGTGCAAGCTATTGTGTCAAAAATGTGCCAGAAAACAAAGGTACGACCTAATATTAATATTAATCTTTAAATTACCATGTTCAACAGATATAATCAGTCTACACATCCATTTCCATATTGTTAATGACCAACGTCGAACCAAATCTACCTCAGCTATCAAAACTTACCGATTCAATAAGTAGAATATTCTCTACAACAAATGTAAATGGGACCCCATCCTGTATCACAAATCCAGTAAAATTTCATTACTAGCTAAGCAAATCAGTTAATACAGTTACCTCAACCTTAATACCACTATTCGGTCCGAAGTACATTATTGCAATATCACCCAATAAGCACATCTAAAACATATGATGAAGAAAGGCATACAGTTCAAAATAAAAAACCATGCTCAAATTTAAACAAAACAATTAACAGAAATAGATAACTATTGGAACTAACACAGAAACTGCAAATAAGTTTACTGTATTAACTAACGAATAAGCAGAGACTGAAAAAGCAAAAAAAAGGTAAGAGCCGAAGGGACAAAACCCCCACCGATATTTTATTGCTGGTGATAAAAATATCCAACCATTAAATAAAATACTGAACACTATAGCCAAAGACAAATAGTTAATTAGAGTACTAAATAAAGAACAAGTCAAGGTGCAGGCCCAAACAATTGAAAATATACGACTGTATAATAAAAGCACTTGATGAGAAAAAAAAAAAGGAATATGGTACAAGTAATTAAAAAAATAGAGAGTCAAGGACATATTGTTCTCTTCCGCTGTTTTTTGTGGACTGGAAAAATGTAATGCATTAGCAAGAGTGAGAAAACATATTTCCAAAGCAACTTTTACTGAAAGTAGCTGAAGTGAATTTTAAATTCTAAGTTTTAAAAAATAAATATGAACAACACAATTTCTGCCAAAAAAATAACAATAATTTAACCCTTAAACCATCACCATGTAAACATACCTCTATTATAACCTCATAAATTAAATTGTATATATAACACTATATAGTATATACTACACTATATACAGAAACAATAACACGATGTGAAAACCTCTACAAAACCAGGTTAACAAGTTTTCATTAAAAAGCCTGTGTACTTTGGTGGTTTGATTTAATCCACGGGATAATATCATAATGAATTTCTATTTCTATATTTGGTCTTATTGTGTGGTTTTCTACGTTTGATTTGGGATTGTCCTATTTGTTTGCATCCATCTATCTATAAATCTGAAAATGAATTTATAGATTTTTTACTTCTGAAACTCTTGCTTTTGGATTTTATAAGCTTATACAGTAATAACATAAAGCAATTTGCGGCAAGGAGTCTGTTTAAGACTGTATAAGATTTGAGTATGTGTCTTGATGGTGAAGAAATTTCTGACGATTTATTTTTACACTGGATGGTAAATAAAGAATATTTAGTATTTAGCCATATTTTATTTCGTATTTTTTTTATCGAACCATAGTCACTGATTCACATTCTCAAATATTATTACTACATTGACATTGGCTTTTGTATTTACACATACTCCATTCGGTTCGCGGATATAAGAATACGACCGAGGCTAATATATCCATGCCTGTCGTAAGAGCCGCCTGATGGGAAGGAATCGAGAGGTGAATAGCCGTCACTTGAGGTGTCGGGTTTGTAACAACGCACTCGAGGCGCTTCGGCATCACGGTCACTGGTCTACACTACTAGTATCCGAGGCGAGAGTCTCGTGGGACCACTCTACTCTTATTCCACAGAACTAGGTGAGGTTGAACGTGCTGAGCCCATAAGCACCACTTTTGGACGCACCACCATTAGGAGAGCCGGTGTCTCAGTACGTACCCACCTTGAAGACTTAAGAGTGGTAGAGGAGAGCTCCTCGGCGACTATCTGTCTACGTGCTAGGTCGAGTTCCTGTTCCTGCGCTCACATTTCCGGCCCGGGGGGGATGACGGACGGGTGTTCGTAAGGCAACACAGGTACTACGGGAAGGGTGGAGGCACCGCGATCTTTCGTGCAACGCGCCACCCTCATAATGGTGTCAGACTTGTATGGGTATATAATTCCCCTAAAGGTCGTATGCTGAAAGGTCAGGAAGACCAGGGTCCTGCAAGTCTTTTATCATTGGAGGGAATACGAACTAGTTCAATGTATGTACACATAAACAAATTTATATGGAATCACCATGTATTATAAACCAATATTTATTTCTTTTGAAAAACTTGTTTTTGATACGAAGAGAAAAGTTTTTTATTAAAAATAATTGAAAGAATAGAACAATCAGATAACACAGTCCGGTACAGTATAGATCATTTATTTAGTTGTAAATTGAATGAAAATAAATAAACTAACTTTCGCTTTTAAAACCGAAAATATACCTTATGCGATGTTAATGGATGTGCAAAGACGGAATGACATAACTGCAATGGTAGGCGTAACACAAGTCGTTACGTTACGTTAAAAACCTGTGCTAGGTATCAGTAGTTAGAAACGCTTAAGAATAGACCAAGATAAAGTCGCCAAAAAGTAAAAACGGCTTGTCAAGATCTATCTATTGTCCAAGTAGCTAGCAAGAGACCCAACACTTTCTCACTAGCCACTCCAAAAGCAGCTTTTGGTAGGTACAGGTGTAAGTATTTTAGTTGAAACGATAAGAAGAAGACTTTGTGCTGAAGAAGTTTTATGGTTAGAGAAAAAAATTGGTTAAATTGAGATATGTTGATTTGATTCTAGATCCTGTTGTTAGATTCTGAAAAATTGCAGTGGAAAAAACTTTATTGTCAATGCATGATAATGCACCTCCACATACCAGCATAGTCAATACAGACTTTCCTTAAGCAGAAGATATCACTATTCTGTAGTGGTCTGCTTGCTCGACCCATCTTATCTATATAGAGCAATTGTGGGATATGCTTAAAAAAGAATTCGACCTCGCCGGCATAATTCACAAAACACCGTACAGCTAGTACAAGCTGCTTTTGAAGAAAGGAAACAGCTTACCACAATAAAATCTTGAAGGTTTGTTTAGGAGCATGCCCATGCAAATTGGAGCTTGCACAAATCCTAGAGTTAGTAACACCGATTTCTAAAACAATAATAAATAAATAAAAACAATTTAAACATCATTCCTTGTACATTGAAATTTTGTATGCTATTTAACTACAATGCTAATTTAAACAAACAATTTCAATTTTGTTAAATAAGAATTTATGAGTTTCTTTAATTTTTATGTATTAGTGATTAAATTAATCACCAATATATCACTTTTATCAAATTTAAATCCCAGGAAATCTCTGTAAGTATTTTTTTATTTCTGTCTTTGTAGTTACTTCTTCCAGTCCCTCAAATGAAAAGACTTACTTACGACCTAGCTCATCAACCAAAACAAGAGTAGCCGTTCGTAAAAGTTTTAGTTTATTTGCTCACCCCATCTCTAGACCAGCAGCTGTTGAGTTCCCTTTTTCAACCCCCTATCATCCAATGTGGTAGCCGAATTAAATCATTACACATATAAGTTTGCTTGTGTGTATATTGAATATAAATAAAGGATTGCAGGTAACTTTTAGTATCATGTTTTAGGCGTGATTAAATTTAGCTACGCCAATGGTATCGACCAACACTTTTTATTATTAAATCTCGCGTATTGTATTTCTATTTACAATTGTGTGTACTCTCGACTAGAAAATTACGTGGCGTCAGCTGCGGCAATTTTCTAATTCAGTAATTTGCAGGATTACAGGAAAATATACCCAAGCTCAAGCACGGCTCCATCCTGATGCCTCCAACGCCTTAACGAAGTTAGGATCTCGACATGAAAATATAAATGGTTTTTCTAGAGCAAAACAGGATTTCTTGTTTCGTCTGTTTCCACAACACTTTGTGTTGAAATCAAATTAGAGTGTGTGGTATTTTCATTAAATCAAGAAACTGTACGAAATTTTTGTTTCCTTATTTTTATTAAATTACATGTCTCGAAAAAGTAGCTTTTTCTTGGCTGTACCAATTAGGGTATTGTATTTTTAAATTATTATAAAATACGTAAACTAATTTTCGAAATCAAATTCAGATTTTTGCTTTAATCTGTGCCTTCTAAGAATTGCAAGGCAAAACAGACGTTAATTATGTTATTAGAGACATGGGGAATTTAAAATTTGCATTGCACGACATATCTCCTCAACTAAGCAAAATCCTTAGCGAATTGGTTTCTTGTACTCATACAGAGTATATCGAAATAAAAAGAAAAAGATAGTCAAGATTTAATTTCACGTATAGTGCGTCTGTGTATCTGCTTATACGTATTTCACCCTAATAGGGCTCATCAGAATAGCTATTCACAGTCGTTCTGAACGTGAAAATAAATCTTTTTTGTCTTGGGAAGTAACTCTATTATGGCTTCGTATAGACGCAAATAGCGACATCTGATATTAAAATCCGTAAACTAATTTTCGAAACCAAATTCAGATTTTTGCTTTAATCTGTGCCTTCTAAGAATTGCAAGGCAAAACAGACGTTGATAAAGATGTTATTAGAGACATGGAGAATCTAAAATTTGCATTTCATGACATATCTCCTTAACTAAGCAAAAATCCTTAGCGATTTGGTTTCTTGCTTGCTTTAACTTAAATGGTTGCCGTCAAATTCTTCTGTAACTAGTCGCTACATGGTCAAAAAGATCGCACGTATTAAAAATTGCTAATATTTCGGAAAACAAATTATATTTGGCAACCACGGCCTTCAGTAGCTTACTCATTCTATACAAGGAGTACTAAATCAGAGTAGCGGGAGGTTTGTTGATTAGGAGTTCAAAGGTCATAATTTCCGCGCGCGTCTAGTCAGCTAAAAAGTTTTTATAAATCGTTTTATTGTGCTTCTTATAACCTTAACCCTTCAACGGCGAAATTTTTCTCAAAATATTTTTCTCAAAATATATGTAATAAAAAAAAAAATAGTCGTTACGTTTTGGTAACGCTAGCCGGTTAGGGTATACAAAACATTTTTGGACAAGAAAATTATCACTTTGGGCTGTGAAACATTATATTGCACTCTAGACATAATCCTACATCACATTTGACACACATAGTACGACTACTTGAGCTAAAACCTTCTCCAGCACATCGACGCCTCTTATTATTGGGGATGTTTATCAAAAAATGGTCTGTTCTGTAATATCTCAAGTTATCCGAAACCCTATTAAAAGATAAACTTGATTTATCTCTCGTCTGAATTCTAGTTGGGTAATCTGTGTTTGATGTTTACACTTCTTGGATATACACCAAGCATTGACTATAGCAGCTTCTAGTAGCCAGATAAAAATTGACCACCACCACTTCTTTCTACGAATTGAAATCCTGTATCCGGATATCTGCTGGTCCATGAAGTCAGTGCCTCCCATAAATCGATTATATTCAGAAATCAGATAAGGTTGTGGTACTTGAATAATTTTTTTTTCGGCTCGAGAGTAGCGTTTTACTTGAGTGACTGGATTAACGCCATGACATGTAGATGCTACTGTCACTACATTATTATCCATCCACTTGACTAATATTATTGCATCTTCTTTGTCGATGACAGATATCGTGTCTCCTCTTTTTTTCGATTTCGAAATAATACTTTTTTTAGGTAACTCACAACTTGTAGGAATTCTATTTTCCCTCATAGTTCCCGTACCATCATACCCTCTTTGTTTCAAGAAATATAACAAATTAAATCTTATGAAGAGATTGTCGAAGTAAAATATGAACGGGAGCTTTTTTATATCATCCGAAAATTCATCTATCATGCAAAGTAGAGGAGCAGCACATTTTCCAAAATTGCTTTCGTAACTAGTGTTTGACTTTGGGTTTTTTCCTTGATATATATCAAAGTTCACCAAATAACCAGAAGCAGAGTTTAGGCACCACACTTTATACCCAAATCTGATGGGCTTACCCCGAATAAACTGTTTACATGAATGCTTCCCAAAGTATTTGATCATAGCCTCATCGTAATTCAAGTTCTGTTCAGGTATCCAGTTGTCAATAAAGCTGCGTTTGAAAAGGCCCATCAGTGGGCGTAGCTTCCACATTTTGTCACCATGTACAGGCTGTGTGTTGTCGGCGCAGTGCCAATATTTAAAAATTTGGCGAAACCGATCTCTTCTCATAGACTCAGTGACTAAAATATTTTTCATATCTTGTTTGGAATCCCAGTAAAATTCCCTTCCAGGTAACTCATTATATCCTGTAACAATCATAATCCCAATTACACATTTCATTTCTTCGTTAGAAATGTTTGGATCCGGTTTATTGCAGAAAAGTGCGTATTTTCTTGATTCGGTCACAAGTAGTTCAATTATTTCGCTAATCAACAAATATCTCGAATATATCTAAATAGTCCATATCACTATATTTACTATAATCTGGTTTAGGAAAATACCTGCTCACACGTTCAAAGTCACCTTCAATCCAGGATATTTTTTCTGACCCAGGGCGGACGATATTTGACACTGGCTCCGATTTAGGTACATCGATAAAAGCTCTGACAGCACGAGGAGGGACGATTTCAGCTCCTGGTGTCAACTGACGACCGCTTAAATTATCTAGAAATCCGCCACCATCTTCATCACCAGAATCCTCTTCGGTAAGGACATTCGCATCAGGAGGCTCGATGAATATTTCATGAACGTCCAGGTCATCTTTATAAACCATTTGCAATGCTTCTTCCAGCGTAAACCCACGCCTAAAAGTAACAAATGAATATACTAGACAATTATTAATACATAAACAAGAGTCCTAGCTTTTCTGATCGCATATATACCACATACTCAACACGCAAGACATTTATACACGTACAATTTTTTTTGTCTCCCTAAACCAGCTAGCGTTACCATACGGTAACGCCAATATTTCTGAGGTTACATTATAGAACTTGAAATACTTTCATAACAAAATTTTGTCTAGAACTGAAAAATAACTAACTTTTGTAAGTATTTTTCATAACAATTCAAAAAAGAAGTTTTATTAATACTTACTCTAGACGGATGTCCATCTTTGGAAGCTCGTAACTGTTACCACAATTTTTAAAATTTGAATAAAACTGCCAAAAAGATTTTACGTTGACGTTGTACCCAACAATGTGTTCATTCACATACTAAAAGCGTGTTGACAAATAACCAACGCATTCCGATGGAACCAAAAGCTGTGTTGCCATTTCTAAAATGAGGTTGTCTACCGTTACGATATGGTAACGTTAGCCGTTTAAGGGTTAAGGTATGTATAAAGGCTACTTTTTTAAATAATATACTATTATACTTTTGTTTTATTGTTTAGTAACCTTTTAAATATACCTTTCTTTATTTTACTATGTTATTAGTCACCAAATTTTAAATTACTTTGCAGCAACAACTATTACGATGTTTTTTTAATTTTAATTTTCTTTATTCTATTATTGAGAATCAAATATTAATTTATTTAAATTTTAAGCTACAGCAAACTTTTATATATAACTTGTTTGGCTTTATTTTTAGAATGGACTATGAGAAAGAACAAAGGAGACTTCAAGCCCTCATGGAAGAACAACCGCTTGTTATAGAATATGATGACGACGATGACGAGAATGAAGTAAATCGTGAAGTTATTGATGAGAGGTCGGAAGATTCGGAAAGTGAACAAGAACAGGATTTAGAGGAAATAGGAGAAGCTTTACTGAATAATGTACAAGAAGAAAGTGTTTTTAGGGGAAAAGATGGTACAGTGTAGAGAAAGCATCAAAGAAAAAACAAGAGGTACGTATGAGCAAGCCTAGTTTAGTCAAATAATCACCTGGACCTAATAGATTTACGAAAAAGTTGAAAGACGTTTATGAAATATGGAGTTATTTTATTGATGAGGACATGATTTACATACTTGTAGAATCCACTAATAAATACATTGAAAGTATAGCACGCAATTTCTCTAGGGAGAGGGATGTAAATCTTACAAACCCATCTGAAATTCGCGCTCTTATAGGCCTTTTATATTTGGCAGGGGCATATAAAGCCCATCACCTCAATACAGAAGATATGTGGCAAACTCTTCGAAAAATTTAACATGCTATTAAATGCTTCCTGGATTTTTAGGGCATTGCCCTTGAATACAATATATTCCAAGCAAACCCTCAAAGTATGGGCTCAAAATTTTTAAGTTGATGTGATGCTGAAATGTATTATACCATAAATATGGGGGTTTATGTGGGTCGTCAACCAGATGGTCCATTTACTGTAGACAATTCCCCGAAAGAAGTTGTAAAAAGAATGTGTGCGCTAATAAAGAATTCTGGCGCCAAATTACTTTAGATAATTGGTTCATTAGCATTTCTCTAATAGATGATTTAAAACAAGAATTTGGATTGACTGTTATGGGGATCATTAAAAAGAACAAAGGGGAACTGTTCCCTGAATTACTTCAAGGATCTCGTCCTCTAAAATCAACTATGTTTGCCTTTAGCGATACTTGTACCTTAGTATATCACCAAAAATAAGAAAGTTGTATTGATTGTTTCAAGTCTACATGATGACGACGCTATAGATAGAGAAACAGTTGAACATTATAAACCAGAAATTCTGACGTTTTATAACAAAACAAAAGACGGAGTTGACGTCGTTGATCAGCTATGCTCCTCTCATGCTGTTTCGCGAAAAACAAGACGTTGGCCTATGGTAATTTTTAACACCATACTAAATTCGCTAGTGATTCATGCAAGTAACAACCTGGCTGATAATAAAATGCCTAGAAGAAATTTTTTGAAGCATTTAGCATTTCCTCTTTTGGATGAACATCTACGGGTCCGAGTAACAGTAGACAATTTAAATAGAGATCTGAAGTTACGTATTAAGACCATATGTAATATTCCTAACACAGACGGCACTCTAACGAATGCAGGAGTACATGGTAGATGCTACTTTTGCGACCGTAAAAAGAACCAGAAAACGACTGTTTCCAGCAGTGTTTCCTGAATGTAAAAAGTTCAAAGAACATACACGTGCAGTATGCGAAGAGTGCCAAACTGAACTTATTCGGATTAACTAACAGTTTCGTTTTTTTATCGGAGTAGAAAATAGTTTTTTTAATATTCTGTCCAGTGTTTTAACATTAGTTTACTTTTTATATTATTTTGTAACATGTTACTCTACTTATTAAACCTTAATAAAATCGTTTTTTACTTAAACTAGTTTCAAATACTTTTATTAACACAAACTATAAAGTAAAAGACCAAACGGTCCTTTCGACCGCGCGCGACTGCTAATTTTCAAAAGTTGCTAGCGACTACTGAAGGCTTAATAACCTGTCAAAGTACTTGTTTTATCTGTATTTGACATCCTTTCCGTGATTTAGTATTTTACTATTTTCATCTCGGATACATCTTTTTTTTTCCTAAGTTAATGGCACTGGCAAAGCCAAAAGGCCAGTCATGTTTTCTCATATCTCGGATACATCTAATCTGATTTGCTCTTTTCTGATCTCTGATCTTTTGCTTTCTTTGCTCTATGTTTGGCTATTTTTTAAATGGCTATTTTATAAATCGTATAGATTATTATACGCTTCTTCTTAGGCTTTTGAGACTGCCACTTTTGCTTCCTTTTTGGCGATTGTGTAATTTGGAGATCTGTGTCCGACCTCTTTTCTTGCCACTGTTTATATAATCTTCTCCTATCTCTAATTTTTCTTGAATTTACGTCGAACTGACGTTGAAACTCGCACAATCTGAAGTTTAGAAAATATATCAAGAAACAATATTGCACTTTGTTTTAAATTCAAACCAAGCTGTATTGATTTAACTTTAAAATTATTTTTATAAAAATAAGTACACATATCAAAATTATAAATGCGTATTTGCATATTATTTGTGGACATTTTTGCATATCCATCATGTTTTAAAATTCATATTGCATGTATATTGCAAACATTTCTTAGTGCATATTTTCGTCCCCATTTATAAAATAAGGCAACTCATGTTTCAGCATCGTTTGATAGGTAGATATAAAACTTTAATTAAAGAACGTTACAAGTACTTAAATAGGTTCAAGTCTTAAAATAAACATCATTGGCTTTTGTGATTATTAATGAAACTGTAAGTAGGTATCCAGGTTAGTTTCAGCATCTTAAGAGGAAGATAAAAGGCGTGCCAATTCAATGCAGTAAGTTTTAAATCCAGTGAAATTTAAAAGACAGTCAAACTACAAGTTTGATAAAGGACAAGGAAATAAAGAACCAAAATTTTGTATATTGTACTTTATTTTTTGTTAAAAAAAAATTAGGTTCTAACTTAAAGTAAATCTTTTGTTATAATAATAAATTACCCCCAAAATCTCCTATTAATCTATTTACCCTAATTCTGATCCAATAATTCTAACTAAATTACGAATATAGCAACATTCAGCATTTTAAACGCCTTATATTTTGGTTGCGAACTTTTGAAGTAAATGTATTTCCCCACTGCTTTTCTACGCTAAATTGTTCGCGTATCCTTATGGGAGACATTTTCATGCACTAACTTCTGGTCTACGTAATAGCCTCGGCTCTCTACTTCCGCTTTCTTTACAGCAATAAAGCGCACGCCATCATCAGACTGATGTAATTGAAATTATGAAAGCAAGTCTCCGGTTTTTATATAATTATTTATTACTTCAATGCATTTCTTCCTGGTGTTAAATTCTTATCATTTATTAACAGAAGTCAGTTTTCTTTGTTTTATAATTGTAGTCGTAATGATAATGGTTAGGATATTTGTAATACATACTAAAACAAGTTAATGGAAAAATAAAAAACGATAAAATAAAATGGTTTAAAATATAGGTTGTGAGAAGGCTCCCGTAGGAAAAATTTGTTTGATTCGGTTTCTTTTTGGTTTCTTGTTAAAAAATGTCCCTTTTAAACACATCTAAAGGGCGTGGGACGATATTTTTGGGGGAAAATTTTTTAAACAAATTTCAAAAATCACCTTGTTTATTCCGGAAAGTGTCATTGTTCTTTAAAGTTTAGAGTTTTGGAGTTCATAGCTCTTAAAATCTGAAAAATAAAAATCGCATTCTCGAAGTCTTGAAAACTTCACTAAATTAAAGTTTTAACATTCTAAGTAGTAAGTAGCGTCTTTGTCGCACTTAAACATATTTATTATAAGTACTTACGCGAAGAATTCGCAACAACCATTGTCATTTAATAATTAAAGGCTACAGGGGGGAAACGGGCTAAGTCAATTTTTGGCGAATTTGAGATATTGACGTTATCCTGTAGAAAACACGTTATATTTTGTCGTAAACATACCACTGAGGACAACAAAACGATATGTCAGGAAATATGTAATAGGAAAAATATCCTGTACAGGAGAATAACGTGATAAGTCCGTGCAGTACCGGGCAAAAACGGGCTAAGTCATGTTTCTCACGTATATTCGTTAGCGTGCCACGTGTCGCTATTGTAATGGTTTTCTGTAGATTTGACAGTATTATTCATATTTTTCGTTTGCAAGCATTGTTAGAAACATTGTTTTGTTCCACGTGTTGCTGTTATGATAGTTTTCTTCAGTTTTGTCATTATTATTCAAGTTTTTTATTAGTAAGTATTGTTAGAAACATTGTTTTCTACAAAAAAGAGGCCCAAACATGAAAGATTAACAGATGGGAATAAAAAAATTACACTAAAAAGTCATAAAATTGACAGGGAATTTGACTATAAACGTTAACAGTGCTCTAAAAAGATTCCAGCAGAGGGTAAGCAAAACGTTATACGAAGTTTTAATCTTTTGGAGTCTACCGATAAACAAAACTCCTATTTATGTGGACTCATCAGTATTGTTCCAGTTAAGAGTAGACGTCCTCGGCTGGACGAAGAAAATGATTGTTTAACCTTCGGAGTACGAAGACTGGGTCAAGCGTGACGCGAAATTCACTTATTTCTTAATATTTCATGAAATAATTTATTTACAAATCTGATTGTTCGTAAGTTCTCCTTATTTGTTTCAACCTATTTTTTCGTGTATCATTCGTGAACATGCAAATTGCAGTTTTTCCTCTACGTAAAATCTATGATGTCGGGTCAGTCCTGACCCGGTCTTCGGATTTTGAAGAATTTTTCAATGTGTTTGTAGGTACACGTAAAACGCAGCCGTCTCTGTTTTCCAGTAAACGTATTCAAGGCAAAATGATTATGTTTGTAGAAATATTAGTAGATAGAAGTTGGGCGAGAAGATTAGTACTTAGAAGTAATGTAGTGTCTAATAGGCATATTCTATGGGAACGTCCGAGACGAGAGGTCTAACTTTGGTGTAAAGCGGTATTTCACATTTGTTGATCAATTTAATTCAAGCATCGATCTTGAAGTGTGCAGTATTATATTAAAATGTGGAAGAAGAATAAACCTTTGAGTGAAGCTGAGTTGTGTGCCTTACTCCTATCAGATAGTAAAGAAGATGAGGTTGCAGAGCTGGATGAAAGCAATAGTGAAACGAGTGATAATGACGGTTGTGAGCCAGAAGCACATGAAGGTAATTTATCAATTACTGAACTAGAGAATAAGGAAGTTTTAGCGACAACTTCTGAAAATATACATAGTGAAAGATCTAGCGTATCTCATGTTTTGTGCGAAGGACGAACATGGCGTTATTTAGCTCCAAAAAAGGGAAAGACATTGGCATGTACTTTATAACAGAAAAACGTAGGTCTAACTAAGAAAAGTCAAAATATTGTGACATGCATGGATGCCTTTAATTTACTTTTTTCTGATGGTATAATGTCAATGATTCTTGAGTATACCAATAAGAGAGCTATTGAGTTCATAGCTGCGTATAACAGTAACGAGAAAAAAATGAAGGATTGGATTGAAGTTGATCTAGTCGAACTGCGTGCTTTTTTGGTATACTTATATTATGTGGAAGGTTCAGAGAGTCCCATGAGAAGGTGCTTAATTTATGGTCCAATACAAATAATGCATTTACGCGTCCTACATATAAAGCATCTCTAAGCCGGGATAGATTTATAAGTATTTTGAAGCATATTCACTTTGATAATTTGGAAACAAGAGCAGAAAGAAGAGAACGAGATAAATTAGCTCCTATTCGAGAAATCGCTGATCTATTTGCCCAAAATTGTAGGAAATCATACGAACCATCTGCTTTTGGTACTATTGACGAGCATCTTATAGATTTTAGGAGACGTTGTCCATTTCTGATTTATATACCAAGTAAACCAAAGAAATACAGTATAAAGGCTTGGACCCTATGTGACGCTAAAAAATTTTATTGCTGTAACTTTGAAATATATACTGGAAAGATTTGTGGTCAATCTGAACGGAACCAAGGCCCAAGAGTTGTCAAAACACTTGCAGAACATTGGTATAGGTCTGGTCGAAATATTACAACTGATAACTTTTTTACCGATATTGCTTTATCTGAAGAACTGTTAACCAAAAATTTAACTCTTTTGGGTACTATCAGAAAAAATAGGAAGAGTTTACCCAAATCATTAAGAGCGAGTAAAAGAGCAACAAGAAGATGGCCCTTACGTATATTTTTCAACTTTTTGGATATTGCGTGCTACAATGCTTTCGTTCTCTGGAATACGAAAAATCCTGAATGGAACAGCCAAGTAAATATAAAACATCACAGAAAACTATTTCTGGAGGAGCTTGGAAAACAATTAACTTCGCCCAATATAAAACGAAGAGCGGAAGCGATACAAGAAGAACCCACCGGATACCCTAAATCCGTAATCGCTGCAATAGAGACCACCGGTGTTAGTGTAAAAAAGCAAATCGAAGTGCCGAAATCTGCAACAAAACGAGGTCGTTGTTATTCTTGTTGGGGTAGTGACAATAAATATTCAAAATGTGTGACATGTGTAAAAGATTTGTTTGTAATACTCATTCAAAACGCGAAGAAGTCCATATTGTCAAAATTAAATGCAACTACTGCCAAAAAGACCAGGATGGTGAACCATCTTAAAAAATTTAAATACAAAAATTTGGGATCATAATTTTTATGTTTCTTTGTTTTTTTTTGTTGAATTAAAGATACTGTTTAATAATACTGACTATTTAAAACATCCTTATAAATAGAATGAGAATGGGTCACGCTTGACACATCTTCGTAATCTAAGTAAGTCAAATAATCTCCGTACTCCGAAGGTTAAGAGATGTTGAAGCTCTTTATTTATAAGATTAGATATTTACATAAAAACAAACCTATTGAAGTAGCAGTTTGTCGATATGAGTTTGTAACTTTACACGGCATCAAAAAACGTAGAATTGAGTATTTACTTACATCTTTAAAAAATACCGGTATGCCTTCAATCGACAAAAGAGGAAAACAGTTAAACAGACTGAATCATTTTGTATATAACCATTGTGATTAAAACATAAGAGAACTGGAATTGTTTTGTGACTCTTGCGGTGTCCGTTGTTCGCCATCAAAAAAGGTTTGATTCTATTAGAGTAACTTTTCCTATTAGAGGTCATTCTTGTACGGAGAATAATAAGAGTATGGGAATCAATAATCAGAAATTCAGAATTGAGACAGTGAAGGAAATATGCGATCTCATTAAATCTTCCAGGAACAAACCTTCACCCTTTGTGGTGGAACATATTTTAGAAGACAATCAACATATTTTTCGAAAGTGAACCGAACATATAAATAAATTTTACCAGACAAAAGCTAACTTTCTAATTGAATCAATAAGACAATTTAAAGTTTCAAAAGAACATGCTAGGTTAATCTAGTAAAAAGACACATATAATGGGACATGAAACTCAGCAGTTGTAATCGATAGAAAACTTACCTTTATCAAAAATTTGGAGAGTAAAAATCAATTTCTTTCTCCAGAAATATCTTACTCTGTAACGAAAATATTTTGCCTACCACAGGGGGCATTAATACGGGAGATAGAAAATTGGGGGAAAACTATTGGGGGTGGAGATAGGGCAAGCAAAATAATCGCTACTGATGCGAACGGCACTCAGGGTTTCGTAGGAGAGCTGGGGTCGTGGATAAGTAAAAGATAAGGGCATTGGAATGGGGAAACTACAAAAAAAAATGAAATAAAGGGCTCTTGGGATAAACAAAATAAAAATAAACAAGAAACACCTCAAGGAATTTAATATAGGGCGCCACTTGAGGTGCCTAATTATGCCTATTACAACCACTAGTTGTAACTAGGGAAATAATTAGAAAACAAAATCAAAACATAAAAAACATATCTTTTTCAAATAAACTCAAAAAGGGTTTGGTTCAAAAAAATAAATAAAAAGTTAAGACAACAAAATTTAACATTTATTTATGTGTCACCACAAACAGTTAGATGGAGAAATACAAAATTCAAAAACTTACATGTGTCATTCATTTACAAACTCCAGGAGTTGGAGATACTACAAAATCTTAAAAAATTTATATGGAGGTTAACCTTGTTTAAAAATAAAACAAACTCATAGTCAAAAAAATAATAAAAAACGAGCTGTCACAAGTTAACATTAAATTTAAAAAAAACTACACAAACAAATTGACAGCTCAACTCAAAACCAAAAATTTACAATTTTAAATGTAACGAAAGCAATTATTATTTTATAAAAAAAATGTCTGTTTTTAGTTTAAAATTTGAACAAAATGTTACCTTAATTCACATGATCACACTTAAGTTTCTGAAACCATAACTGGAACCTGGAACTGAGGGCTCCACTCTCTCTGCATCACGAAAACCTCCATCTCCAAACTGCCAAAAGCCTTGGATAAAAACAGGAACAAAACAAAACAAAACGAGGATGTCCTCCAATCCTCACTCAAAACATTAATAATTGAAGCATTTACTGCCACAAAACCAATAACAAACTGCTACATATTCTTCATAATAAAAGACAAAAACAGAACACTTCACAAATTCGACGTGAATTTGGACATAACGCTGAACCACTCTTGAAAGCTGCTCCAACGAGAGTGACGAAACGAAATTAAAAATTTGTTCGCTTAACTTGAAAATCAACGAACTGCTGAAATAGCAAAACCAACGAACGACGTAGGTATCCTTTGAGACGCATAAAATTGAAAAGAAATTTGCCGAAGTAAAATAAATAAACAACTCTAAAATGGTTTATTTCAACTTGGCCGACCTAAGAAAGAAATGAAAAGATATTTGGGTTTAAATACGTACGAAATATTTTTAGATCTATCAAAAATATATAAGGTGATTTTAATATTTCGTATACGAGGGGACTTCAATATACCTCAAAGAATCAACGAAATTGAAAATGCTACAACTCAGGTAAAGTTGTATTCATAGACTGTTATGTAGTTTCACTACTATTTTTTTTTGCTTCAGGTGAAATACCAATTTCAGCGCAATAATTTGCTATTCTGCAAAGTTTGTAAAAGTTTTGTGGAAAAAAAGCTCAGAATAATTTTATCTCACTGGTGCCCAATTAATTAAGAATATGGAGGACATTTTTTATTTTGTTCGATGAAAAAACCTTTTAAAATATTCGAAACAATCTTGTTATTTTCTTATAATAATGGATCATTAATTTTTTAGTTTAACTATTTTCGTAGACGTAAAATTGTTTGCAGAATAAAAATATACTCAAAAAAAAAACAAAATTTTTATACAATCAGGGAAAAAACGGGCTAAGTCAGAACCAACTTTGAATAACTTCTTGATTTTTCTATGAAAAAAATGTTTTAATGCTTTCAGTTTTTAACCTAAGGATCTCAGATAGTTTAAAAACATAATGGGAAAAAAACAAATTCTGACTTCAAAACCTTTAGTATTTGTAGCATTATGAACTTTAAAATTGCTTTGTCTTAAAATCATAAAATGCGCCTTATTTTCTTCTGTGCCCTTCAATTTTTCGTAACAATAGTACACAATAATTTTTAAAATTAAATATGCTAATAAAAAAATCGCAAAATTTTAATAGAAATAAAGAGTTAAGTGGTCTAAGTAACAAAATATAAATTTTTTTTTTTTTACCAATATGATCTACGTTTCTATGCCAATGTCCCCCTATGAGCTCTACATGCCAACTTCACTCTAGTGGTTGCAAACGAAGCCCAAAAAATGAAGCTGCCTTTTAAGTCTAGCATCATGATTGTTTTAATTGGTTCAAGTTTCAGTATGCATGTTGACGTGTTGTTATTAAACTCAATTGTTATTGTCTATGTATTTGTCACAGAATCAGAGAAGAAATAAAATATACAATCAAACAAGCAAAAAGTGGTAAGGCCCCCGGTCCTGATGAAATTCCCGTAGAACTGCTCAAACTTATGGACGATAAATCTATTAAAATGCTCCTAGATCTATTTAACACAATAATATATAGAACTGGAATAATACCTAGGGAATGGCTCCGTTCGACCTTTATACTACTGCCAAAAAAGGCAAATACAAAGGAATGCAACGAATATTGTACGATAGCTTTGATGAGTCATGCTCTAAAACTGTTCTTAAAAATAATCCATAATAGGATCTATAGGAAATTAGACGTAGACATCAGTAACACTCAGATCGGATTCAGAAAAGGGCTGGATACAAAGGAGGCTCTGTTTGCAATGAACGTTCTCTCACAGAGATGCTTAGACATGAACCAAGAAATTTACGCCTGCTTTATTGATTTCGAAAAGGCCTTTGACAAAGTACAACATGAACCACTAAGACAAGTTCTAATAAAGAAAAATATAGACTGCCGAGATATTCGAATTATATGCAATCTATATTGGAATCAAACAGCAAATGTCAAGGTTGAGGGCAGACTAACAGAAGAAATTCAAATCCGTCGAGGAGTCCGGCAGGGATGTATCTTATCGCCACTTTTAATTTAATCTGTATAGTAAAGCTATCTGTGAACAAGCACTCGAGGAAGAAGATCTTGGTCTGATAATAAATGGTGAGACGATCAACAATATAAGGTATGCTATCGATACAGTTCTCCTAACGGGAACGCTAGTAGAACTACAACATCTCGTTCAAAGTCTCAATATATACTGTAACAGTTACGGCTTGAAAATTAATTTGAAAAAAACTAAATTTATGGTAATCACGAAATCAAAGAACATCAGAGCTAATCTTGTAATAGACAATACAACGATTGAGCGTGTGCCCTGTTATAAATATCTAGCTGCATGGATCACAGACGATACTGATCAAACAAAAGAGATTAGATGTAGAATAGAAATCGCTTGATAAGTCTTTAATAGAATGCGCAAACTCTTTTGCAATCGTGATATCAATATAAAGTTACGAATACGAATGCTGCGGTGTTATGTCTTTTCTACCCTGTTATATGGAGTTGAGGCTTGGACACTAAAACAGTTGTCCATAAAAAACATCGAAGCTTTCGAGATGTGGTGCTATAGGCGCATTCTCAGAATATCATGGATGGACCGCGTCACTAACACGCAAGTACTCCAAACTTTAGACAAAAGATGCGAAATTCTAAATGTGATAAAAACTAGAAAGATGGAATACTTGGGACACATTGTGAGAGGTGAAAAGTACGAACTTTTAAGAAACATCATGCAGGGCAAAATTAAGGGCAAGAGAAGTGTGGGAAGAAGAAAAATATCGTGGTTTCGTAATCTACGTGAATGGTTCGGGTGTAGTTCGATTGAACTTTTTAGGCGCGCTGCTAACAAAGTCGCAGTGGAAATGATGATTTCCAATCTCCGCTAGGAGTGGCACGAGAAGAAGAAGATGTATTTGTGTTTTAAAGTAAATACAATATATTGTAGTGTATTTGGTGATAAAAAGAAAACGAAATCAACAAGAAAAATGTTATACAAAAATGTAAGGTGCAAAAACTTGGAAAAGCCGTTACAAAAACTAGGGTTAGTACGAGAGTTTTAACAGGTATTTTGCTTGAAATTTTGGACAGCACGATAGTCTATTTTGAGGATAATTACTAGCGCTGTTCGATATTAAAATCTAAACTTTTTTTATTGTTTCTTTGGCTTTGCCAATGCAAATTTAAATTTAGCTATATGGACGTGGTTGCTATGAACATTTTCTACTTTTATCATGGCTTTGAACTCAATGAACAAGGCAGCTATCTAATGGTATTATTGCAAGTTTTATCCAAGTCCAACGTCGTCGCCATGGTAGTTTTGATGTGTCATCAGAAAGTAAACAGCAGTGTACCGTAGCTTTTGCTATTCCAGGTGGGCAAGGTAACGTGAAATCAGTTTTTAAAAAAATGATAAAATCTTCACGATAGACAGATGATAAAAGATTATATCAATAGCTTCCCAATAGACATGAGCCACTACACTCGAATAAAAAGTGAATAAGAATATCTCAAACTGGACATCAATGATAATAAGCTATTGTTCGAAGCTGAATTAGACGAAATCTTTGATTACTCAGATGAAGATTTAAATTACGTAAAGATTTGTAAGAGGAATTAAAAAACCTGGAAGTCGATAGTTAGAAAGGAAAAAGAAGCAGGTGATGAACAGTATCCACCAAAAAAGAATCAGCTAGTAAAACCACGAGTACTGGGTCCAACGTGAATAAAAACTTGTAAAATGAAATGTAGTGAGAAGTTTTAACAAGAAAATCGTCACGATATTTTAAAACAGTTTTGGACTACTCAAATTGATATTAATTAGAAACGTCAATTTGTCGCATCAACTGTTAAAGTTGAGCCCATCTATACACGATGCAAAAGAACGGGAGAAAAAAATCAACGAAACAAAACTTTACCCAATAAAGGAACCAGTGATATTGTATCTGAAGATAAGAGAGGAAAAAAGTTTCCGCCCAACAAAATCAACGAATAACTGAGGCGTAGTGTAAGAGAACACATTTTACAATTTTCTGTTGAACAGTCACATTACTGGCATGAACGGACCAATAAAAATTATCTAGGGTCACACTTGAATATTTCCAAAATGTACGAACTCTATAAGCAACAATTTGAGGAATAGAATATTTAACACAGAGTTGAACTAATCGTTGATATCGACGATTAATGACACATGCGATACTTGTGACGGTTTCCAAATTAAGCTGCGTGATTTGTTAACGCTAGAAGAAAGGAAAAACCTACAGGATGAATATGATAGACATCTGGTAGAGGTATATAACCGATACAATCTAAAAAAAATGATAAAAGAGGTCTTCCACAATTCCTAGCCTAAAAGTTATAATGGTTGATTTCGAAAAGTGCCTTCCTACTCCTTTTTTAAAAAATGCACAGATTTTCTATAGTCTAAAACTGTGGACATTTAACGAAACCATCTACGATGCAGGTAACAAAAATGTATATTGTTGTATGTGGGATGAGTCAATCGCTGGAAGGGGAGTCAACGAGATGTCATCCTGCTTGCTGAAATGAATATTGTTCTCAAACATATAACCTACTGTTTAAGATTTAATAATTTGTTCCGATAATTGCCCATCTCAAAATAGAAACCTCGGTATGGTTATGTGCTACTTTAATATCCTCCAAATTTGTCCCAATATTAAAAGTATAAGTCATAAATTTTTATTGAAAGGACATAAATATCTAGAGGTAAATTCTTATCATGCACGGATAGGAAGTAAATAAAAAAACCATCCACAATTTACATATTATTACACCTTGGAATTGGCAACAGATCACCAGAATGTGTAACAAAAAAAAATCACTATGAAGTGTTAGCAATGGAAACAAATGATTTTAAGAACTTTAAAAGTATGTATACATCTTAACAGTCGCCTTACCTAGCACGTAAAAACTCGACAAATAGAGAACAGTTTTTAATATCTAAAGCCGTTCAATTGAAGGTGAGAGCAGATGCACCTGGTTATTTATTTTATGAAACGGATTTTAAAAGTGACTTTTATGAACTGCATCTTTGATTTTAGACATCAATTTGCCTCTTATCCGTGAAGAACTGAATCCACTACAATCTACTAAATACCAACATTTGCAGAATTTATTAAAATGAGTTCCCAAGGTGTTCCATGGTTTTTATAATAATTTACCACATTCTAATAATTTATCAAATGAAACTATTGATGACGATTACGATTAAGTCTACTGTGAAATGTTTGTATTTTTGTATAAGTTATAAAAATTAGTCAATATCACTCCTTTACTTCTGTTACTTAAATGGTTGGTAGCTGTCTTATAATTGATAGTTTTATTAATGTGTACCATTTCAAGGAAAAGTCGATTTTTATAAATATCAACTTGTTCCAAGATTTTTACATTATTAAAGTAAAAGTTATGTCCTGTCTTCAAGTGGTGGTCCACTAAGGCACAAGAATGCTTAAATTCTATAAACAAAAATTTGGAACACCAATGGGCAGTCCTATTAGCCCTATTTTAGCAACAATTATCCTAGACCATTTATTAGACCTTGGAATCTCAAAATTGCCGTTTTCAATAACATTTATTTATATTGAACAATTAATCATGAACATGGTTATTGAAAAGGCCGTAACTCAATAAAAACTGTTTTTTGAAAAAAGTGACAAGAGGCACCATCATTTTATAAATAATGTGTTAAACTAATGATGCCACCAAATTCATTTAATTTGAACGTACTCATAAGTTTGGGGGGATTTAGGGCTGCACACCCCCCTTAAAATTTTTCTGTGCGCTTAGGTTTTATTGTTTCTTTTTTATAAAAAATGCTTTTAGAACATGAAAGTAACGTGTCCATTTCTATTGCAAAAGTAGCATATTGTAAAAAATGCAAGTAGTTTAGGAGATAATGCAAAAAAACAATTTTTATTTTGTAACTTCAAAGGGCAGTAACTTTTTTTGTGTACACTTTTGTACTAAGGTAAGTTGGATTTAATTAATTTATTTTTGGATTTTTCATCCCCGGAATGCATGATTTAATTTATGACATACCTTTTTGAGACACCCAGTATATTATATCTATATATGTGTATATATATATATATATATATATATATATATATATATATATATATATATATAATATATCTATATATATATATATATATATATATATATATATATATATATATAATATATATATATATATATATATATATATATATATATATATATATATATATATATATATATATATATATATATATATATATATATATATATCTTTCTTTTACGCAAAATTCATGCGTAATTCGAATTTACTCCGTGCGCACCTGAGAACTCGTTGAAAATCGAATTCAAGCTTACAAAGTCGGTATAAATACGTGACTTTATCAGCATGTGGCTAATCGTTAACCTTACCAATGCTCATGCTTAAATAATAATAAAATTTTGATTGATATTGTCAGCTGTAATTAATTCCTATATTAAAGGCAGACCTTTTGAAGCATTCATAAATATGGGTAAGTCTGTTTATTTAGCTATTTTTTGTATAACCAAAGTATGAAACTGTGTTTGCATTTTGTCATTTGTCAACAACAAAATTGCATCATTAGGTGTTGCTAGGGAGCACGGAACTGTGCGGTATTGCCAACGTTGCTCTAATAAAATTGAATTTATATTAAATACCTACTTGCACATTCTACAAGTGGTATCAGAAATATATTTTTTATAGCATATACATTAATAAGGTAGTTAGTATATCTTGTTTGTCACAAACATTTTTATATAGTCTTTTCCAGTTCATAGTTAGTGTAAAGAATTATGTTCAATTATATATGTCACGTAAACATATCTACGTACTGGCAACGCTGCATAAATCTCAATCTGTTGAGGACAGGCGAGAGGCGAGTATATCGAGAAGCATACAATGGCGTAACAATAGTACGGATTAGGTTAAAAATTCAATACAAAAATTTTATATAATTTACTTCAACTTATTGACTATATTTAATATTATATAAATAATATTTAATATACAGGCTGCGCCAAACTTCTGGCTTCTTTTTATTATGTATAAATTATAGGATACATAAAAAATGTTGATAACGAAACTGATGTATATCAAGGACGTCTAGAATTTAAAATTATTTTAGATTATACAGGGTCAGTCGGAATAATGGAATAAACCAAAGTTGTGTTATTTAAATTGAACTCTATATATTAAAGCACTTTTGAATATATTTTTTAATAAAAATATGAAGAAATTTTATATGGATTTATAGGTCTAATTTATACATTTTTAAAGAGATAAATGGTAAGATATAAAACGGTGTGAATTAGTTTTCGGAAGTAATAAAAATTCAAATCACATTTCAAAGTTATAGTATAGTGTCATTTTTAACCCTAGAACCACAATGTGAGGGAACTGGAATATAAATCACAACGTGGGGTCGTCTTTGACCCTAATAAAAACTTACTCAAATATGACAAAGAAAAAAATGTATTTGATACTATTTCATTTTTAAATAGTTTATTATATGACAGTGTAAACTTTCTACAGTAAATACCGAAAAAAGAGTATGATTAACAAATAAACAACAAAATAAAAATAATCATTTTTTAGTAGTGAAAATAACACGATAAAAACAAATCTGACCAATACAAAATATTTAAATCAAGATTAAGATTTACACATTTCACAAATGCTAAACTGATGTTCTGCACATAAATTTTTTCGACAATGAATACAAATATGGCGTCCTTTACGGTCACGAGATCTTGAACAAAAATCACAACGACGTGAACGTTTTTGTGGCTCTTGGGGTGGTAGTTCGTCTGGGTATCCAAGATATTGTCTCAGAGATTGTCCTAACTGTCTTAGCAGTCGGTAATTTTTTACTCTATGCTTCATATAATCTTCCACCAAAGAATCAGCTAAGTTTTTAAGAAAAGTAGAATGGACGTTCAAATTCGGTAATGTTTGAAATTGATCCAGCAGCATCTAACATTCCATACAGAATCCTTAAAGGCCACTTTCTCGTCCTTCGAGCAAGTGTCTTCGAATGACAGAGTTAATCAACCGTATCGATCCTACCTTTAGTCGAATTGTAAAACATTGTAATTTCTAGCTTTTTTGTTTCTGCATTAATTTTGTCTCCAAAATGCATATAACTTTATAAGTAGAACGTATTTTTTCTTTTCTGAAACATGGGACACTAAAGATCTTTTAAAAAAGCAAACGCTGATGAGTGGATTTAACTGCGTTTTACATCTATAAATTGTACCGGTATTCCTCTTTTATTTTTGCGAAGAGTTCCTATCATGGTAAGTTTATTTTCAAGAAGTTTTTTTGCTAACTTTATCGATGAAAACCAGTTGTCTATTTTTATGTTACGATTTTTTCCTGCTATTGTTTTCAATAGTTTCATAACATACTGCGTTGAAATAGAACTATCTTCAGGCCTTCTGTTTCGATCTTTTTCCGTATAAGGAATTGCAGAACACATATAATTAGTTTTGGCGTCGCACATCATAATAATTTTAATACCATAATTTGTTTGATTTTGCTAGGTAAGTACATTTTGAATGGGCAGCGACCACTGAAGTTTAATAGCTCTTCATCTATAGTTACATATTCATAAGGAGTATACAAACTTTCGCAGTTTTCTATAAATAGATCCCATATTTCTCTTACGGCTAATGGATTAAGTCCACAGTCAGGAAATTCGATGACACACACATATTTCTCTTATTGGTGCGAATTTATCGACAGTTTTTCTTTCTGTTCGAGTTGTTTTGTCATCAAAACGCAAGCAATTTAAAATACATTCAAATCGGTGTTTTGTGAGTGTATTGCGAAATATTGCTAAGCCAAATTTTTCTGACCAGATGTCTTCGAGGGAAAGAGTTGCTTGGTTTAGAAGTCATACAAAGTATAAAATCCCAAACAAAGCCAGAAGTTCTGCTTTATGTGTTTCTTGTATGTATCGTTGTTCCGAAGTAAATTTTGATTTTTGAATTTCTATTTCTCTATTTATACTGTTGACAATTATCTCTAGAATTTCATCGGTAAAAAATAGCTGCCATATTTCTTTCGAACTTTTAATGTTTTTACATTTTTGTTTTGGGCCAGGTAAATGTACAACTAAATTTTTTGCCGAGGTCCTCGTTCTCTTTGAAATTAATGGCTGCCAGTATCACTTAAAACCATTACGAGCAAAAAATCCACGACGGTCATCTGTAGCATATGTTTCAGTAGCTTCCTCATTATTGTCTGTTCCCTCCTGTACTTCTCTAATAGTACGTTCATCAGATGCAGAATCGTTGATTAAGACATCCTAGTCTTCGCTATTGTTTTCATCTAAGGACTCCTAGTATGCCAGATCGTCATTCTCGTCTTTATATAACTTTTTCCAAAGCTTTGTTACAGTAAGAGGACGCCGTCGTTTATACTGCAGTTGAAATGCACTTCGTTTTAAATTTTTATCAGGCATTTTCCTTTATTCAAACAACCAAAATAAAAAATAATAAATTTGGCCGCGAATCCTTATTATTTGCGAAAACGAAAGTCGGATCAAAAAATACGTACACACACCAGAACCTACAAACGAGAACTGAAGCTACGTCGCTACCACGTACCACGTTTTGTCGGTTGAGGTTAGTGTATTCAAGTAGGTAGTTAGAACCTCTATCGGTAGTACATACGCGCCACCTTTTATGTACTTTTATTGTTTCAAACGATATTATTACGAGTATATTGTAAATTTAACTTACTTCACATGTTTATTGTAATGAATATAAAAATGTACTTTTTTGACAATAGGGTAACCAGAAAAAATTATTTTAAATTCAATAATCCCGAAGATGTCGAAGCACTTAAAAATATGATTATAACCTGAGGCTATTTAGGAATGTGAAGAAATTTGTGTGAGTGTAGGTGAATTAGAAGAAGTACCGGATTGACTTGCAGTTAGGTTTTCTGTTGTAACGAATTTTTGAGTTATTGGATTATTTTCTTTTTCAAATATGTTAGTATTAGCGTTGATTGGTTGGAGATATTGTAGATAAGGTTGATGTTGAAGATGTTAGTAATTATTTGATGACTACTGAATTAGTTCGAATTTGTTATCCTTTTTTAATTTTAATTTTCTTTATTGGCAAGGTTTAGAGCCGCTTATGATAAAATGGATCCCTTGCTTATGTCAATGCGATATATTTCAAGTGGTTTATCTCTATCTTCAATCCTGACCCCCCAGAGGGAGTGTGGTGCTCGACGTGATGTCGTGTATTGTCCGTCTCCAGAGATCTCTGTCTCTGGTCATTTCTTTTAATTCATGCATAGGTCTTTAGCATATTCCTGTAATTTGATCTATCCATCTTGTTGAGGATCTTGCTCGTGATCTTCGGCCTTCTACCTTTCCTTGTATTATGAGTGATTCCATGTTTTCTGTGTTTGCTCTCATAACATGCCCAAAATATTTTAATTGTTGGAGATGGACTTTACTAGAGAGTCGTCGGCTAACTTTTAGCTCTCTTAAAATTGAATTATTTGTTCTACGGTCGGTCCAAGGAATCCGTAACATTCGTCTCCAACAGAACATTTCAGTGGCGTCTATCTTTCTTCTCTCCGATTGTCTCAGAGTCCAAGATTCACATCCGTAGGTCAGTATTGGGAATATTAAGCAGTTGATCAACCTCATCTTTATCGCTCTTGAAATTTGACAGTCCTTCCATATTTTGGTCATTTTTGCTGTGGCAACTTTTGCTAGAACACTTCTACGTTTAATCTCTTCTTGTAATGACCCTGTGTTTGTGATTATTGATCCCAATCCTAATGGATGATTGTTGTGTAGTCTATCCACTATCATGATCTTTGTCTTTGATATGTTTAATTGCAGACCAAATATTTGACTTTCGTTTTCGATCAGTCGTATAAGTTCCATCAGCTCTGCTTGACTATTTGCAAGAAGGGCTATGTCATCTGCGAAACGTAGATTGTTTAGTTTATGACCATTTATTGAGACGCCCTTTTCCCATCCTTCAGGTGCTCTTCGCATAATATATAAAGTGGTTTATATGCATTGAATAAAAACTGTACGTATATTTTTTTCTTTTCTCTAGTTAGAAAATCATTTTATTTTCACTCTGTGACAAACCTGTTTATAATAGTTGGCATAAACCAACAAAAAACACTTTTATTCGGAGCTGAAATTATTGACAGTTTTCTCAATAAAATATTTTGACAGTTCCCTAATAATGTCTCAGTGTCTTAATACTAAAATTAATTTAAATTTTACTAAATTTAAACCTATTTTTAAAAACTTGATTGCAGCTTCACCTCGTGGGGGTCCCAGCTCGGCTGTTTAGACTTGCACTGAGTATACGCATTAAGAATTTATTCATTTCACATATTGCTCAACATTACTATTTATTCTTCAATAATTTACAAAACTAGCTTGCTCAGGTTCAATTCATCTCCACAGTTGTATATTTCAACGTCTCCCACTGTTGATCAGTTGGTCTTGAATAATGCTTTGACATTTTAATTTTATGGTTCACCCATTGACTGTGGTCTTAACTGAACTACTTGGATTATACGTAGTTTATACACTCTGCTTTCAATTTTGATTTTAATTTTAGTATTTTAATTTCATAGTTAGATTTCTTCTTTTCTGAAGTATTGATAGTGCTTGGTAGACCCTTTTATTATAGTCAACCACCCATTGTCTAGTAGATTGCTTAGTCTATTTCTTGCATTCATACTTTACTTCCACTTCAGTTGTCCTCAAACTAATACCCTAATTATTATAGACAGGTTTGAATGTGAGATCCGGATTATACAATCTTCTTAAAATAATTTATATAACTTCATATTTCATCAGTTGATTTCCTATAGTTGTGTTAGTTGGACCTTTGGTCAATGCTTAGTTTCATAGAATTTTGAAATGTGCAGATCACATCACCATGATTGTGACTGCCCATCCAAGCTGTCATGTGTCACATATTACCTTATCATTTTCGTTAAAAGCAGGAGCCATTCTCTTTCCTGATGCCAACCATAATGTAGCATCTCCTTTTTAAAAATTTTAAACTGTTTTCCTTTGTTTAGTGTACTTTAATATACAATTTAATATACAAATTGTTGGAGAGGCCAAAATTGACGAAGTAAGTCTGAAACGTTATATCATATAAAAACTTTTATTAACCTTCAACTTTTCGAGTTTTTTATCGAAGTTAATTGATTTTCCTTATTTAAAAAAACGTTTCTTGGCTTATTTCAGATGCCCCTGAAGATGCTTTACGAAGCGGAAGTACTTGGACAAGATTAATATACTGTGCTCGATATCTTATAATATATAACAAAGAAAAATTATAAAAATTTTAACCTAATTTTATAAGCCTAACAACATTAAATAAAATATCAAAGATTAAATGAAATGTATGTTTGTAAAAATTAATTTTTAATAAAATTTTTTAACAAAATAATATTTACCTTACTGATAACCTACGTTTTATAAATGCGTTCTCAACTATGCTAATAAATGTTTAAAATGTTGCCAATTATGTTCTACACACAGTCATATACGGTTTGTAAAGGACTATCGAACCTATATAATACAAGAGAGACTGACTGCTGCAATACAGTCGCGTTACCTCAGTGAGACAGAGAAAACTGACGCAAAGCAGCCACCTCATCTCTGTCTAATCAGCCGGATTATCGACCACGTGACCTTCTCATTGGTCATTTAGATCACGTGGTCTATGAAACTGGCAAATCAAAAAGCGATGCAGGGACTACTTTGCGACAGTTTTTTCTGTCGCACTGGGGGGAATGGGCTGGTATTGCAATTATCAGTATTGTATTGTATGTCTATGGTCGAACGTCTTGTAGCAATTCAGATCCAACGCTGACAAATGCATTATGTATACGAATCTTCATATTATCTTATGTTAAAAATCTACAATACTCATTGCCACTGACCAGATGGTCGAAGAAGTAAGGTCCAATAACGTATGATTCAACAACGCTTTTACAAAAATTCAATGACTACATGTTTTGAGACGTGACTCGAAAGAGGTGAAGATGTTCATCGGACTAATAATGACAATTATGTCTATTAACGAACCCATTGTAATGAAATTTCGATTTGTGAAAACTTAAATTGTTAAAGCTTATAAATGAGGAGAACATTGGAATACTGGTCAAGCTTTTCAATGATGTTTATTCGACTGGTGATATCCCTGAAGATTGGTTAAAGTCCGAATTCATAACACTACCAAAAAAACAACTTTCGAATAACTGTAGCGATTATAGAATGATAAGCCTTATGAGACACACTTTGAAAATATTTCTACGCATCATCCACAGTAGAATCAGAGATAAATGTGAAGAAGACCAGGGTGAAACACAATTTGGCTTCAGAAATGGACTGGGAACGCGGGCCGCCCTCTTTGCACTAAATGTATTACTGCCGAAATGTCGAGATCAAAGGAAAGACGTATTTGCTGTATTAATTGACTATGAAAAGGCCTTTGATCGAGTACAGCATCACAAATTAATTACAATATTAAAAGATAAAGGAGTTGATAGTCAAGACATACGATTCATAGAAAAGGTATACTGGCGTCAAACAGCGACAGCTTGCATAAACGGAAAATCAACAGAAATATGTAAAATACAATATATTCAGATAGAATATTTAAAGAAGCGCTGCATAATTTGGAATGGGGCGTGAAAGCGAATGGAATTCTGATAAATACAATCAGATATGCAGACGATACAGTTATTTTAAGTGATGAAATGAATGGACTACAATGCCTTTTAAATGCCATTGATACAGTGGGAAGAGAGTTTGGTCTAATCATAAACTGTTCAAAAACAAAACACATGGTGTTTAGCCGTTTAGCACATCAAGATGCACGATTATATGTTGATGGTCATATAATTCAAAGAGTGTCCAGTTTTAATTATCTTGGTTGCCATATTACTGAACAACTAGATCCAGATCAAGAGATAAAATGTAGAATCGAGATAGCCCGCACGACATTTTTAAAAATAGGGTCATTCTTTTGTGATGATAACTTGCAACTTCAACTTCGAAAGCGCATGGTTAAATGCTACATTTGGTCAGTCCTCTTATATGGTGTCGAAGCATGGACATTAAAAATGTCCACCATTAATCGTCTGGAGGCCTTTGAAATGTGGCTGCACAGACGTATACTAAGAATTCCATGGACGGCTATGCTGACAAATGTGGCAGTCCTTGAGAGAACAAATGCTGCTCGCGAGCAGCTTGATAACATCAAATGTAGAAAGATGGCCTATTTTGGACACGTAGTAAGGGAAGACTGATATAATATTCTTCTACTTATTATGATGGGTAAAATTGAAGGACGCAGAGGAATTAACAGAAAGCAGGCCTCTTGGTTGAAGAATATCAGGGAGTGGACAGGAATAAGGAAAGCTGAGCAACTCTTTAGAATAGCTCGAGACAGAGACAGTTTCGCCATGTTAATCGCCAACGTCAAGGGGACTTGATAGGGCACGTTAAGAAGAAGAAGAAAATTTTAAATATTTTCCAAAAATGTTTCTAAAATATTTTTTTCGCCCACGTAAAACAAATCATTCTTTGAAAATCATTTTTATTTAACTTGGACTATACACTTTATATCTCTGACTACACACTTTATACCTCTCACTACACTATTTTGTTTTATTTAAAAAGTTCGATGTTTTGCCCGAACACAAATGACATGCCAATCAATTTTTTCAGTTGAAAAATAATATTTAGAATAGAAAAATTCGTTATAAAAGTGCAACTACAAAAATATTACTAGCTTTTGTGACACAAGCAGAAAATGTTAAGTTGAACAAATATTTTGACAGATATATTTACATTTTTATTACCTTGAAAATCTAATCTACATCCCTTTAAATATTGGCATTTTTCTCAATAAAAGTGCAAATAATTCGAAAATTCTCAACTTTAGACCTACTAAACCTACAAACTCTTTATATTTTTAAAAATATATTCAAAAATGCTTTAATATACAAAATGTTACATTAAAAAACACAACTTTGGATTATTCCGTTATTCTAGCTGACATATAGTGTGTATAATAGAAAATAATTTTAATTATCGCGTCTTCGCGATAGATAGTTTCGAAGTTTTAGATCGGTTTCACTATAAACTTTTTTATAATCATAAATTTGGACCGTGCAAGTTCGGAACAGCGACACCTGGTGTCGTAAATCAGCAAAATTTACTGCGCTTTCATGTTAGATCGAGGTTACCGGATAACTGTTAAGGACGTAGCCCCAAAAAAGAATAAGAAGAAAAAGTAAGATTGAGGTTATGTCGTATGAGGTATGCTTTCAATTTTGATTTTAATTTTAGTATTTTAATTTCATAGTTAGATTTCTTCTTTTCTGAAGTATTGACAGTGCTTGGTAGACCCTTTTATTATAGTCAACCACCCATTGTTTAGTAGATTGCTTAGTCTATTTCTAGCATTCATACTTTACTTCCACTTCAGTTGTCCTCAAACTAACACCCTAATTATTATAGACAGGTTTGAATGTGAGATCCGGATTATACAATCTTCTTAAAATAATTTATATAACTTCATATTTCATCAGTTGATTTCCTATAGTTGTGTCAGTTGGACCTTTGGTCAATGCTTAGTTTCATAGAATTTTGAAATGTGCAGATCACATCACCATGATTGTGACTGCCCATCCAAGCTGTCATATGTCACATATAACCATATTATTTCCGTTAAGAGCAGGAGCCATTCTCTTTCCTGATGCCAACCATAATGTAGCTTATCCTTTTTAAAGAATTTAAACTGTTTTCCGTTGTTAAGTGTACTGTAACATACAATTTTATGTTTATGGCATTCTCCACAAAGTGTTGGAGAGGCCAAAATTGACGAAGTAAGTCTGAAACGTTATATCATATAAAAACTTTTATTAACCTTCAACTTTTCGAGTTTTTTATCGAAGTTAATTGATTTTCTTCATCATTTAAAAAAACGTTTCTTGGCTTATTTCAGATGCCCCTGAAGATGCTCTAGGAAGCGGAAGTACTTGGACAATATTAATATACTGTGCTCGATATCTGCCTTTTCATTTGATCAAAGTTCATTTATTCAAGCATTCAACCTTCCAGTCAAACCATATCAATAATATATAACAAAGAAAAATTATAAAAATTTTAACCTAATTTTATAAGCCTAACAACATTAATCAAAATATCAAAGATTAAATGAAATGTATGTTAGTAAAAATTAATTACAAAATAATATTTACCTTACTGATAACCTACGTTTTATAAATGCATTCTCAACTATGCTAATAAATGGTTAAAATGTTGCCAATTATGTTCAAGACACAGTCATATACGGTTTGTAAAGGACTATCGATCGAACCTATATAATACAAGGGAGACTGACTGCTGCAATACAGTCGCGTTACCTCAGTGAGACAGAGAAAACTGACGCAAAGCAGTCACCTCATCTCTGTATAATGAGCCGGTTTATCGACCACGTGACCTTCTCATTGGTCATTTAGGTCACGTGGTCTATGAACCTGGCAAATCAAAAAGCGATGCAGGGACTGCTTTGCGACAGTTTTCTCTGTCGCACTGGGGGGAATGGGATGGTAATGTAACGATCAGTATTGTATTGTATGTCTATGGTTGAACGTCTTGTAGCAATGTAGATCCAACGCTGACAAATGCATTATGTATACGAATCTTCATATTATCGTATGTTAAAAACCTACAATACTCATTGATAATGACCAAATGGTCGAAGAAGTAAGGTCCAATAACGTATGATTAAACAACGCTTTTACAAAAATTCAATGACTACATGTTTTGAGACGTGACTTGAAAGAGGTGAAGATGTTCATCGGACTAATAATGACAATTATGTCTATTAACGAACTCATTGTAATGAAATTTCGATTCGTGAAAATTTAAATTGTTAAAGCTTATAAATGAGGAGAACATTGGAATACTAGTCAAGCTTTTCCATGGTGTTTATTCCACTGGTGATATCCCTGAAGATTGGTTAAAGTCCGAATTCATAACACTACCAAAAAAACAACGTTCGAATAACTGTAGCGATTATAGAATGATAAGCCTTATGACACACACTTGGAAAATATTTCTACGCATCATCCACAGTAGAATCAGAGATAAATGAAGACCACGATGAAACACAATTTGGCTTCAGAAATGGACTGGGAACGCGGGCCGCCCTCTTTGCACTAAATGTATTACTGCCGAAATGTCGAGATCAAAGGAAAGACGTCTTTGCTGTATTTATTGACTATGAAAAGGCCTTTGATCGAGTACAGCATCACAAATTAATTACAATATTAAAAGATAAAGGAGTTGATAGTCAAGACATACGATTCATAGAAAAGGTATACTGGCGTCTAACAGCGACAGCTTGCATAAACGGAAAATCAACAGAAATATGTAAAATATAAAGAGGTGTCAGACAGGGTTGTATACTATCCCCACTGTTATTTAATTTATATTCAGATAGAATATTTAAAGAAGCGCTATATAATTTGAAATGGAACGTGAAAGTGAATGGAATTCTGATAAATACAATCAGATATGCAGACGATACAGTTATTTTAAGTGATGACATGAATGGACTACAATGCCTTTTAAATGCCATTGATACAGTGAGAAGAGAGTTTGGTCTAAACATAAACTGTTCAAAAACAAAACACATGGTGTTTAGCCGTTTAGCACATCAAGATGCACGATTATATGTTGATGGTCATATAATTCAAAGAGTGTCCAGTTTTAATTATCTTGGTTGCCATATTACTGAACAACTAGATCCAGATCAAGAGATAAAATGTAAAATCGAGATAGCCCGCACGACATTTTTAAAAATGAGGTCATTCTTCTGTAATGATAACTTGCAACTTCAACTTCGAAAGCGCATGGTTAAATGCTACATTTGGTCAGTCCTCTTATATGGTGTCGAAGCATGGACATTAAAAATATCCACCATTATTCGTCTGGAGGCCTTTGAAATGTGGCTGCACAGGCGTATACTAAGAATTCCATTGACGGCTATACTGACAAATGTGGCAGTCCTTGAGAGAGCAAATGCTGCTCGCGAGCAGGTTGATAACATTAATGTAGAAAGATGGCCTATTTTGGACACGTAGTAAGGGCAGACCGATATAATATTCTTCAACTTATTATGATGGGTAAAATCGAAGGACGCAGAGGATTTGGCAGAAAGCAGACCTCTTGGTTGAAGAATATCAGGGAGTGGACAGGAGTAAGGAAAGCTGAGCAACTCTTTAGAATAGCTCGAGACAGAGATAGTTTCGCCATGTTAATCGCCAACGTCAAGGGGACTTGATAGGGCACGTTAAGAAGAAGAAAATTTAAAATATTTTCCAAAAATTTTTCTAAAACATTTTTTTCGCCCACGTAAAAAAAAATCATTCTTTGAAAATCATTTTTATTTAACTTGGACTATACACCTTATATCTCTGACTACACACTTTATACCTCTCACTACACTATTTTGTTTTGTTTTATTTTTTTATTTATAAAGTTTCGATGTTTTGCCTAATATTTAAACTATAAAAATTTGTTATAAAAGTGCAACTACAAAAATATTACTAGCTTTTGTGACACAAGCAGATACTAGTTAACCAAATAATTTGACAGATATATTTACATTTTTATTACCTTGAAAATCTAATCTACATCCCTTTAAATATTGGCATTTTTCTCAATAAAAGTGCAAATAATTCGAAAATTCTCAACTTTAGACCTACTAAACCTACAAACTCTTTATATTTTTAAAAATATATTCAAAATTGCTTTAATATACAAAATGTAAAAAAACACAATGTTGGATTATTCCGTTATTCTGGCTGACATATAGTATGTATAATAGAAAATAGTTTTAATTATCGCATCTTCGCGATATATAGTTTCGAAGTTTTAGATCGGTTTCGTTATAAATTTTTTTATAATCATAAATATGTATTGTATATTACTGAAAAAATTAAATATTTGGTTATTGCACTACAGTTAGCAACTAAAAATAAAAAGGTTCTTAAATGGTTCAATTCAGTCGGCCTTTAGCCACGGCTCTGCTCATACCAGAAATGGAAAAAGCCAAAGCAGATATCATTGCTTTACAGGAATTGAGGTGAACTAGCACAGACATCCTGGAAAAAAAACAACTGCAATATTTATTACAGTGGGCATCCTACCCGATACCAATTTGATACCGGATTTATTGAAAATAGCAAGGTCAAACATAGTGTAATCGATTTCAAAGCTATTGATCAGAGGATATGTCGAATAAGACTTAAAGGGAATTTCGCTAATATTAGTATCCATGCTCCAACGGAAGAAAAATAGCATGATGAAAAAGACATGTTCTCTGAGGCACTAGACCGAGAGTACGATGAGTGCCCAAAAAATGACATCAAAATAATAGCAGGAGACTTTAATGCCAAAGTCGGAAGAGAGATTATATTTTCTCATTTTAAATTGAATCCCATAGGTTATAATTTTAATTTCTTTAGCCGGAAGATTTTTAACATTTACTAAATTTATTGGCTTTACTATTATAAACATTTTACCATACGAGCAGTCATAAACAATTTCATTTAAAAATGAGGTCTTATATTAGCTACAAATATGTACAATTCAATTTTACCTTGTCGTAGAGGTGACAATATCATATATCTAAGCTAATTATTCACAAATACACCTTTTAGATCACACTCCATACGACAAAGAGTAACATAGGCTGCCTAACGCATACGTCATTCTCTTAAACATGATCTTTCTCTCCATCGGTAATTTTACATCTTTCATATCCAAAATTCAATGATAAAAAACATTTTAAATCCCACTTGGATTGCTGTTGCTGTTGCTGATGCCCATCACTAAAGCTTTTGAATCGGTTGGCTGCAGTAATATTATGTATAACTAACACTGTTCCATGGAGCATTGACATTTTGTTTTCGACACCGTTAATTTCACATTATCCAGATTTCGTCCATTTCATTTCGCTTATTTCCATGATACCTATTGATAGTCTATTTATCTCTTTCATTGCACTATGAGTCTTACCGTATAATGTTTTAATATTCCATGAGCAGATCGTGAGCATTTGCTTTGCACTAGATTGGCAAGGATTTCATCTGTCAGCAACCGAGAAGGCCTTGCCGTCGTGTGATTGTCCTTCTGTGCCGGATCTTGGTATCCGAATCCCATGATCAGTATTATCTTTTTTTGACTAGTTATCCTATTGCTGAATATACTAGAGGTATAGTCGGCACGTAATTTCGTGAGAAAATTTACAGAGACCAAAACAAGCAAAATACTAGTAAAATGGCAACGCTGTTAGAGTTACAACTCCTTTATTGTAGTACATAGTAGTAGAACAGTAGAGTAGATATCTAATTTTAAATTAAATAAAAGTTTTTACTTTATTAATTTAATTTTATTTACCAAAAAGTTTCATTTTCTATAAAGTTTAAATAAAAAATATCGGTGTTTTTAACTTCTGTGATATATCTTGGGAGTGATAACACTAATCGACTCGACTGAACAGAACTTATTGTAAAATAATAATATCTATATAAAACATTGTTAATAATAGTAGTTATTCAGCGAGAATGACAGTGACAGTTTCAGTTGACATCCTCCCCTAAAATATTAATAATTTTTGTCCTATCAAAAAGTGTGTTTATACCCTGTTTTCAAAGATATATAAGCAAAATGAGAATATCTACAATTAAAATAGAAATAAAGGTTTCAACTAACACCTAATAAGTACTTACTATCTACTCAGAATCGCTGTTATCACTAGTATCACTCGTATCATCTAAATTTATATGTAATTTGGTTAATGCTGGTAAATATTTGACATAGTCATTTTCCACTCTGATCACATGTTTGATTTGTATTACATTTTTTCAGTTGGTTGCTGTAATTTTTGTGACTTATTTTCTAATTAACAGGAGAACAGTAGACAAAAAATTTTGGAGCAACGTTTCTTCTCATTATATTTCCTTTAAGTTGAGCCCATATTAACTCTATTGGGTTCAATGTACAATAATAAGGAGGAAGTCTAAACACAGTATGTCCGTTACTACGAGCACAGTTGTCAACAACATATTCCTTTTCGTACTGTTTACTATGAACAACCTCCAACAATTGCTTTTTAATATAAGATGTCTCAAAATACAAATCTTCCGTGAATAAAAAATCCTGAATTTTTAATTTATTCCAACTATTATTTGAAGTTTTTTTCATTAATCTTGAATGATATGATGCGTTGTCCATGATAATCACACTATCTTTAAGTAATTTCGGAAGAAGACATTTTTCAAACCATGATTCAAAAATTGAACTTTCCATATCGTCATGATAATCCAGAGACGCGTTTTTTTGTTTTGCAGATATTAATAATGCATCGTCGACCCATCCATTTTCTCCACCATAGTGTAAAATTATAATTCTCTTTCTTTTATTGGGCGGTACTGAGTTGAAACACTTTTTGTTATTATTTGTCCAACTTTTTTTTCACGGTGTCATGAGTATCATACCAGGTCTCATCTAAATAAACAATATTTGGTTTCATTTTTCGATACTCAGTTATCTGTCTGATATAATTGTTTCTTAAAGAAATTATTCTAGTACTTTCCATTAATGTCTGTCTCTTGTCTATAGTTTTGTACTTAAAATTATTGGCTTTAAGAAATAATCGAAGTGTTGTTGCTGAACACGAGAGAATGCACTTTCGAACTAATTCACTTCAAAGGCTTTCAATAGTTGGAAAAATATTAGCCGCATACATTTGGTATATTGTTCTAGTTATAGATTCAATTAAGTGCGGTTCTATTTTTCTGAATTTGCCACAATCCTTTCTCTTCTGTCTAGAAGAAGATGTTTCTCCTATAATTTTGTAGTGGGTTGCTTTGGGCACTCTGGTTAAAAAACATTTTTCTGCAATTGCCTTTGAATTAGACAATTCAGCACACAGTCCTTCATAACCATTTTTTAGTATACGTTTGGCTTCATCAGAAAGGTATTGAAAATGTCGCACGTTTTACTACACGCCTTTGTAAATCTTCCAATCGATTAGAGGGTTCCATTGTCTCTTCAGCTACATAATTATTATCGCACCACGGACGCAATATTTTAAAATTATCAAACGTATAAAAACATAATCACGTAAAAACGTATCAAAAAAAGTAAAAAACGTAAAATATAAAATGTTTTCCGTATAAAGAACACTGAAAAAAGTCACTACCAAACTTGCGGTTCACTATTTGAAATTTGAATTTAACTGAACGCTGTAGCAGTTATGATTTTACTAAAAATATTCTTGTCTCCCAAAAATCTGTTGGTCATCTCCGCAATTTAAAAATAAAATATTATAAAAATTTGCCTACCTAAGTTTTCCCCGTCCCGTGCCTTCGGCACTGGACGGTCGGAACCTGATCCATTATTTTATGACTCCGTAAGCTCAGTCAAATACTGATATAATCTTACCCCAAGTATGAATAAGTCTACCGACAAAAGATACTACATTATGATTTGTCATAACAGCGATATCCGATGTTTTCATTGGCCGTTAGTCCACGTGGACTTGTCATAAGTTCGATGAAAACTTAATTGGTTGATTGTTCATATCTGGTTCATATTTTAAAAGATTATACCAGGCACGTCTGAATGTTAATATCGAGTGGAATCTGGAAACTTTGTATTATTATACGTCTGAGTCATTGATAATTTTACAGACTCCTGGTAGAGTACCTTTTTGTTGAATGATTTTATTACAGATACATATATTTTTGCACAGTCTCACGGAAATACGAGGCTACTATACTCCCCCAGTCTTTAATGCAGTGGTTTCCATAGTGCCTTCTGCATGTTTATGCAGTTGACAATTTTTACCATCTGTATCCTTACCTATCCTAATAAAGCACCCTGACTTGACCAACGTGGTGTTCGTTAAATAATATGAACGAAGAATTGTCAACTTTTTTGCCGCAGTCTTGGAAATATTCTTTGTAACTTACATGTAAAGATGACGTGTATCTTCGTTATGAGGGTTTACGGGTAAAAAACTCGCAACATTCAATTTTTTTCAATACATGCTATTGCTGTTACACTACCTAATGAGAAACGGACAGCATATAGACAACATTTTCACATTAAAAAACCAGCTGTAGCCATCGTTCACGTGGTAAATGTACCTATCTTTTTACTAATACAAGTTGTCAAAAATTTTATTTGAAAACAAATTATTAGGGGAGGATGGGGTATCATGGACCATGGGGGTAATGCAAACCACATCGGTTATTTTGTTTAAAATTGGTAACTACTACAAATATGCGTAGACATGTAAAAACACGTGTTTCGTCGCTGCTGATCTAAGGAATTTACTACTTTTGACTAAAGATTTCTCGGTAAGTAGACATGATTATTTTAACTTTTTGATACTGTGGTGTTGCTTGTAAAATGTGCTTTTAATAATTAAGATTTGCTTTTGATACGTTGCGAACTGGTACGTTAATTTCCATATTTTGAATGTGTACTACGCATGGTTCAACGTGGACTAGGAGTGATTCACATTGCCCCATTATATTTTCTTGACACTTTTTTAATTATATGCTTCTTTTGCAGTTAGAAATGGTACGAAATTATGTGAGAACTGAGCAACAATCCTGGTCTCTTGTTGCCTTGAAGAATGCTATCCGGACAGTTAAAGCTGGGGAGATGGGCTATTTAAAAGCTAGTAAAGTTTATGGTATCCCGAAAGCAACGTTAATTCGCAGATGCAAAGAAAAGGTAACAAGAATTTCTCCTGACGAAAAGGGTCTAGGTTTCTACAAAACGGTTTTCACCAAGGAACAGGAAGAAGAATTATATAATTATATCTTAGATATGGAGAAGCGTTTATACGGAATTACTTTGCTTGATCTTTGTCACCTAGCTTTCCAGTTAGCCGAAAAAAATAACATAGACAATCCATATAATAAAACAAACAAACTTTCAGGTTTAGATTGGGCGTACGGATTTCGAAAACGGCACCCAGGGCTTCCATTACGTAAACCCGAATCAACATCTGCTGCAAGAGCTGAAGATTTTAATCGTTACAATGTAAAACAATTTTTTGATCTGTATAAAGCTACTTTGGATTCTAAACATGTCAATTCAACGCGTGTTTTTAACTGTGACGAAACAGGTCTAGGTACAGTCCCCAAATGTAATAGTAAAATCTTGGCGCATAAAGGACGGAAACAAGTTGGACGGCTTACTTCTGCTGATAGAAGTGGAATAACAACAGCCGTTATTTGCATGTCATCATCAGGAATCTTCATACCGCCGATGTTAATCTTTGCAAGAAAGAGAATGAAAGTCGAACTCCAAGCTGGTGCACCTCCAGGTTCAATATTCGCCTGTAGCGATAGTGGCTGGATAAATAGTGAACTCTTTTTAATATGGTTTCAACATTTTCTTCAATAAACGAAACCAAATGAAGACGATCCGATCTTATTGATTTTGGATGGACACAGCAGCCATACAAAAAAACATAGAAGTAATTAATTTGGCTAGGGAAAAACATGTACATATCATTTGTTTGCCTCCACATTCCACCCATTGAATGCAGCCAACCGATGTTGGTTTCATGGCTCCTTTAGCACGATATTATGATATGGCATTAGAAAAGTTTCTTAATAACAACCCAGGCAGAGTGGTAACAGCTTTCCAAATCTCTAAAATTTTTGGTGAGGCTTTCTTACAAGCTGCAACACCTTTGACCGCTATTAACGCTTTTAAAAAATGTGGGATAGTACCTTATGATCCCAATATATTTACAGACCTCGATTTTGCACCATCTGCTACGACTGAAAGAGATTTGGAGAATAATAGTCTACCAGTGTCAAGTCAAAATGAGGCAATTCCTTCAACTTCAACTGCAGAGCCTCACTTAAGTCAAGATGAGGTAATTGCTTCAACATCAGTTGCAAAGCTTCATACTGGTAACGATTTTTAATTGACAATTTCCCCTGCACACAATAGAGCAACAACTTCATTTGGAGCAAACAGTCCTAAAGACATTCGTCCTCTGCCAAAGAGAAGTAAATTAATGGAACCAAAGAGGAAATCTAAAAAAGGTTAAAACGGCTGTACTGACATCTAGTCCGTATAAGCTAGAATTAGAACTTGAAATAAACACGAAGGAGGCAATAGAAACAATGAAAAAGGAAAAAGCTAAGAAAAAAATAAATTATGATAAGCACGAAGATAGTGAAAGAAGTAACAAAAAAATAAAAGCTTGTCCTTCCAAAGATGGTAAGGGAAAGAAAAAAAATAAATGTAACCATCAAGTACAAGATGATGGCAATGGTGAAGATGCTGAATGTTTTTACTGTAACGAGTGGTTCTCCTCATCAGCCAATGAAGAAGGATGGGTACGTTGCTCGGCCTGTCTGAAATGGGCTCATGAAGCATGTGCGGGAATAGATCCAGAAGATGATAAAGTATTTCAGTGTGAATTTTGTATTTCTGAATAAATATAACTTGTGTCTATTTTTACTAATGTTCTGTTACCGGTTTTCTAAGTATTTTTAATAAAAAAATTCTTTTTACTTGATTTTATTTACCGAACATAGCCATTAGATAATGAAATAGTGTGACTTTCCTCAGTAGTTCACATTGCCCCACCCTATGGGGCAATGTGAACTTTTGACATATAGTCAGTTGTCATTTTTTTGTTGAAAATACGTTAAATAAATTATGTTTCAATTGCAACTAAATGACAGTTAAATGTTTAATGAACGTCCCTAATTAATTAAACAAAACAAAATCATTTCTGGTTTAACAGTATGTGCATATCTTCCTTAGATGGTTCACAATGCCCCATCCTCCCCTAAGTATTAGTCGACTTAAGCATTGTACTTATTCTTTTTTTTTTTAGATAGTGAATCTTCATCGAAGAAATTCCTGTTTCTTAGAAAACAAAATGAAGTTATTGATATTAAGCCATATGGAAACAGTGATCATGACATAGAACAGGAATATATCGCCCTGGAGAAATTCTTACATACTATTGAGAACAATATTACTGATACTAACCTACCTCTTGACAAAATTTCAACTCTAGACTTATCTCGATGTAATTTAGAAAATTTGCCAGATAGTTGTAAAGACCTCAATGTAAAACAATTAGTACTTGCTTACAATAATCTATCCAGAGTACCTGTTTGTATATACAGCGGCATGAAACATATAGAGCATCTTGATATTGGTCATAACAAGATCGAACAATTTTATATAGATCCGGCTTGTTTGAATGTGCTTAAAGTCCTTAAAATCAACAACAATTTATTTAAATCTCTGCCCCAATTTATCACTAATTTTCAATGTATAGAGTTGGAGGAAATTAATTTTAGCTGCAATAACTCCACCAGCTATAAGTTTACTAAAATGAGCTGTACGAAGGATAAAATGAAACTGAAGAAGGTGAAGTTTAAAAATAGTTGTTTGTTGGACGCCGATTATGACTTCCTTAGATGTTTTAATTACATCGAATATTTAGATCTTAGCAATAAGTATAAAACTTTTGTTAACAAGTTGTACGAGACTGATAATCTTTTTGTAAACCTAAAGTGGAAGCATTTGCAGGTATTAAAGATGAACAACTTATCGATAGGAATGTTCCCCGATGGGATCTGCTGGGTTGAAACATTAAGGGAACTCTACATTAATAACAATAATATTTCATGGTTACCCGATGGCATACAGTTTCTTGTTAACTTAAGAGTGTTGGATATTTCTAGTAATTTGATTGTAGCTATTCCACAACAAGTAGAAAAGTTAGTTTCGTTAGAAGTTCTCTTAGCATGTAGAAACAGTATTGAGACTTTACTAGGTAATATGCCTGCATTAAAAGTATTAGATCTATATGATAATTCTTTGGATTCATTCAATTTAAATTGTGATAAATTGGAAGAATTGGATCTGGAACTAAATTATTACAGCACTAATGAAATAGTAAACTATGAAGATAAAAAAAATACTTTAAGATCATCTTTAAACCAGTTAATTCGAGCAGATGGTATAAAAATATTGGAAAAATATCCATCTAGTAGATCTTCTTATTGTAGTAGAAGTAGTTCTACTTCTACAAATTACTCTTGTAATGATATCATTCCAACGGTAACCGTATGTGACGAAACGGAGGATTGGGATTTGCCGGTTTCTTCCAAACCAAGAAATCCGGACATTGATACTGCTGATGAAGAATGGACAGGTGAAGAAGACCATTACCATAAAAGTCGTTGCAAAGTGTATCCAAAGGTTTATGTTAATGATGAAGACTGGATGTTTGAGGATGCAGAATAAATTGCTATGGTGCAATATATAGATTTAAAAAAGAAAATTTTCATATCTATGTTTTGTAATTTTACAATTATTGTCAATTATATTTTAGAATAATATATCGTAGTTCTTATTTAATAATTTATGATTGTGTTCTTCACAGGTATGTGGGCACAGAATAAAAAGCTACCCATACATAATACTCTCCTTGTAATCTCTCTCCTAATAATTCTTATAGTTGATTATTGCAGATCCAAATGTGGCTGTATAATTTGTTCTCATAGAGATTAAAAACGTAAACGTAAAACATACCTAGCCCTAGAACCACAAGGTGAAATTGGTGCAACGATTTTCACAACGTGGGGTCACAGACGACCCGAAAATATGTTTCAAAATAAAAGACATTTAAATGTTTTTTAAAGTTATTTATCGAAAATGTACTAAATGATTTAATTTCCAATTAGAAAATGTATTGTTAGATAACAATAAGCAGAACTAATCTAGAGAGTGAGTCAAAAGATAAAAGCACTTATATTTGATAAATACTTTATAAGATGTCAAAAATACAGGAGTTGAATCTTCTTCTTCAGATGCAAATCCACTAATGGATGTTAGCGATCACATTTTCCATTAATTCTCTATTTCTTGCAATATGTATCAGAGATTGTATGTCGTTAATCCCTGTCCATTGCCTTATGTTTCGGAGCCAGGACATTTTCTTGCGTCCCATTCCTCTCTTGCCTTCAATTTTATCCTCGATTTGGAGGAACTGGTATTTTTCATTTCGCATGATGTGACCTAGATACGCCGTTTTCCTTTTCTTGATGGTTTCGAAAAGTTGGCGTTGGATCTGGACATCTATATTTGTGATTTTCTCTGTCCATGGTATTTTTAGGATACGGCGATAAAGCCACATTTCGAAAGCTTCTAATCTGTTTATATCCCTCGTTTTGAGTGTCCAGCCCTCTACGCCATATAGCAGCACTGACCATACGTAGCACTTAGTAAACCTTAGTCTAACTTAGAGATCGAACTCTGAACAAGTCAGTACCTTCTTGAATTTTATGAAAGCTTGTCGAGCTTGCTCAATGCGACATTTTACTTCCCTGTCCGATGCCCAGTCTTCAAAAAGCCACAATCCCAGGTATTTAAATTTACTCACTCTTTCAATGGACTTAGTATTTAGTAATAGAGTGGAGTTTTCAAGTGCATCTAAGTTTCTGGAGATGATCATAAGTTTGTTCTTTTTGGTATTAATCTCTAATCCCATTCGCTTACTGTATTCTCCGATTATAGTGACAAGTTGTTGAAGATCGACTATGTTGTCACAAATTAAGACACCATCATCAGCATATCGTATGTTGTTGATCAATACTCCATTCACCTTGATTCCCATCTCTGCATCCTCCAAAGACTCTTGAAATATGGCTTCCGAATAAATGTTAAATAAAAGAGGGGAAAGCACACATCCCTGTCGAACGCCTCTTCTTATATGTATGGGTTTGGACATAGAATTGTTTATTTTTAACTGTGCCGTTTGATATCAGTACAAGTTTTCAATGCATCTTATGACTTTTTGGTCTATATCAATTTTCTTGAGAATCTGCATTAACTTGTGGTGTTGGACACGATCAAACGCTGAGGAGTTGAATAGTTTATCCTTATATTATTTACAATCTTCTAAAATACTAAACTGGTGTTCTGTACATACATTTTTTTCACAATAAACATAAATATGGCGGCGTTAACTATCTTGGACAATAATAGCATCGACGATTTCTTTTCTGAGGATATACAGTGGGTATTTTGGCTGGATATCCCAAATAATCAATTCCCTTAACTTTTTGGGAAGGTGTATAATATTCATTCTTAGTTGAATATGAGCTTGTACTAATGCATCAGTTAAGGACTTAAAGACTTTTAAACGGGAAATTTTTTCGTCAGAATGTTTCAGTCTGTGCAAAACCATTGTGTTTACTCCACCTCCGTCTAAAATTCCATAAAAAAAAACCCTCAGTGGACATCTTCTTATTTTCCTGACAACGGTTTTTGCATGTCACAGTTGATCGAAGCCCCCCTTAGTGCTGTTGTAGAATAGAATTATTTCTGGTTTTTTGGTAACTACATCAACTTCGTCTAATGAGTGCATAGAACTGATTAATAGAATGCATTCGTTCCGTTTTGGAACATGTGATACTAGTGTTAACTTTGCAGTAAATGCAAATGTTATGGACGGAATTTCCGATCGCTCCGTTTCCAAATATTGTGTAGGTATTTCTCTTTTATAGAAAACTAAAGAAAGAATATCAAAAATGGGGCCTCAATATGAATATGTGAAAGACAGAGTATCTTAAAATAGGAGATGATGAAGAAGATCCAGAGTTAGAAATTAGAAACACAAAAATATGCAAGGAATATAAATATCTCGGATCTATAATATCTAAAGAAGGCACTACCAAAAGAGACATCGAAAACAGAACGCAGCAGGGAAAAAAAGCGGTTAACATTTTAAACTCTCTACTATGATCTAAATATATTAAACAAGAAACGAAATTGATAATCTATCGAACCTTGGTAGAGCCTATTATGACTTATGGGGCAGAAGTTTGGCAGATCACGAAAAAAGATAGAAAAAGAATAGAAGAAGTAGGAATGGATTTTCTAAGGAGAGCGTGTGGTGTATCCAAAAATAATCATATCACGAATGAAGAATTTGAAGGAGGACAAATGCTGTATATTCCAGTATAGATAGAATTGAAACGAGACAACTTGTGTGGTATGGTCACGTGAAGCGAATGAATGAAGATAGATGGCCAAAGAAAGCTTTAAATTACATACCACAACAAAGAAGAAGAAGGGAAAGGCCTTCAGTTGCCTGGGAAGAAAATGTACGACACATAATGAGAGATAGAGCCATCAAAAAAGACGATGGATGGACAGAAAACGATGGCGGTCGAAATGCGAGAGGCAGCAAAGGCTGTGGGAACCTTTAAAACATGGGAGGAAGCTTGTGGGAAGGAACATGTAGGAAGCTTTAAAACATACTGGGTAAGACTTGAACCTTTCTATGGATCTCGCTGCTCTTTACCAATATATCACACAGTAGAACACATCAAAACGAACAGCGTTTTTGCATTGCACATCATTACAAGTCTTAAACCATACTTATCAGGCTTGCTGGGAATATACATTTTAAGAGGTTACCTGCCTCTAAAGCCCAGCAGTTACTCATCTATTGTTAGTTACTCTGACGGACTATAATTGTTTTGACATTTAACCGCTTGAATTCTTTTGTAAAGCCTTACGTTCTGCGCGAGTGGTTTTATCGTCCAAGCGTAAAGACATTAAAAAAAATTCTATCTCATCTTATCTAAATATGGGAACACCAAATTTTTCAGACTACATATCTATTACTAAAAGATTGGCATCTTTTAAAACTCCAGCAAAATATAAGCCAAAAAGTATTAAAAACTGACAAATGAATGACAAATGACACTGAAAAATTGTTCGTTTCCTGAGTATAGTATTGTTCTTCGGTAAATTTTGTTTTGATAATTTTTCTTTCTTTATTTGTGTTATTCAAAATTATTTCTATCAGCGTGTCAGGAAAAAACAGTTGCCATAATTCTATTATGATGGTTCTATGTGTAGCTTCCTTACTTGGACCGGGTAGATGAAGAACAATATATTTTTTTTGAAGTTTCTCTTACTAATTATAGGTTGTGTAAACCAAATATAATTATTTCGACCTAATAATTTGGGGCAGTTGTCTCCTTCAAATCTTGGTCTATGACGGTTTAATACATATCAACATCATCCTCTTGTTGCAATTCTTCAAATCAAATATATCTTAAAAATGGTCGTCCGGTAATACATAATCTTTATCTTCACTTTTACCAAAAGAACATTCTTCTTTACCACTGGAATCATCTTCGTAAAGGGCTTTTCACAAATCTTCTTGCGTAAGGGGACATTTATTTGGATCCATACGGTGCTCTAATTAAAAAAAAAAAACTTATAAGACGCTATAAATATGAATACTTAGAAATATCTTACCGATAAAAACTTGTTACCTTAACCACAAAGTGGAGTAAAAAATCGGAAATGCGCTGCAAACACGACTAAATGTGAACGTTCATAAAACACGTCACCAGTTACAAGTCATGTGAATTACTGAAGATAGATGGGAGGCCAACTTATAGGTTCATCAGAATCGCCCGCATGTCAAAAAAATTAGTGCGGTGGGGTCATTGGCGACCCCACCTTGTGGTTCTAGGGCTAGGAGAGAAGAGATACATATAAGATATAATAAAGATGTGCAATACAAAAAAAACTGTACAAACTATGGAAAATAAATCAGACAAATGTACATTTGAAAAATGAATATACGGCGTAAAAAACTGAATAAATTTATGGATACTGCTAAATTGCTATATAAAAAGGGTGTATAGTCCGGTCTTCAGAAATCTGACCTCTAAAAATCATTCGAACAAGCTTACCATAGCATTTTCTTTTACGGGATTTTACAAGTGAAACGAAGCAGAAACGGTATAACAAGCAGCGTTTTTACAAGTATAGCTTTTATTTAATTTTACCTAATTTGATATATTGGTAATTTAATTTAACATAATTCCCTTTAACCTTTATTATTATATAACCTGATTCTATTTACCTTTATTTAATTTTATTTAGTTTTAAGTTTATTTTATTTTGGTCAGACGCTGACGTTTGTTAAGTGAAAAAATTATCTGCATAAATGTCATGGCAAATTATCCGAAAGTTGTAGAAATATACCACCTCTTAAACAAAATTTATTTTTATAATCATTTTGTTGTCCTATGGCCCTTTGATACTACTGAAAGTCATCAAATAACTAGATTTTAAACTCCATCACTAATATTAGTATCCAAAGGCAATTGGTTTTTCTTTTATGTGCTGCTTTAGTCCGTGTTGCCCATAATAAGGGTTCACTACTTCCTCTATGCTTGATTCTGTTTCACAAGCGGTGAAATCGGCAAAAGATTTAATCAACATGTAGATATTTTTATTAGATATTAAATTCATTTCTAGTTCACTGTTGCGGAAAGGCAACTTCAAAAAATGAATGCTGTATTATTGTTTACGCTCAGTGATGCGAAAACAAAACACTAAAGTACTTGCATTATAGCTACTTTTGATATGGCTGCTGTGAAAAGTTCATTTGATGTACATATGTACCACTCTCTCAGCCATGATATGCCATGACATTTTACGCCTCCCTATGCTTCTCTTTCCTTGGTTTTTACCTGCATAATCAGTTGGAGCAAGGTGTATTTCTCTCCACGTGTAATATGTCCAAGATATTTCAATTTTCTTGTTTTAGTTGTATTTAAAATTTTTATTTCTTTATTTATCTTTCTCAGAACCTCTTTGTTTGTGACGTGTATACGATATTTTCAGAATTCTTCTATACACCCACAGCTCGAGTGATTCCAGTTTTTTCATTGTTGTCGCATTCAAGGTCCAAGATTCCATTCCATAAAACAAAGTCGAAAAAATATAACACCTCCCTAACTTAACTCTTATTTTCAATGGTAAATCCCCTATACATAGCACTCTTTCCATTTTATTGAAATTTGCTTTAGCCTTTTCTATTCTGATTTTGATCTTCTGAATAAAATCGTTTGTGAAGTTAATCATTGTTTCTAGATAGGCATATTTGTCCACTTGTTCGACGTGGGTTCTGCTTATTAGAAAGTTCCCATTATTTCTTTGGATTTTTGATATTCTCATAAATTTCGTCTTCTTGACGTTCATTATAAGACTGTACTCTTTTCCACACTCCGCTATTATGGTCAAAAGTCTCTGAAGATTTTCAATATTTTCGGCGAAGAGCACAGTATCGTCTGCATATCTAATGTCGGTAATGGGAACTGCATTTACCTTTATTCCAGCTCTTTCACCCTAAAGAGCTTTTTTCAGGATCTCTTTGGAGTAGGCATTAAAAAGAATTGGTGACAATACACATTCCTGTCTCACTCCACGTCTAATTTCAGTTTCTCCTGATAGCTGTTTGTTAACACGTACTTTTGCTCGCTGTTTATAGTATAAATTTGATATGATCCTGAGGTCGTTGTGGTCAATGTTCTATAATTTCAGGACATTCATTAATTGATCATGTCATACTTTATCGAATGCTTTATTGTAGTCAATAAAACATGCATATATATCTTGATTGACGTCCAGGAATCTTTGTATCAGTATATTAAGCGAAAACCAAATTGTGTATCATTATCGTCTATGTCCAGTTTTCGGAAATGTCATTGTCCAATGTCCAATCAATGTCCAATTTTCGTGATATATTCGGAAATGGATGACTTTTAGTAGTAACATTAGCACATGACACATCAAGCTAATGGTGCGGTAATCGCTGCATCCAGTTGCGTTTTTCTTTTTGGGGAGACAAATAAAAATCGACGTTTACCACTCTTTGGATAATACGCCTGAACTATAAATTTGGTTTAAGAGTGTCACTAAAACATCAATGTGCTTCTTATTTAGAATTTTTATGATTTCTATGGGCAGCATGCCAGGTCCAGGGCTTTTCCCACTCTTCATTGTTTTTAATGTATGTAATATTTCTTCTTTTGTAATATATGGACCTATTTCTTCTGACGTAAGTTCTATGTGAGACTACGTATTTCTCGGCGACCACTTAAATAACTGATAAATACTACTATCGGCAACTCTCAGTTGCTATTAAGACACATTTTTCTTGGGTTGGCAACCCCTGGAAGTCTTGGGTTGCCATGATGTAAATCTGTAAAACTACTGAAACAAATATGTATTAATTAATATCGTTAACATTATTTAAAAAGTTTTTACTTACATATTTAGTGGCTTCACTCATATATACGTGGTAACTGCATTGATGATGGACTTATTCGTGCGAAAACGTTCTGGGATGTAATCCAAAAGGGCATTTTTAGAATATACAGGGTGGTGAATTGTCAAACGGGCCATAGGAAACTCAATGAGAAAATCTAAATTGTTGAATTCCTGCTTCCCTAATTATTTTACGTCAAAAGTCATGGGAAACTATTTGTAGAGGACTCAAATATGTATCGAAAACAATTGTTAAAATTGTTCTACGACTTAAACGTATTCCAAAATTTTGCTAAAATATAATACATTACGTATTACGTGTTGCGTTTTGTCATATTGACGTTTCTAATATTTGACAATATTTAAATCAACTATATTATATTTATCTATGATTTTTTTTTACTGAAATAATGCCTCGACAACTATGATCATTGGCATGGTACTGTCAAGTACCTAGTGTAGTGTGTGTGTGTGTGTGTGTGTGTGTAGAGTAATTGTCTTGATACTTAGCAAAGTCGACGTCATTGTCTTTGCTAAGAGACGCTAATTGTATCACAACGTTTGCGGTCTCTCCGGTGAGCACCGATCGCACATGGATAGAAATTATTTTCATTCATTAATTTTTTAATTAACGAAAATTTCTCCACCCAGATGAAATTCGAACTCACGACGTTTAGGTTTAAAGGTAGGCGCTCTTACAACTGAGCCACAGAGGGGGTATCTATGATTTAAATTGCCAAAATGATGTGATTTATTATTTAAAAGAAAAATTAAGTTGATTAAAAAATGTACTCAGTTAAGGAGAAAAGAGCAATAATAAAAATGTTTTATTCATGTTTTATTATAACATTTGTTATAGTTTTATGTTTAGAAATTATCGTATATTATTATTAGGAATAAAGATCACAGTAACAGTATATTGGAATTCATTGAATTGTTGTATAACTTAACTTAACATTGTTCTGAAGCTATTTTCTTGTAGCATTGTAAATTAATTACTGTTAAACTGGGAATAAGCCACAATTAAAGATAAAAATACGTTTATTGACGTTTCAATTTCCACTTCGGAAATCGTTCTCAAAATACAAACAATTTACTGTTTAGTTAAAGGATTGTTAATAATTTAATCATAAAATAAAAAAAAATTGACAATTCAAATTGTCAAACATCTGACATCAATATGATAAAACACACACGTTATAATATATTCTTGTATTACGTGTGGCCTAACTTTTAGGGGTGGTCTGAAAAATCTATTATATTTTTGCAAAATTTTGAAGTACATTTGATTCGTAGAACGGTTTTAACATTTGTTTTAAATTTAGAATTTAGTCCTCTACAAATAGTTTTTTTTTTGAATTTTGATCTAAAATAATTAGGGAAGCAGCAATTCAACAATTTAAAATTTCCCATTGAGTTTCCTATGGCCCGTTTGACGATTCACCAGCCGGTATAATTATACCTTTTATAAAGGATTTTTTAAATAAAAGTTTTCAACATTTTTTTTTTCTCTGCGTACTATAGGTAACGGAAACAAGTACAATAAGTCATGCCTATATCAAATATGTTGTTAGACAAATTTGTCATTGTTAATTAAAAAAATTCGTAAATGAATAAAAAAAGATATCAAATGTAGGATAATTATTCAACGGGAAGCCTTCGATAAAAAAAAAGTAGAAAAGCCTAGTATGAACAGAGCACAAGAGCATACTCAGGATTAATTTCATAATGAGGTCTCAAAAAAGGAAAGAATAACAAGGGCGGACCTTGAAGCTCGTTTAGAGGTTAAGTAGACAAGACAATGAAAAAAGACACTTAGAGAGACGCACATTAGTCCATATTTTGTTAATGGAAGCTTATGGGAACGGTTTAGAGAAGTAATTCGGGGAAAACTATGAAAATTCTTAGTAGTATTATAAAATACTATGGTTTTAGGACAGAAAAAGAAAATATACATAGAAACTAATAAATTACCATAAGCAATACTCTTTAATAATTATATTATTTATTATGATATTCATTAATAATTCTTGTTATTCTGATATGCATACAACCAAAGAACAATGGATATTATATGAAACAATCCTCGAAATTTGGTTAGATAATTGAAGTTACGCAATTCTACTTCAATAATACTTCCAATACTTTTTTCGGATTTAACTAGTGAAAAACTTATCGAAGACAATAGAGTCGTTTCAGAAACAGTTGACTTTAACTCGTAACAAATTTAGGCGATCAAAAACGATAAAACAACAACAAAAGGGTCCGAAAACTCCCAAGAAGATGCCCCGGAAGTTGAAAGAGAAGAAAGAAAGTCTGATGAGTTGTGTCAAAGTGACCTGTTTATTTTGTAGCTCAGATAATTGTATCTCGTACTCCGGGACGTAAAAGTCTTTGATAGGAAAGTGAGTCGTAATTGGTTCTTTGTTTCAACTATATAACCGACTATAAAGTCGGAACGTAAGCGAACTGAAGAAAATTCCTATTTATTGCTTCATGTTGATTGTAATTTAAAACGAAAACATTTGCATATATACGATGGAAGTCGAATGAGTATAGGGAAAACATTATTATACCGTTAGTCGACATTTCGGTACAAAGTACAGTGAACTTTTACGAAGGAGTTTTTTATATATTTTTGATATTTTGTATTTACCTAATGGAAGTTGAGTAGAATTAAAAATCTTAAACCATAGATGATCTAGTAACCTAATGAAAAAGTACAATAGTTTTATAGAAATATATTAAAACAAAGAGAAACTTAAATAATTCGAAAGATTTAATTTATAACTACTTTTTTTTTGTCTTTTTAGAGGGGGTCTGGAATTTTCAAAAGACATCTCAGTATAGGACGCCGCATGACTGACCTTACTCCAGGATTCGTTCTTCGTAATCTAGGCGATAGTTCTCGAGGTACTTTAAAACGCCCTCTCCGTTTCTTTAAAATGGCCGCGTTAGGCCAACACGACTTACGAAGACTTCATTTTTATCCACAGACTGTCAGCAATTTGGTCTCAAAAACAGTTTTTTTTTCTCCGTCACCCGCACATCGATGTTCTTTTCTACTGACGCAGCCTCAATAAGATCATGTGCTAATCTTGCAGTTCCTACGTTAGTTTGGAGCACCCTCAGCTCTCGAGTATTATGTCCTGTGTTTGCTATTTATAAGCCTTGGACTTTGTTTGCGCTTTCTTTGGTACAGTTATCACTCGCGCACTGTTCTTGAGACTAGTCCTTAGTGATTCCTACTTTCAGCCTGTCGGTTGAACTTTGTGCATCGGAAGCAACATCTTCTGTTTTGCTTCTAACAGTACCATTGTTCGTGTCCAAAGGGATCTTAGTATTTCTATCCTCGATTTTATTACTCAGCAGCATGTGTAGTCTATCTTTATTATTTTCATTTTCAGAACCTTTTCGTCCTCATCTTTATCCAGATCCATCACGGCACTCATTATCCCTCTACCCTGTCTATCTGATCCTTTTTACCTTTCAGTTTATTTTTTACTTCTGACATTAAATCCACAAATGATATTTCTTCGCTTTTGCTAATGATTTTTACTCAATTTTGTTCTTTGGGCTTAATATTGATGTTGGCTCACCTTCTTGTTGTTATTTAACCTAGAATCGTGATTGTCATATCTCTTCTTCTTGCACCTTACTCCATAATTCTTCTAGATGCCCCAATTCTTAGTGCTGCCGGCGTGTGGATTTCACGATTTCTCTTCCTAGCTCCTCCATATTCTACAGTTTCACGTTTGTACGTTTTCAGGAACTTCACCGGCTCAGGTTTTTCCTTCTTGTGTGGAAGAAGTTTGAATCCATACTTCTCCTTGTGGATCCACGTTCCATCTTTATAAGCAGACATCCTGACTCATATTTTCCAGGTCGCCCTCCTTCTTCATCTCTTCTGGAGCATCTGGTAGCTGTGAAAATATAGCTTTTGTGTTTGTATTCGCTCCGTGCGTGACTGATGCGACACCTACCGCCTTCATCTGACAATTTGGGAATCCCAATTTTCAGGTTAAACCTATGACATATGTTTGACATTGTTAAATACATGCGAAATTGACAATTATTAATAAATTAGTTTTTTAACTATATTTTAAAGTTTATGTACAAAATAAATGTAGTATTAAAAACTGGGTTTCTCAAAATTCATCATAATATACCTTTTCAACTCCAAACGGAAAAGAAAGGGAAAAATCTAGTACTGGCAAATCAAGTTTTTCACGCAAAAGAGCATATAATTAAAAACAATAATAGTAAAAGTTAGGATATAAAAGCTAAAGTCATCTGCAGTTAGCTTGAAGCCTTATGAAATATCATTCAAGGTAAATTATTTAAATTTTTTCTATTTCAATTGCATAAAAATGAAATTATGTGATATTTACTTTTTCATATTAATAGCACGAATTCATCTTTTTCTTTTTTCTAATTTATATGTAATCTTTGGGAACCTATGAAAACTACAATCACCATTTTTGCTATTATTAGCACAATTAAATACGCAACATGTATTTGCACGCATTTTTGATAAAATTTATGCGTAAAAATATTTTGTCCAATATTCCAATTTTGTCATATTTCGCCGCTACGCACGCTGGCATCGTTTCAATGTACCCCTACCATGGTCACGCACGGAGCGATGTAGCCATGGCAAGTTAGTTGGTTGTTATTGTGGATAATATAGAAAATACAGGTATTATTATTGTATGTATGTAGGTATGGGTTGCAGTGAATAAACGATAGATGCGATTATGTGTGTTAGAAGAGACAGATGCAGCATAGGAAAGAAGAAGGTATTGCCGTCTAATCCAGAAGTGGGTTCATCGGCTTCACAATGGAGACGCTCAGATGGACTGGAACAAAATGCACCTATACAGAGTCGAAGAGCGGTTTCATTGATAGAGCTTAGAGATTCCAGATCTATTTTGGAAGCGGACATATAAGCAATTCTGTCATAGTCTAATTTAGAAGAAACAAGTGGTTTATATACTTTAAAAAGCAATTTTTTATCCGCATCCCAGTCATAATGAGACAGTGATTTAAGAATAATTAATCTTTTGTGGCAGAAGCTTTTTAACTTCCGACCTAAAACGTCGGTTAACCCTTCTGCAATCTATATCTGACATATCAGGAGGAATTATCGCCATAATTTCAGTTCTGAATATTGATACATTCCTCCCTTTCTTCAAAAACGATGCTTGTTGAGATTATTACATTATTTGTCTTCCCATATTTTAGGTTTATTCTATTGAACCCCATAACTGAGGCAAGTTCTATAGTCATTTTTCGGGCGTCAGTGGAGAGATTTTTGAAAAATATTAAAACATGTTTTTTTAGTTTTTCATATTCTAGTATTTCTTGAGATATTACCTATACCGTTTCCATAATTTTTTTAGGGTATCAGTTTAAATCGTTTTTTTTTTTTCCTGTTAGGTATATAACCACCTATTATCAATTCGAAAAAATATCTCGAATACAAGTTACTTATTTTTAAATAAGAAATCTAAATCTGCATTAAAAATGGGGATGCGTTTTTTAAGTTTTCAAAGCTTTCCTCATCCCCACCCCCAGAGAGTGGAGTTTTTCCATGTTAGTTTGGCGAAATATTCGACCGTCCCACTTCTTACGGCACATCAGGTATAACATATAAATAGAGGTCATTCTATAGTCAACTTTACAAGTCAAGACATTCCAATTGGCAGAATCTAAATAAATATTGTTCTAATAGAATTACAAAGTATATTCGTCAATATTCGATGGTACAACGGTTGACTGACTTTTAACCATTTTATTGACGAATATATTGATTAAATATGCGTTCGTACTATTCGTAGATGGCAAAACTAGGACACATTTTACTAAAAAGAAGAATGAACGAAGGAATGGAGAAACCTGATAAAGTTTTTTAAAGTGTAAATCTCCTTCCAGTCATCTTTATTGTCAAAATTTGTTATAAAATGATTTAATTCAAAAAGTGGTATTTTTTTCTCAAGCTCGGATAACATATTCTCTTTTGTAAAAGTTGTGCTTCTAATATCTGATAGATTTTTAGGATTCACAATTTGCCGGGTGGAGACACATTTAATGTAATCAACATTGTATACTTTGTTACGTCTTTTGGAAAGTTATCAAATTTTTATGTTGTTACTATTGTCTGCCAATCAGTTTTTAAAGGCTTAAGGTTTAAAAGAGCAACCAGAATAATAACACTTGCTTCAGATAATAAATATGCTGACTTGTTTAGTTAGATAGAACCTCTGTCAATTCACTAAAAACAGAACAGGTTGTGGTGTATTTTTTTTGAGATAGGTCAAAAAATAGTGACCGATGGCCAATATACTTACTCATAAACTACTTTTGAATTTATCCATCTGTTCCATCTTTTTCTGCATTAGCTTTTCTAATCATAAAAAAAATCATAATTTTCTAATCATAAAAGACTTCTTCCAATTTAGCCGGTCCAAGTACATTACCAGATTCAGGATCAAGGCTAAACCCGTTTTCGTTTGCATTGTATATCTTGTTTGGGTATTTTAATATGTCCATGATACATTCTTCTTTAAATAGTGTTTAATTTTAATAAACCATTTTTCTATATCAGCTTTACAGACGGCAGTTGTTGATTTTGTAATAGTATTTGCTCTTCGGTTTTTTTATCTCAGGATTTCTTCTAAGAAAAGCAGCGAACCAAATTTTCCTGGGCATCCTATCTTTAAAAACAGCCAACTTTTCTTTCATAATTGTATGCCCCGTGGAGAGTAAATTTGTAGTATTAACAGCCCTATTGTAACGGGTAGCTCTTTCAGGACGACAGACTCAGTAAAACACAGGTTAAAATAAAAATATGTCTCTTGATCTAATATATGTACAATATAAACGAAAATAAAATAAATTCTGTGCCGTATAAAAATAAACGTAGAAATTAACTCTGCGCTCCGTCTGGATCCCGCGATGAGTGAATCCCCGGCGGACGTCTATAAAAGAAAGAAAGAAAATAATTATTAATAACAAATAAAATAGGTGTAGTCAATCGCACTCAGACGTATATTCGCTTCCGCTTCAAACCAGCGGGAGCTGCGAACACACTCGTCAACTATAAAATCGCTTATGCAGGTCCGCGATAAAGTTCAAGACACGATATCGGTAGACTCTGCTTAATTATGGACGGAGCATGAACTTCAAAGCAGAACTACCTCCGTCCGGGTGGGCTCGCCAGTTCAGGACACTGGCGAAGAGAGGAGCCTAAGGCGCTAAGCTAAAGACTGAATAAATGCCGCTATTCATATGCCTTAAATAGTTGCTCTGAACCCCACTCACATCGTGCTAAGGAGGTGGAAGCGCCAACGCTGACACTCCTACGGTTCAAGCTGTTGAACGGTGATGACATCGTTACACCCCCTTCTCTTTGGAAAAAAAAAAAGTAGCATACCTTTTTTTTTGTATATGGCGTCTACAGCCTTGTAATGCCATTTATCCCTCTTGGAATCTTTATTACGATCTTCTTCCCGTTGTTGCAGTACAATCTGTATCTTTTGGTCCCCCTCTCTATTAGGTGTTGTGGGACGATCTCTACAAGATCGGCGTGTCTCCCGGGTTCTGGTTCGCCTGGAGTGGATGCCGACTGTGCTTCAGGTCCGGTTATCGTATCGGGTACGCTTTTCTTCTTCGGTGGTGTTGGTGGCGTCCCAAACAGTTCGTGGAATCTTTTCAACATTCTCTCTGCGTCTTTTCCTGGTGTCACGGGCAGTTCGGGTTTCTCTGGCGTTCCCAGAGGGGTCATCTGTTCTGGTATCTCTAGTATGTCTTCCATGTTAGATGTGGATGAACTGAATTTTGCTTGATGATTCAATGTTAATTCTTGTGGGATAGGTATAGGAACTTTATTTCGTGGGGATAGAATTTTACATTGTACCCGTTTAGGGTCGTTTGACCCTCTTCAGGCTTGAGTTGGATGTTTGTGTAGTATAGCACGCACAAAGGCAAGCACCCAAAAATCCCCGGCGCAAAGATCTTCTCCGTTTTGTTGTTTTGTTGTTGTGGCACCTTCTTCGCCTGGAGGAGTTAGACAGACAGAGTCAGGAGAACCAGAGTGAAGGGTTTGTCAGTGTAATTGTGGTTCTTTTCTTGTCTTGTTTTGTTGTTTTAGAGCTAGGTACGACAAGGTCGGGTCTCTAGTGACCATTGGTCCTGTGCAGTCTCGAGCTTAACCCGGCCCCAAAACCAGTGTATTGCACTGAAATTTTGTGGACGAGTGTGCTCGTGAGTGGAGGCGCCTCGGCTTTCGAGAGTCGGCTTGTCGCACTTCGCTCTAGGTGGATGTATGTGTGTTCCAACAGTGGCGGACGCTACCATTTCGTTGTTACTGACTCCTCGAATCACCTAGATAACCCCGGCCGACCGCAGACCCCGTGTAAAGTAACGGAGGCTGCGGGCGGTCGGGGGTCCCAGTGATGAGGGTGTATCGGTAGCTTGAAAGAGGACCCCTTCCACTGTTGGGGTGTGTGAGTAATGTTGTGTGAATGTCAGTGTGTTGTGTATGTATGTGTGTGTGAGAAAATAGTTGCGGCTATTTTCTCAGGGACGGACAGGTATCATTGAGTAGTGAGATTGGGAAACCGCAAAAAACCAATCTCCCCCTGTCCGGGGTAAGGATAGGATATGTGTGTGGTAAAGGTTTTAGGGTCGGCGATAGGCAAGTGGAGTGGCCTCGAGAATATTGTAGTAGTCTTCCGGAAGATCATTAATGCAGGTTTGCATCAAGATTGAGGGGGGGTGAGGGAGTTTTTGTTTGGGAATACGAGTTACTACATGACCTCTGAAAATGCAGGAACTTTTGAGGGTATCTTGGGTGTTAGATGGGGGGCCATTGATGTTTTTGAGAGTGAAGTTCCTGTTGAGAGTTTTTATTCTCTCGAGAATGGGGGTGGTATTTGCCAGTCTATGGATTTCACGTGAGGGAAAGGACCACCGCTTTCTGCATGTCCTACGCAGAATTTTACGCTCAGCAGCAAGGAGTGCACCCCTCTGACGACCTTTGAGAAGGCAATATAAGTGCGCCTTATACTCAATAACGGGCCGAATAAAGGTTTTATAAGTGTGAGTGAGAGTCACGTTGTTTGTTTTGCCAAACGTTCCCGATAGCGGGACTAGGAGACGGGCTCTGTTTCTGACCCTATCTAAAGTTGCCTTTAGATCAGGTGCCCAATTGAGTGTTTTAGTGAATAAAACGCCCAAGTAGGTAGCTGTGGGACTAGTTACGAGCCTTTCTCCCATCAGGTATAGGGGAGTTTGGTCCTCACGGTTGTTGATGAGTCGTGATGAGGTGTAAGGGGCCCGAAACACAATGGTTTGGGTTTTCCCTGCATTTAACGTGACTCTCCACTTATTGCACCATTCTTCGATGCCGTTTAGTTGAGCTTGTGCTCTTCTAAAGGTGGCCAAAGGAAGGTAATCACTCCCCGTCGCTAGGAGTGCAGTGTCATCCGCGTAGAGAAACAGATGGGTGTGTGGAGTGTTCGAGATGGGGATAGAGCTGTTGTATGTGATGTACAACAGGGGAGCGAGAACTGAGCCTTGTGGAACTCCTGCTCGAGGAGTGAAGGGGGTCGATAGTTGGTCGCTTATTCGCACTCTAACCGTTCTATTTGTAAGGTAGGAGTTTATGATTTTAGTGAATTGTAAGGGGAGTCCAATGTCCATAAGCCTCCGAACAAGTCCGTTGTGCCAGACCTGATCGAATGCCTTCTGGACATCTAGAAAAGTGGCAATGGCGATGCTGTTACCATTTATGGATTGTGAGACTTTGGTGGTGAAATCAATTAATGCATTGTGTGTGGATCTTTTTTGTTGGAAACCATACTGGAATTTGGGGATGATATTGTGTGCTTCAAGAAAGTCGTTGAGTCTCTCTTTTAGGATTAACTCAAGGACTTTCCCTAGTGAATTGATAAGCGAGATAGGTCTGTATGATTCCACATTTGTACGGGGTTTATCCTTTTTGGATATCATGATAGTGTTAGCTATTTTCCACGGAGTAGGAAAATAGCTGAGTTTGAGGCATGCATTAATAGTTTTAGTGATAAGGGATATTACACTCTCAGGAAGTTGCTTAAGACACCTTCTACTGATATTGTCGGGTCCAGGAGAATTATTTTTGCCCATACGGCAATAACTCTCCGTTTCCCTATCGGTAATAGGGTCCATGATAGGGACGTGGTTCGGAGTTTCGTGCAAGAGAGTGTTTCTTACTGCATAGTCGGTTTCGAGTTTGAATAAGCGATCGAAGTTTGGCTTATTGGGCGTTTGGAAATTTTCGTGAAGTGAATTTCTGAATGCTTCGGCTTTCAGTTCAGGGGAACTGACAATTTGGTTGTCGATCAACAGATGTGAGGGTTGAGAAGTTTTTTGTTTGGTTAGGACTTTGAATTTGTGCCAGAATTTAGCCCCATCCCTGTAATCCAATTTCGAGGTAGCATCTTCCCACTGGCGAGCCTGTAGGAGTGATATTTCCCTCTTAATTCGAGCAGAGATGCGATTATACTCTGTTTTGACTAGGGGGTCTCTGTTGATCTTGTATTGGCGTAAAAGCCGCCTTTTTTGGTGTATTTTGGCAATGATGTTTTGTGGAAGTGCCGGAGAGAAAGGTTGGATTGTTTTCATAGGAATTGAGTGATTGATGGCCTCAGTTATGAGGTTCTCAATTTGGATAGCACTCTGGTCGATACTTTCAGTAGTATCGAGTTCGCCTAACTCGGGAATGTTATTTGTGATATATTGTTTAAAGAGAGGCCAGTTTGCGTTGCGATAATCTCTTAATTGTTTGGGAGGTGGAGGAATTTTGGGTGACATGATATCAGAATTAACTAATATCGGGAGATGGTCTGACGTTATCGTATCGCCTATGTGACATCTATCGTCAAACCTGTGCATCACGCTACCTGTAACGATGATGTGGTCCACGATAGATGCCCCATTTGCGTTTAGAAACGTATAATCAGTGTTTGTGATTCTTATGATGGGAAGGTCGAGAAGAAAATCAGAAAGTCTGATGCCTTCCGGATTTGTGTGGTGATCACCGAATTGTGTGTGTCTACAGTTCAGGTCGCCCATGAGAATTGCTTTGTTTAGAGTTGCGAAGTACTCTAGGAGTTCGGTGGAAAGCGGGCTAGCTGGATGTCTGTAGTAAGAGATTATCGTGAGGGTTTCGTTGTTCGGAAGGTGGAGGTCAATTGCCAGGAAGTCCACGTTGGGTGGAGGAGTATTTTGAGGGAATACGTGGGGGGAGTGTGGTAGTCCATGTTTGATAAGGATACCATTCCCACGGGAAACCTGACAGCGGCTTCGATAGATCGTTGTATATCCTGCAAAAGTCGGAGTGTTGCGACAGAGAGTGTCAGAGATGGCAAGAATTTGGATGTTGTGTTTTTGCAGGATATGTTTGATTAGGGGTCTCTTTTTAGAGATCCCTTGGCAATTAACTGCTCCTAGTGTGAAATCCATAGAGAGGGCTTAATAGGTGGGGTGGAAGGTCATTTCGACCTTATTGTTGTGGCCAGACAAGGTGATTGTGTGGCCGAAGATCTTTTCTACCACGGAACTTGTGATAGCAGTGATTAGTTCCCGTCTTTCGGGTAGGATATTGAGCAGTACTAAGGTACTGAGTCTGATTGTATTTTGGAGGTCAGTGGATAGGTCATATGGGGGAGAGGATCTTTCGAAGGATAGGGGTTGGATGTGGTAGGGATTGTTGGGTTGTTCATGTCTTTTTGGACAACGAGAGGAATAGGCGGTGTGATCGCCGTTGCAATTAGGGCATTTTGGCTTGTTGGGATTAGGGCAGTCACTGGATTTGTGGTTTTGTCCGCAGTTAGGGCAGACGAAAGTACGTTGTCGACATTCTGAGATGGTATGTCCATTTGAGCAGCATTTGCTGCAATATTTGGGGGTAGGGATCGCTGGATTAGAAGAGTAAGGGAGTTCGGTGTAATGGATGAGTCCATCGATAGGAATGCCGAAGTTTAGGACATGTTTGAGTTTGTCGTTGGAAGTAGTAAGGACTTTTATTAGTTTTGTGTCTTTACCAGTCATGCGAGATTTTACTCTCCATAGCCTGGTGACAGGGATGTCTTGCTCTGTGAGAATTTGAGCTAGTTCGTCCTCAGAGTATTCGTGTCCTACGTTTACAATGAGGAATAGATGATTTTCTGAACGGTTGGCTTGGTTGTGAGTGGAATGAGATCTAGATAAGATTTTTATTTGGGTTTGTCCGGTGGCTTTATGGACTTTAGTTTGAAGTTCTTCCGCATTTATGGAGTGGAGGGTACGGAGATGAGCAACTCCGTGAGATAGTACTTTTAATGAATGGATTTTATTAAAAAGAATGGGAATGCAGTTTAAAACGCGGAAGAAGGTTCTCTGATTAGAGAAATCTTTTGGGATATCAGTGATTAGATATTCAAATGTTTTCGGATTGTTGATTGAGTTCGTGATGTTTGGGTTGTGTTTTGGTCGTGAGTTTGGGGGTGCCCTTAGTGCGTTGGCAAAAGATTGGGTTTGATTTTGTGGAGCTGTGTCATTGGAGGTGGAGGGTTGTGGATTTATTGGACGTGAAGTTGGACGTGAAGTGATTTGTTGAGAGGGTGGTTGAGTAGGTTGGGAAGTAGGTGCATTTTGGCGAGAAGAACGAGATGTAGACGGTGCATTTTGGCGATTGGTGGTTGTGTTTTTAGAAGAAGAGATTGAGAGTTTACGATGCGTGGATGGTAGTGGAGGGTAGTCAGAATCGATTTTTCGGAGTATCGGATGATTGCTATCGTGTGCCTCGATTTCTCGGCGTTTTTGGTTAAAGCGAGTTTGTAGGATCAGAATTTCATGACTGAGATCTTGGAGTTCCCGAGCAGATGAATATGGGTTGTACGATTGTTCAGGGATCTCAGATTGGGGGGTTTCTATGTTTGTTTGGTCGTGTACTAACTCGTAGTAGGGGTTGGAGGCTAATGCCGCAGTCTGTGATCTAGTCACAGACCGGGTGGAGTGGGCGGACCTGGTAGACCCAGGCATAGCAACAGGGGAATTGAACAACACAGTATCAGACCGCTAGCAGACTCCGCAGCCTCACGGAGCCAGGGGGTTGTAAACCCCCCGAGAAAAAGGCTTGCCCTACTAGTGTGATATGTGTGGTATTTGACAGTGGCTTTACTTACCAGCGTTACCACGCTGCTTAATGGTCCCTCGTTGGACGTCTACACAGAGTGAAACAACGTACTGGCACTTGTTCCTGCAAGCGTTTAGGCCTAACAAAAGGAATATTCTGGGGCCAGTATATTCTACTGAAACCCCGTACTAATTAATTTTGTAGGCAACGCCAGGCCTCGTTGGTTTTTCGGCTGTCCACTCCTATCGACAAACTGTGCGCTGCAAGCTTCAGAGTATACACTCTCTCAAACCTTTCGTCGACGCTGTTCCGGAGCGGGTATGTAAACAGTGACCTGCTCGCTCAGCGTCTCGATCGAAAGTGAATTTTGCTTGCTAGCACCGCTCTTTAAATACCGTTTGGTTGTGGTGGGGATTCGATTTGTGTAATGACATTTTCCCCCACCCAAGGTTTTAAATCTTTTACGTGTGCCGTTATCTGCTTGCGGGTATTTCTATCGGCCAATTTCAGTTTTACTATTACCGGTGATATTACTGACGTTACTACGTATGGCCCTGAGTACTTCGGCGCTAGTTTGCTGGTGAAACCTGCACTCGCCGACGATAGATGGTGTTCCTTTTTCATGACTCGATCTCCTGGATGTGGTCGCCAGTCTCTTCGTCTTAGATCGTAATGTTTCTTTTGGTCCTCGAAAGCGTGTTCCATGTGCACTTTCGCCAGTTCTCTTAACGCTTCTAACTTGTTCAAGTTTTCTGCATACCCCTGTATATCTTGTCCACTTGTCGCCTCTGTTGTGTCTAATTCTCTTCCGAAATTAAGCAGCGCTGGTGAAAACCCTGTTGAATCGTGTCTTGACGAATTTACGGCGTAGCAGAATTCTGGTATGAATTTGTCCCAGTCTTTATGGTTATCTTCTACGTATGTGGCTATCATCGTTTTCAGTACTTTGTTCATTCGTTCCACTGGATTGCCTTGAGGTGAGTACGGCGGTGTTAGAATGTGATTTATGTTATAGGACTTTAGGAACGCCTTAAAATTGCTGCTTGTGAACTGCGCGCCGTTGTCCGAAATGATTTTCGTCGGGATGCCGAACTGCATAATTACCTTCGATCGTAAAGTGTCGATGATGGAGTTCGTAGATGCTGCTCTTATTGGCTGGGCAACGACCCATTTGGTAAACCGGTCTTGCGCGACTATTAAGAAAATGTTTCCTTTTGCAGATCTTGGGAATGGTCCCATTAAATCAACTGAGACAGTATGCCAAGGCTTTTCTACAGTGGACGGTTGCATTTTCCCGGCTGGTTGCATTTGAGACGGTTTATATTGGAGGCACTTCGTACAAGCTCTAACGTAGTCTGCGATTTGTTTAAACATCTTAGGCCAATAGTACTTTTGCGCTATTCGGCAAATTGTTTTTGCAATTCCTAAATGGCCTGCTGTGGTCGAGTCATGATTTTCCTCCAAAATATCTTTCCTTTTATATCTTGGTACGCATAACTTCCATGGGTTATTAAACTCTGGGTCGGCTAAATTACGGCTGCTCCAAATGTGTTTATATAACTTCCCGTTTGTTATTTGTAGATCCGGGAAATCGTCTGGGTTCTGGAGTACATTTCTATATAAATTATCGTACCAACTGCATGATTCCAATTCTGATGCTAATAATTCCAACTCTGGTTCTTCGCTCTGGTTTTCCTGTGGTTGTCGTGACAAAGCATCTGCTACCTTGTTGAGGACTCCCTTTCTATATATTACCTCAAAATCGTACTGTTGCAGTTCTAAACTCCACCTGGCTAATCGACCTGACGGGTTTTTAAGGTTCTTCAGCCATTTGAGGGACTGATGGTCTGATATGACCTTAAAATTGTATCCTTCTATATATGGCCTCATTTGCTTTATCCCGTATACGATGGATAGACATTCTTTTTCCGTTGTGGAATATTTTGTCTCGGCCGGTGTGAGGGTTCGACTAGCATATGCGATTACTTTATCCTGGCCGTCGTACTTCTGTGTTAGTGCGACTCCAAGTCCGCAGTTCGACGCATCTGTTTGCAGGTAAAATGTTTTTGAAAAATCGGGGCATGCTAATACTGGGGCCGATGTAAGTTTTGATTTTAGCTCTTCAAACGCGTTTTCTTGCTTATCGGTCCATTTCCATCTTATCTTCTTCTTCAGAAGCATGTTTAGCGGTCCTGCTATTGTCGAATAGTTCTCTATGAATCGGCGGTACCATGATGTTATTCCTAGAAACCGGCGGAGTTGACGCACATTTCTCGGTGCTGTAAGTCCGGTTATAGCGTTGGTTTTCTCCGGGTCAGTTTTTATTCCTTCTGCTCCAACCACATGTCCTAAGTATCTGAGTTCTGACTGGCAAAACGTGCATTTTTCAAAGTTCAGCTGTAACTTGGCTTCTTTCAGTCTTCGGAAGACTTCCTGTAGGTGATTTAAATGCTCTTGGAGCGTTTTAGATATTACTACGATATCATCCAAGTAGGCAAACGCGAATTCCATATCAGGAGGTATTACCTTGTCCAGTAGGCGTTGGAAAGTGGCTCCTGCGGAATGCAGTCCAAATGGGGTGGTTTTGAACTGAAAATGGCCTTTTCCGGGTACGCTGAATGCTGTCACTGGGCGGCTAGTTTCTTCTAGGGGTATTTGAAAATATCCCTGTTTCAAATCGAGGGTTGATATAAAATTTGCTTCCTTGAGTCTATCCAGAATTTCCGATATTCTGGGTAACGGATATGCGTCCTTATCTGATAGTTCGTTGACTTTTCTAAAGTCAATGCAAAACCTGTACGAGTTATCTTTTTTCCTAACTAGTACAATCGGTGAACTCCAACCACTTGTGGAGGGTTCGATGGTTCCTTCTTTTAACATCTTGTCTACTTCTTGGTTGATGATCTGCAGCATTGCGGGATTGTGTCGTCTATAAGGCTGTTTGACTGGATCGCATTTTGTCTTCAATTTTATTTCGTGTTCTATTAAGTTAGTGGGTCCTGTTATGTTCTCAAACTCCCTTAGTTCTTTTCTTAGAAACCTTTCTAGCTCTGTATTTTTGGTGGAGTCTTTTAAAGTATTACATGCCTCTTCTTGATGTTGTACGAATTGTTTGCTCGTATGTTTATCGAATTTAAGTTCGATAGAATGGTTCCTAAGGAATTCCACTCCTAGTAAGGCATCTTCCGTCAACCCTGGCATTACTATGAATGTTTGTCGGGTTTGTAACCTATCGATCTCGCATTCAATCGTCAACTTCTGGTTAAGCTCCATTGACGCTCCATTTGCTAGTCTTGTTCTCCCGCTGTAGCTATCTAGAGAGTCTTTGTATGTCTTAGCTATTCTATCCCCGACGTAATTTTTAGTGGTTCCTGTGTCGATGAGCGCTCTGTATGTTCTTTGCCCTATTTTCAGCGATGCGAACAGCCGAATGTCATTGCTTGCTGGCTGTGTAACGGCGAAAACGAATGGAGTCGAATCTTGCTTTACAGACTGGGACGACTCCTTGTTTCTCCAGTCTGTAGTTCGTTTCCCTGACGCCTAAAACAGCAGTCGCTACTGTAAACCCCTTCTCTGCCGCAACGCGAACAAAACTTTTTCCACGGGTTTTTGCAGTTTTTACGGATGTGACCTGGCATCTTGCATCTAAAGCATGTCGTTTTGGCATCGTACTCTGCTTGGTCCGTGCGTCTCCAGTTTCCACGGCAACTCTGATTTGATCGGTTCTTTTCATCTTCTAAAGCTTCGTATTCTTGAGCTAAATCTTGTAATTCGGCTAAGTTTTCAAAATCTCGGCGGCGAGCATAAAGCTTATATTCTGGTAACAGATTTTTGTATATCCTTTCGAGTTCTTGGTTTCTGGAAAACGATCCTTCTCGTCTGGTTAGTGTTTGAATCTCCGTGATATATCTATCTACCGGCTCATTTTGTCTCTGTTTTCTGTTTCGGATTTGCTCCTCTAGTTGCAGCAAATATCCTCTGGGATAGAAAGCTTTTTTAAAATCTTCGCTGAAATCTGCCCATGACTTCCAATTTTTGTTATTGTTTCTGTACCATAACAAAGCGTGGTCTCCTAATAACTCTGGTAATGCTCTTAATAGATCTTGTTTATCGATCTCGTAGGCCAAGCTTAATTCGTCTATCCTCTCTAAGAATCCTATTGCATCCGAATGTTTCTTGTCGAAGTGTGTGTTCCACCTTCGTACTTGATTTAGCAATTCTGATTGCCCCATTTGTTTCGCTATTGTTAATTCTTGTAATTGTCTTCGGATGCCCGAAATTTCCTGGGCCAGTGTGTCGGATTCTGTTCCCTTGGAAGTTTTTTCTTTTTGCATTGCTCCTGTCGCTTCCTCGCGATTTTTAAAATATATCCTGAGTCGTACTCTCAATTCGTCGACGGTTCCCTTGGAATCTAAGCCGAATTTTTCGGCCTCGCTCTGCAATTCCTCTTTGCAAAGTCGGTTTATCCAGGATGTACCTGTTACTGAGTCTGTGTCCTTATCTGTCGGCATGTTACTAAATTTTTTTTTTTTTTTAGTAACTTTCCAATCCTCAATTTTTCTCGGGCGCCAATTTGTAACGGGTAGCTCTTTCAGGACGACAGACTCAGTAAAACACAGGTTAAAATAAAAATATGTCTATTGATCTAATATATGTACAATATAAACGAAAATAAAATAAATTCTGTGCCGTATAAAAATAAACGTAGAAATTAACTCTGCGCTCCGTCTGGATCCCGCGATGAGTGAATCCCCGGCGGACGTCTATAAAAGAAAGAAAGAAAATAATTATTAATAACAAATAAAATAGGTGTAGTCAATCGCACTCAGACGTATATTCGCTTCCGCTTCAAACCAGCGGGAGCTGCGAACACACTCGTCAACTATAAAATCGCTTATGCAGGTCCGCGATAAAGTTCAAGACACGATATCGGTAGACTCTGCTTAATTATGGACGGAGCATGAACTTCAAAGCAGAACTACCTCCGTCCGGGTGGGCTCGCCAGTTCAGGACACTGGCGAAGAGAGGAGCCTAAGGCGCTAAGCTAAAGACTGAATAAATGCCGCTATTCATATGCCTTAAATAGTTGCTCTGAACCCCACTCACATCGTGCTAAGGAGGTGGAAGCGCCAACGCTGACACTCCTACGGTTCAAGCTGTTGAACGGTGATGACATCGTTACACTATAGACAAGATCCAATTCGCTAATAATTTCTCTGAAGAATTGTTTTAGGACCCACTTTTCGATTAAGAAATTTTTTTTAAGTCTATGCTTTAAGGTTGTTATAGGAAAACAAAATTTTTTAGCTGCACATTTTTTGGAGATACCTACATTTTTCACTGCTTTTATAGCAAGGCTTATTTTATCTTTCGTTCATTTAAAAAATGTCTTTACTTTCCTTTCTCGGTATCCATATCTAGAATAACAGGAAATTACAGTTTATTTTAAATTCTTTAAAGCGCTAAATGGATAAAGATATTATTAATAAATTGTTGTATTTTAACAATGGCCGCCCATAATCAAAACCTCCCACAGTGATATTTTAAGCAAATGGGCATAAATAAAAAATAACACTTCAGAATTTTTAAAGCGCTAAATGAGTCGAATATATCGGTGACCATTAATAAATCATTGTATTTTAGAAATTTACAACACTTGGTGACCATTTATAAATTTCTAACATAGTAGTTATGGTTACCCACGGTCAAAAACTCCAATAATAATGTTTTCCGCAAATCGCCAGGAAATTTTGACATTCCTGTCAAAATTTCTTGAAGAAAAAGTCAGGACTTTCTTACTGTAAGGAAATGTCACTTCCTTACTGCAAGGAAATGATATTTCCGTACAGTTGTTAGTGTTCTACATAAAGTTTGACAATTCAACCTCAATACGTTTCCATAGTAACCCAAGTAATTTTATTAGGAATTTCAAAGCACCATTTATTTGGGAATAAAATTATCGCGTTTTTTTTTAAATCAATCAATATCTGTCGAATTTTAAACGATTTGCGGAAAAATAGTATGTTTACCTCGAAGGAAAAGCCACATTCCTGGACTCTGTGTTGCTAAGTCTCGGCTTGCGCCTACTATTTTAGTAAATATGAATAAAAAATACAACGTTCTTACCCTTTAAATATGTAACAACACAAAATAAAAATATGTAAATGTAAATAATACTTTGACGGCGCTAATTGCAATCATTGTCACATGTCACCGAATTCGTTCTTGTATTTTTTATAATATAAGTATCACGGTAACGTAAAAGTTAGCGGTAAAATGTACTAAAAAGTAAAGTTAATAGTTAAAAATAAAGTAATAGTTAATAGTTAATTGGGTTCAGATGACTATTACTAGCGGTGTGTTCATTACTGGTGCACTTACCCTACGAATATTTACGAATATTTTGCAAAATAATAGTTACTCTTGAATCAGCTACGTTAAAACCCATCAACGGCTAGTGCTACGTTTATGTAACGGCCGCACCTAACTCTATTTCTATGGCTCTGTCCCACGGTTCCTAGACTTACTACGGTTGCCTCTTCGGCCTAACCAATGAACGTTTAGCCGGATTGTACTCCTGTGACGTAATTTGAATCTTAACATTCAGCCCTGTGATTGGATGGATGTATCAAAACAAAAATGTTTTATAAATAAAGTAGGTTGATTTCATATTTCATGTAATCAAATGAACTATTTTACAATAAAGCCAAGTTAAAGTTATTTATTTATGTTAATATACAATAAAGTACTTACATATGTCAAAAAATAGTATAAAATAAAAATTAACATATTAAAAACATAAGGTATAATAATGCATATATACGTTAAGGCAAACATTACACAGAATATTATATTCTGGGTTCCCAGGTATACACAAAATAGGATTCATCGTCATCAATACACAAGCCAGTTCGAAACATTAAAGTTAAAATTTAGGAATTCATCACTTGAAAACTGCTTCCCCTTCAACCAATGGACTCTTTGCTTCACCAAAATACTCAAAGATATCATTAAGGTTAATTTCCATTATTAAATGATACAAATAACTCGTCTTAAACCAAACTAAACATGGAAAAGCAATGGTAAATATTCGAATGTTATGTTTGTTTTTGTTTATACCATTTATATCGGCCATGACACTGCAATCGACCTGCCCTCTACATTCAGTTTTAATCGCGAATAAATGGGTTTTGTATTCTTGTGTACTCCTGTGACGTAACTCAAGCAT